>CM065489.1:47524580-48124580 GCA_004115045.4 Sinella curviseta | reverse complement strand
GCAGCTTCGTATTAAAAATCACACATCCTCTCGCTATTCATTTCTCCATTTAATAACTTAAAAAGAAGTTTTAAAAATACTGCTTCCGAAGTATTACATTTACAACGGAAACGTATCCATGACGAAACTGGAAATACGTATAGATCCAGCGTTATTTCGACACACATGAAAGTTTTATCGGTCGTACATAAATAGTGTTTGCACCCAATACATGCGTGCAAAATGTGCAAACCCTGCACGAAATTAAATGTGATATTCTGTGATTTGATGACCAGCTGGTGCAAAATATATTTCGGGAACACAAATGTCAGCAGACCATTTTCTCTCCTCATTAATTACAAAAAATACGATGCATGTGCCTGTGAATCTTTGTAGCCCGTAAATATAATAACAATATTTGAATACACGCGGCACTTAAAATTCATTCCGTGCACTTTATCATCCTTACTCATTGCGGCGAAGTAATAAAATTTCTGTTTCTTATAACTGGTATAAGTGCATCCGTTCCGGCTGCAATAACTAAAATCTACCTATAGAGATAGAAAAGTTTGCAAATATTAAAAAATAGCTCGCACGGAAAACATTTTCATTACTACGACGACTTTTATATGTTTGCTCAATTTTTTTGAGTGCGACAGCAGCAGCAAGACAAGTTATTGTAGTGTCATGTAAAATGAATATATAACCTACAATATTAGGTATAATGTGGTTTCGATTTCCTAATTAGCTGCGACAGCCTGTGTAAATCTGTTCGTGTCCTGTCACCATATGCTTTTTTAGAAACAGTATGGGAGCCTGTCAGTTTTAAATATAAATTTTACCAGCCTAATGTATCGGTGAAGTTATCAGCTCATCTGCAGTAATCATGAGGTACCTACAAACACCTTCACTGGACAGGTAGTTCTGATTGACTTCCAACTGTTAAAACAATGATTTGTTGTGCAACGTTAATATTCTGTAATTTACATTATTACAAAATGAGTTCATAACATGTGGATACATTTTGTTTCATGTACGAGGAGTAGCATCTACATAATTACTTATAATTTACATATAATTTATATTTTCATGTACCATCTGTATTACATTTTGCCATAATCTTACTTATGAAGTACATATTATTCTACATAACTGCTTCAATTGCATTACATTAGCAAAAGAAGGTACTTGGTTGGAAGCTCAACTTGGCATAGACCACAAATGATATTTGTACCAGCTAATCGTATTGATATTTGCTGTTAGCGATTTGTAAATACACGCACAAACGGCTTAAAACGATCAAAATTTTAATTCCTTAGGAGGTCAATGTAATCCAGGATCCTCGTGTGGTCTCTATCGCTGTGACCAGCCATCAAATGTATTTTTGCACCCTTAACAACTGGATATAACAGGAACTCGTTCCCAGGTAACCTAACAAATTGTAACAAGTTGTAAGATGAAGGAAGACGACCAATTAAATTTCAGAAATAAGAAGTTGATCAATTGCGATAATGATGAATCTTAACAGTATTACTCAATATTGATAATGGACTCCAAAAATATAGGCACTAATAATGTACTTACAAACTTTCGGCACATTTCTGGACCAAGTGGCAGAATTCAACGTCAATAAAGGTAACATATTGTACGTTTTCGCTATGCTGAATAAAATTTATCCGTGAAATGTTTGGGGCATCTAGAGACAAGTCAAATAACATTTCATTCCGCTGATAAAAAATATGTTACAAAATGTTTGGAGATCAGTTCCAGCATTCTTGCTCACCTATGCCATTGTAAAATTATTCATATTTATATTCGCTATGGCCCACTTTCACTTTCCTGCCGATTATGTAATGTTGGGGCGACGACAAAGCTGAATACAGTTTTATTTTACAAAAATGAAATCAGTATGTTAAAAGTTAAATACTTCTTCATAAATAGGTACACAATTTATATACGTGAGTAATATCCTATTCATGTATTTCGTTCAGCTTATTTGTCTACCAATTAATCACCGTTTATAGCACTCTGTTACTGCAGGTTAGTCTGAATCTGGAAAGAATCAGTTTGCCAGAATTTGTTTTTGTAACTGTTTAAAACTCGCTACGGCCGAGAACATTACACAAAACTATGATACGTATACCAATGCAACCTGAGATGACATTAATAATTACGGGTAACATTTTAAAATTGCCAAACTCACTGGAACGCTAAGAACGCAGAACTATGAGTTAAGTTGTTACCAGTCACATAATAAATGCGAAACACTTTTGTTCATATTTGCAGATATATAAATTTTGGGAGTGTGCCTGTTGCCAAACAAAGAGCTAGTCAGCACAAGAAATGAATGGGAAGCGGAGCACAAAGTAGACACAGGCTTTCACCACACCCATTTTTAGAAGATTACATGCGCGTATATTAATCCCGCAAGAATGTTTTTTCCTTCACGAAATGAGGACTACCAAGTGACCTCGTCTCAGGATCAAATAACTTATGGTTACTATGGTTTGTCGACGAGATTTTCTTGCTTCACTCATTCATACAGTTAGTCTCGGCTTGCCACTATGAGATTACTTATGCAAGCTTAAATCCAAAAAGTGTGGGGCCAGTTATTATATACAGACACTCCAGTGCAACATGCAGAAAGCAGAGAGACTAAACCCGTCCAAACATTTTTATTTGTAATATTCCATTGTTTCCACTGCAACAGTTCAGCACTATGTAATATCTTGAAATGTACATATAAGTGGTTTATGGTTCAAAGTTGTGATGAAGATGATGTCGTCCATGCCGTTTAATGATCATCATTAAATGATGTACTCGTAATGATGATTAACAGTAGAGCCTCTAGACGATAAAAATGGTACCGTAAGCCGTTCGTTTCGGGTTTGAAATGTATTGACCAATTAATTCTCCATTGCACAAGAGGCATACTGAACCTATCCTTGAAATATTTCAGTGCAAAATTTGAGTTGAGAGCAACATTTTGAGAAGTTTGAAGAATATTTTTCTCAAATATTTTAAGGATTATGAAGCTGCCATACGGTTCCGTAAACACACCTGTCTTAATAAATAACTTTCCTTTATATTGCTTCCACTTTATTACTTCATTTGCTGTAATACCAAAGACGCTGCATTATATTATGGACATTGTTATGCAGAAAATTATGACATGATCTTAAAATCTGAACACCTTATTGTTTGGGTGGGAATGAATGGAGGAAATTGTTCATAAGTAACGACCTTCAAATTCAGTGGCAGCTCTACCACATATACGCTAATACCAGAAAGTTATAAATAAACAATATGATGAACAAAACGCTGCATGTAGTTGTAACAGATGCAATCAATAACTTCCAGGTAATGACCCACAGCAAATAATACTTTCCTGAGTAAGGTATTCTCCTCAACAGCTTTTCGATGTTTTGCTCGCCAGCGCGATTTAATGGGCGGGCTGAAAATTGGAAATGGAGTCACTAGTTATTGTACAATTACCCATATATTATATCCATGTTATTAAAAGGAAGAAGCAATCATTTCTTTAAAAAGTACCAAACAGGTCCCAGCGCCTCGTTGGCATAGTCCGGAAACTTTTATATTCTGTAGGGATAGGTATCAAGGCCAATTGATATGCGTTTGTGTGGTCCACATTGCTTGCCAAACCGAGCAAGATCACAGTCAATGACGTAACGGGGATATAATAATGCATTGGAAATAATGCAGATTTTTGTTGTCGGCAGATAAATCACAATCAAATTTTCAAACTTAATGTAAATTCGTAAATAAAATAAACTCGATTGGAGTGCACTGATAAGTGTTGCACATGATTTTTTATGAATTTTATTATTTTTTTTGAAAGGGTTTCTTGTACTCCAAAACAATCGACGAAATACAATGGGTGGAAACATATTGAATAAAAAAGTACATGTTTCTCAATGTCATACCATTCTATTGAATACAGGTTATACAAAATTCATTGATTGAAGTCAAGTATTCTTACTTAAAACGTGTTTGTTAATGAACTTATGATCAGTAATTTATTAAACATATGTAAATGCTCCATATGTTTAAATATATCACCAGTGAAATGTAAGTGCCTTCAACACATTTGTAAAACGCGACTGGATAATTTGTGATTCATGGTAAAATTGATTGGCATCAAATTCCTGCTGTGACAAATCATTAAGGGGCAATGGCTAAAATCATTTTCCTTCACCCTATGGTGCTCCTGGACATTGCCTGCAGAATTGAGTCCAGTTTGCATTGCTTAGGTACGATACTGGCCCAATAATATAAAAATGCATTTCATCGTGTACATGATCACATGACGAATGAAGTGTCAGATATATCAAAAAAATGAACAGTTAACTAAATAACGACTTTAGTTTTTACATATTTACGTTATTGCATATTGAACGCCCATAAAAATATGTTTCACATGACAGACCAGTGTTTAAGGTGAAATATTAAATAGTGAAAGCAATACACACACTTACTAATCTTAACACTACACGTAGATCTACTCACCGTAGATTATCATTATTTACATCGATGTCAATGATCCACAAAATTCTTCACATAGAATATCAAATTATACGTAATTTGAAGAAATTTGCATTTAAATACAAAATTATATTTTGACTGATACCACTACCAGGTAATAATGTTATTTATTAGAGACACGCTCAAGATACTCTACGAGTACATCACATTTGTAGACGACCATTATCTTTTCGACATGTGTCCGACAAGCAGTAATATCCACTTCATTTGTGCTATTGTAGCTCTCCCTTTTATATTTGTAATTAAGTAAAGATTGAAACGCTAATAAAATCACAGAAAAAGTGAAAAAAATTCTGAATTGGTCTGAGGCAACTGCCGATTGATCACCCGCTGTTAACGCATCATCTCAAGGATCCGACTAGAATTTCGGTGTTACCCGAAATAAACAGACAATTATTCTGTTTCTGCGAGCAATGATATTAAAGAAAATCTCTATGAACTCCATAATTATTGGTTAACATTGATCATATAAACTGCCCAAACATTAGCACTGTAATTACAAACGCATTCCTAATTAAAAAAGATTGTCACCCGAAGTTAGAAAATTCTATCTCGGACCTTTCTCACGTTATAATTCATGTATTATGACCAATAGCGACTCTAACCAATGCAAAGCTTCAAAACAACTTAATAAGGAAAAACCGATATCACCATGGGATACTATACCTTTGGAATATTCTCGTTTGTTGCCGCATCGCAGCTGGTATTGAAAGCATATAAAGTATTTTGCACAAACATTTACATTAATGTGCATGCATCATTATTTCCACAGCGATATTACAACTGGAGGAACTAGAAAGAGACCGAAAAAATATTATGTTATTTTGTCGATCAAACGCAGCAGCAGTGAGGAGACATAATTTGAGTTTTAAATTATCATGGTATGTAGAGTTGACATTGTCCCTGAGGCTAAATTTTGAAAACTACTTGGATCGATGCATCTGCGCATATAGTACACTGATGTTCAAATTTTTACTTGATGAATGATTGTTTACGAAACCCTGCGATCTGAATGTTACGGTTAAGATTGCTGTCATCATCCAAGCAAAAGGCAATAGTTCAACCAAGTGCCGAAATTATCCAATGATCGCCATAGCTCCTCCAGTTTTCCAATAGCTATGGACCGCACGTACCACTATAGGTACGGCTTGAACTTTTATACATACAGACCAAATAACCTATTCGGTTCGTCGAAGTTTCAGGAAAGTTCCTGGACATAGAGCGCTGAAGATACCGTAGTTGGAGGATGACTAGGAGTATGCATTTAACGCGATAGTTAATATCTATTTTGTATCGTATAGCTACCTTTACACCGTTACACAACACAACATGGACTTTGGAAACAACCCTAAATATCCCTGTCATAGTCGACCTGACCTGGGTGGAGATGGTCGATGTTCTGCACATGCACGAATAATGATTGAGAGTGGACATTACAACCTGGAGTAGCCTGAGATTTTGAACAACGAACAATTACATTTTTCGTAATGCAGATTAATCATCTTTGTGTTGAAATTTTGAATATATTGTAGCATAATCATTTACATTAATGATTATACATGTGTATCTAAACGCCTCTACTACAACTGGATAAACTGGATGGAGGCGGATCAACATAGTTACGTTTAATCGAGTGTTCATATTCTGGAACATTTGACCCACTTACTGCCAATTTCAAATTATATAATAAAAAGTAATTGACAATGTACCCATCGGTGCTAAGAAGCGCTAATATAATAATTACATTTTTGTCAATCTTATCACGAATTAAATGAGCTTAAGGAATTGAACCGAATTTTCTTCTCATTGTAAATGCAATATTTATAGAATGAGATACTTAACATTGACACAACAAATGTTTATAACAATTTACATCTCAAACCGCTATTAATTGTTTTGTGTCCTGGCAAATAGCGTTTTAAGCTTAATTAATCATAGTCACTTCCGCCCATTGGTGTCAAATTACGCTTTAAAGATACTTGCGATGACCTATTATTGCGACAGTGATAAAAGTTATAATTACGCTTCATATCACACTTATAAACGCTTTTTCAAAGGCGTGGGAAAAAAAGCTATTTGGCAAAAATTATTTACGACATATTTATGCCATATGATTTATGTCATTATTTTTGCTATTAGCCAAAATGCTGACATTTATAGTCACAAATAAGCAGCTGAGAATTTTACGCTATAACTGAAAATTAGCTTCCATTAATTAATTGATTAAAGTTTAAATTAAAAATTAACTTCTTGAGAATTAATTCCAAGGAATTTTCTGGGCAGGGTAAAACTGGCCTAGTATTATTGAATTTCTTGTGCCAGCATTTTCACCATGACCTCATTTTGGATTGTTGCCTTTTGGTGGAGACGGCATGACTTTCTGACTCTGATAATATATTCCAGGCATGTTCCTGTCTCCATGTTGGAAGGCAGCCTAAAAATAAATGAAGCATGGATTGATTGAAAATTATTGTTGGTTTTTACATGTTTATTCCTGTATTTAAGTACGTATTCAATTTACTTACCCATTTACTTACATCATAGGATAGTTTTCTAATTGCCGGAGACTCCAATCAAGGAGGTAAAAAAAGCAGTAGATTGGCCCATGCATAATTGGTGAGTCAATTTCGTCCTTGCCGAGGAACGTTTCATAATGAATAGTGATGTGTTTTTTTAAATCCGAGTTGCTTGGTAGGACTACATGGGAATAAAAATAATATTAATAGCAAACTTGGCTTATTGCTGCTAACCAGATAATATGTATTTCCACAGCACGGCATGATTAACTCATTCAATTACACTGAATAAGCTCCCATTTTTCATTGGATATAAAATTAAACTATTACAGCTTCAACCAACTTACCTAATAAACATATAAATTGATCGTCGTGCTGGAAGTTGGCCATTGTTTACCTTTAGCACCTGAGATCACTATTTATAGGAGTTTGTTTCTTTTCTTCATTTTTTGTAACACAGACAAACTAATTGTAATTATGTTGCCAGGAAAAAATTTGTATTTGTTCCGTTGAAAATGTCAAAACTACAACTGATGCAACAAACAATCTGCACTTCGACAGAATAAAAATGCAAACTCATTTTTGAACATTCACTCGTTCATTCATTCAAATTTACATTAGATGTATGTACATGCACTGCTGTTTTCACTGCGACGCAGATATAAAACTTACATTGAGTAAGCATAATTATTAATCGGTTCGGTTTCTCCGTCTGTCTATCTCAACGAGGAGAGCATAATGGCCAAATTTAAACACCAAATCCTCAATGGTCCTCGACAATAGTGTCAATGAGCTCTTTTAGTAACCGCATTGACTTGAAAATGCAAAAATGTTGTAGCGAAACGGATGGATGTTTCAAAATGGCTAAATTAAAAACACAGCGAAACATTTTTGAGTAGATTTGCACATTTATTATTCTCACCTTACTTTTACGGCGTTTTAAACAGCAACTGCTACTATTCTGCATATGATGTACAAATGTGTGATATAATCTTCTGACCAGGCCAACAGATTCAACATACCAGAATTCAATGAAAAGATGAAGCTAAAATTTGACACGTGTAATTTGCATGCAGACTTGTCTACATGTCCTCATCTACATGTCACCTGATGTCACTCTAAATGATCTTACCATGGAAGGAAATGTATGACCAGCAAACCGGTTTCACTTTTTTGCTGGATAAGCATAATAGCCCAGGTTGGTTTTCTTGTTGTTCATAGGAAAAATAATCATGAATAGACAAAAACCGACACATACATACCTAAGACAGTCCTATATGTTATGGTTTATGAACTCATAATATGTAGTTATTAATGTTTTTGTTGTTCACTACTGGCTTGCATCTGTACACTGTGCATTTAGTGCCGTTGCTGTTTTGGTGAGTTGACTCACAGAATGAATGTAAAAAACTTTGCACTCAGGATCGCAAATCAATATGCATGTATATTTTGAAGTGAAAAAAAATCACTCTGTAGCATCGTGTGAATTGCTGTGGCATATCTCAATTTCTCAGAAAAATGAATATGCATGGTCACTTTTTTCTTATCTTGTAAACAACCAATTTTCTTTGATATGAAGGTATTTCATGCCGAAAGATTTTCAAGTTGATGTGTTTGCAATATACTTGATGCATAAATCCAAAATAAAGGGAAGAGATTTCACTTGAATATATTTCGTTCTGAGTGGGATACAATTTTATTGAACACAATTTCATGAAACAACCGTTTTTTCATGAAAACTGCTATCCTTAAATTGCACGGCTTAACTGGTCTGAATGCGGTGATCCTTAAGACTAACCAAACATATGTATGTAAATGTCATTTGGTTTCAAGGAGTCGACACCGTTGAGAAAAAACCTGCACCGACTTTTTCCTTTCACTTGTAGCTACTTTATTATCATCAGATTTACCAAAAATATAATTTATCCGAGCGTATGGTGTATTAAGTGTAACAAGTAATCACAAGAGCCATTGCACACCCCATTGCTCTCGGCATATGTGCCATCCATCCATTTATGTTAAAAAAGTATGAACTGGCATAACTTAATGTCCGAGGTAATAGTGAAAGCCATGCATTTGTATATCTGCATTGATGACATAAGAAGACACGAGAGTACAATCATTATCCCCCTTCTAGTTTCCGTAAATACTCATTTACTCATATTATGGTGAAAATATATTTTCACAATGCATTAACGCCAAGCGGTTCCGAGTGATAATAATTCCATTCTTCAAGCCAAGTGCTCCTAATTACATCTAAAGTATGAAGATGAAGCAACATGTTCCTATGCGGGTTTGTGTAAACCCGTGCCAAAATTTCCTTTCATTATCCGTTGCCATGCCAGATAATTAAATTATTTTCCGTTACCCATAGCAACAGTGAGTCTTCTGACCATGCGGAAATGCAGGCAGAAATTGACATATTTACAATACAATTGTGAAGAATGCCAATTCAAATATAGGTATTCATCTTCAGGTTGATGATCATTTACATCAACCACCAAGGTTGCTTTTTCTAAGCGGAGCGTGAAATCGCAAAGCTGATTACATTTGACCGGCCAAATTCATGGTGTGGACAATTTGTACACACAGAAACACTTGCTTTAAATTTCCATTCCACTCTTCTCAAGCCACTTTCAATCTGACTGCCTACAGGAAACTAGCCATGGATGACCCAGCTGACATATATGATTTACTTTAGTTTTCAGTTCATTTACTGTTCCACAGCAAGGTTCCAACTTAAATGTTAAGTACGACACACAATGAACCTGAATACCCTTTGCTTGTCCAATTGTACCGATACAAATTGGTTGACACCAAATTCCGGAAACGGAATTCGTCGTTGGTTTATGTCTACGCAAAACTTATGGGATGAATTTTCATTTTTCTTCGGTGGCAAAATTAATACAAAGTAATTAGGCACATGATGTAAATAAAGGTTTTCATTCAAGGAAATATACATTTTATTTCATTTCATTTTGTTTTAATTGCTTCCAATGCTTCCGATGCTTTAATAAAAATTTACATTTTTATTAAAGCATCGTCATTTTACAAACTAGCGAGAACATAAGGTCATGACAATTTTCTTGTCTGAACTTGCAACAAAACCATTCCATGGTGACAAAGCTTTTATTTCAGGTCACCATTTCCAGAGCGTTACATTTGCAATGGAAATGTAGTGGTGCCGGAAATAGAGAGCACAAGAGTTATACCACGTTTTGTCACTGATAGAATTGAAACGCGTGCACTGGAATTAAATGACGTTCCTACTTTTTGCAAAATGTATAAAAGCGGTTACAAATGACCGGAATACTTATAACTGACAGTTATGTTCTTAGTTGTTATTCCAAAAGTCTGCTTACCAGCTAACATTGAATAAAATATGTTTTGCAGACACATGATAACGTGAAAAATATATAAGAGAAGTTTCCGACTTTGATTCATTTTCATGCTGCAACAAATTCATTTTACTTTAATGTGATTGTGTTGACATCATTGACGAAAAAAATGTTTGCTCAGTTGGAAATCCAACATATTCTAAGACACCAGCTTTCTAGTAAAGTTGATGCATCTGATTAATAGATGCTTTTGATCAGAACATTTTTAGGTAATAGGAATATTTTGTAACTCACATTGTTACGAAACAGTTTTGTATTATCGGAGCACTTAATATATAGTACGACCATATCATCATCATCATTAAGATATCTAACACGATGCGGAGAAGTATTCGGGATTCTCGGACTGACATTCTTAATTTGTCATCATGCTAGACTATACAAGATCTCCTGGACCATCCCAAAAAATTATCCCAAAAGATCGCACGCAATATCAGCCCGGCACAGATGCAATCAGGAAACATTCCATTGGAAGTTGTAATTCGGTGAAGGAAGAAGGTACATTAAAATGGCTCCCCTCTGGAAATAATTATAACAGCAAACATTTCTGAATCCTTTCATTATCCTCAACTTTTTCATTATCAACAACATTATCCTTATACGGTGATGCGTAGTTTGTTATTTTTTATAAAAAAAATCCGTAAAAATAAATAATTTAGCAAATCTTGTAGTCGCCAAAGAACTGCAATATGTTTAGACCCAGAAAATCTGTACAGAAAAAGTGCTGAATGAGAGAGGAAATGTTGTCGCTAGGCGAGCAACTAGAAATCAAGAAATGAGTGAGAAATGAATAATGATATTAGTACATATAAGAATACTTGTTTTCACGATACCTGATGACCGTCTTCGTCTTCTCGTGGCTTTTACACACAAGGTGAATGATCAAATAACCTTGACCAAAAACCAAGTTTCATTTCATTTATTCTCTGCTTCTCCAGAGTTGCTGCTTCACTTTTCCTTCAAGTTATAAGCCACTTGTATTGTTATACAACACACGCATACCTTCATGCAGAACAGAATGGCATTACGCTGCAAATACTGCCGTCAGATCAAAATGGTGTTTGCATTCGCTAATCAGGTAATCTAACTTTGATGCATGCTAATATATGTGTCACATTTTGAGCTCATCGGCTGCATTAGTGAAAACTATTTTGTTGAGAATTTTAGCAAATTTCCATAAAATGTTACAGTGGGGTAATAAAGTCACCGCAAGCCCTATTTACGCCCCATGCTAAACGGCACTTTTCAAAAAATTCCTACAAAATTTGGGATGGAGCTAAAAATCTGATTTTTGGTGACCGAAGCATTCAAATATGGGGACATTGATTGCAGCAATCCGCGAGAAAAAATATTTTCGCGTTTAGAATTTTCGGAGGGTGCGTCAAACCCAAAAAGTGAAGAAAAAAGATTTCCCTATCCTGCACATGTTAAAACATTTTTCTTCACTTTTTGGGTTTGACGCACCCTCCGAAAATTCTAAACGCGAAAATATTTTTTCTCGCGGATTGCTGCAATCAATGTCCCCATATTTGAATGCTTCGGTCACCAAAAATCAGATTTTTAGCTCCATCCCAAATTTTGTAGAAATTTTTTGAAAAGTGCCGTTTAGCATGGGGCGTAAATAGGGCTTGCGGTGACTTTATTACCCCACTGTACATGCTCAAAATAATGTAAATACAAATATTTAGAAAATGTTCACTGAAGACAAAATATTCTGGTTCAGTTTTTGCAACATTCACAAATGCAGTTACCAATCACATGCATATTTGCATATGAGAAATGACAACATTTATTCTTGTTGACTATGAAAATATTATCAGTTTAATTAATGACCGTAATTTATTTTTATCAATTTACAAAAATCAGTTATCACTTCACAAATTTATTCTCAAAAGTATCAATCAATGAGTTTGTCTGCTGTTTTCCTTCAGTATTCCATCATCATTCATTAAGATGGAGCGGAGTAGCCAACATGGGATCAAAAAACATGCAGCAAGAGGGATCCTTGTAATGTTCGAAAAGTCCAGGAACAGTTGGCGATGAGTAAACTGAAAGATCGTGTGAATCAAATGAAAACGGATTATTCCGCTTTTCTATCCTTGCGTGCAGCAATTCTATCTCCTGAGGTTAATGAGCTATAATATCTGGAATTGCAGATTCAGACTGGGCAAAATTTCATCCTCTCTACAGAGTTCATGATGTCGGTAAAAAAGAGTGAAATGATGAGCACTTCAAAATGGCTTTATAGTTTCGAGATTATTTGACAAAAATATACAGGGGAAAAGTGAGATAAACTTAATGGCCTTGAAAGAGTTTTCCTCACGTTTCCTTAATGTATGAACAATGTTGACGCACACTGACATCGGCATTCATCTCATTTCATCCGTGACTCAAACCCAAATACATGGCTTTGTTCGTGTTCCATGCAATAAATCATGAAATTGTATTTGTTTGTTAAGTACTCATGACATGTACAATTTCCCTGAGTCGTGATGCAAATTAATTGCTATGGGAAATAGAATTGGAACTATAATTATTTAAAATGAAGCGTACTACTAGATGTGAGGTTTAAATATTTCAGCACAATTCACTACCGTACTTCCTACTGCAGAAATTATTTGACCGGCGTTGATCAAGTGGGGTAAATATAACTTAACTTGTGCACAGTGCAATGTCGGCGTGCTGGTAAAGCGGGCCGCTTGCGTTTCCCACACAGTCGTGAATATAAAATGAAAAATAAACATTATGCAAAAATAACTTAGCAATTTGAAAAGGATTTATTTCATTATATTTTATTATTTTACACTTGTCAACTTTCAGTGCCACAGCAATGGCCATGGTAGCAAAATGTTAAAAATGGTACATTCTCTCTTTTTTCATTTCTTTATTTAATAACTTTAAAACAAGTTTCCAGAATACTGCTTCCGGAGCATTACATTTGCAACGGAAACGTATCCATGAGGAAACTGGAAAGACTTATAGATCCTGCGATATTTCGGCTCACATGAATGTTTTATCGGTCGTACAGAAATATACAAAAGTGCTTTCACCCAATATATACTCACAAAATGGCCACACCCTGTAGGAAATTAAATGCTGTGCGCATCCATTCTGGCTGCAAAAACTAAAATCTAGCTATCGAGATTCAAAGGTACGGAAATATTAAATAATGCTCACAAGGAAACCTTTTCATTACAACTATGACTTTTACATTTTTACTCAATCATTTTGAGTGCGACAGTAGCAGAAACAACAAGACAAGTTAATGCAGTATCATGTAACATGAATAAATAAACTGCATTTTTTGCTATGATGAGGTTTATATTTTTTAATTCGCTGTGACAACCCATGCAAATCTGTTCCTTTACAGTCTCTATATGATTTGGCAGAAATATAGTGTGGGATCCAGTCAGTTTTGAATATAAATTTTACCAGCCCTATGCATCAGGAGTGATCCTCCATCTCCAGTAAACTCGTGGGTACCTACAAACACATTAACAGGACAGGTAGTACTGATTATGTTATGACTATAAAAACTATCATTTGCTGTGAAACGGGAATATTCTGTAATTTACATTATTACAAAACGGATTCATAATTTTGGCACATTTTGTTTATGTGCGAGGAGGTGCGTCTACCTAATTACTTTCATGAACACATCCACAAATCATTGCCTATCTATCCAGCAAATGACTGAAGTATGAACGATTGAATGACCTTGAACTTGCAAATTTGTTCATGTGAGGATTCTAACATTGTAGCTCGTAACCTTAATACAGATTAAATTGTACGTAGGATAGCTTAAGTGCGATTAGACGCATGTTCGTGGTTTTCTAATACAGTGGCAACAATTTCCGATTGACTGGAACACCAGTTGACCTTGGTTTACAAGTAATCGTTTTATGAAAAAGAACATGATTCGGTGATTTCGCTAATCGTTGTCGCTTGAGCACTTGCGCCGCGACTGCTCCCATTCATCATTACATGTGCGAATTGGATATTCCTGAACGTGAAAAACGTTTCCAACAGCTCCCTTCAAGACATGTAACCTGCGGTAGCACAAAAAAAGCTGTTTGTCATCAAAATATGTAACCAATGTAGTTACTATTTGAATTTAAAAACTATTCCAATTCGCTACCTGCGTCCCTTAAACATATTTTAAATCTAACACCAGCAGCCGTTGAAATTATCGAATATGAACTGATGTTGGATCATGCCGTCTTGCCATTGGTGTGGTAACATTATTCCCATTTTCAGAGTCACTGGAATACCTAGCCGGTGAAAACATACAGAGTAAAAATATGAGCATCATTTAAAAAAATAAAAATGCAGTTTTCACGCATGTCCAATTGTAACGAATAATGTAATGAGTTTCCACTCTTGTACTGTTGATGTGAAATTATTGGCTTACCGCTGCTATGATAATACATCTTGAAAATAACACAAGGTCCTGGGTTATCCGTAACATGTGTAAATACATTAACAGTAACGCAGTGTACGGAATAAGAAATTATTGTTTCAAATAGCACTAATTACATATAAATGTGGTAAGAACTTTGAAACTCCACTTTTAATACAAAATCAAATTTGATGAATACAGCGCTGCAAATAGTAGGCATTGAGCACAAATGCTGGCTCAGTTGACGATCTGCTCCTGTTGCCACGCAGAAAGCCACTGAGGACGATCTGAATGAGAAACTACGGAATATGTACGCGCTTATCTTCACGGTATTTTATTACTTTCTTAAAATGGTACTCATTCTCCTGTTGATTCTAAACCGGCTCATGTGCAAAGGAATGTTGTTGAAGGTCCAGCTTTTTCTAAGTAAAAATTGCTGCGTAGTGTCTCGCTTTATTGTCGGCATAAATGGACGCCAGTATGCTCATTGAATGGTACCCGTGTTTATTGGTAAGATAGATATTATTTGTATGAATAGGCAAGCAAACTCTGTAGTCCACACACAAGCCCAAAATTTTTAGCTGCAAAAAAGTTGCTAAAATAAATGCTGAATGAGGGCGATGATCTTGTTGCTAGGCTGGCCACCACAGATCTTGGACTGTGAATATGAAATGAAACAAGACGTAAGTATATACTACAACAGTACATGTTTTCACTATACCAGATGACCGTAGTCGCTTTCTGCTCTCTTCTGCACAGGGTGAATGGTCAAATGTCCTTAAAGACAAATCAAGTTTCAGCTCACAGCTCTGCTGCTTCATTTGGCATTCACTTCTTCAGATTTCATGCGACTAGCATTGTTGGTTAGTGCATATGTACATACTTCTACACGTAACTGGTACACCAGCTTATTTTGAGAATAGATTGCTCCGGGCAAAAATGTTATTGCTTAAAATGCCATTGTCGTTTTAAAAGATGTTCATGGACCGCACCAACGGTGAATAACCTATACCTTTCTTTTATCATCATTGAAGAAATTTGCATGGATTTTTCTACAAAATAAATGCGTAACTGTTATAAATTGCGCTGACAATACGAAGACATCATGTCGCCGTTGTTTGTGCAATGTTATATACGTGCACATTTTTCCCGATCCACTCTTGTAAGCAACGTAATTCCATGATAAATTGCTCATTCGTCAATCAAGGTCATCATGATGAATAAATGTTGGTACGTGCTTAATATATTTTGGGAATCAAAATGGAGAAATGGCTCACAGAGTGCATGAGAAAAACTTTGCACTCCCGGTTGCAAATCATCATGCATGTTAATTTTGAAGTGAGAAAGGTAAATATATTGCATCATGTGTATTGCCTTATCTAATCATAATTTCTCAGCAAAATATATGCGTGTGGTCACAATATCGTTTTGATGAACAACGAGTTTTTTGACATGTCGGGCTTACGTCGAAGAGATTCCAATTATGTGAAGCATAAACCCAAATGGAGGAAAATTACTTATGTTGAAAGTATTTTTTTGAAACCGATGCAATTTTTATTTTATAAAATCAAATACTATCCATGTTATTGTATACAAATGCCTTAATTTGTGAAGTAGATTTCAATTATTGTTCTGAGTCGTCATTAGATTGCAAAAAATGCATACCTACAGCATTTAGATAAGTATGCACGCCTGAAACCAAGAATAAAATCTGAAATTTATAAAAACTATTTTGATTTGAGTCAACTTTTATTGATAGGAAGTAAGTTTGGAACTGTGAATGAACGCAGGTTATGGTAGACATTTTCATTTTTGTCTCCGGTGATATTAATTGAAAATACATAGAGGCATTCGGTATATATAGAAGCAATTTTAATGCAAATATTCTAAATTATATTTTATTTCATCATATTTTAGCAGATTTGATATTTTACAGTTTTATTAAAGCATTTTCATTTTACAGAGAAGTGAGGTTATCGACCATTGCAATAAAATTTGTGTGTGCGAACATGCAGCTAAAACCATTCTGTTAGAAAACAGTTTCGTTCAAGAGCAACGTTTCCAAAGCGCTATGTTTACAAAGGAAGTGCTCTTGTGCTTCAAATTGACAGCACGAATGCTTTCACAGTTACTGCCATCTTCTCTCACGTACATAATTGAAACGTGTGCAATGCAATTACCTTAAATTTGTACGTTTTGCAAAATGTATAAACGCGGTTACAAAGACCGGAATACTTAAAGCTGACAAGAGTATTAGTAATTTCTCTTTCAAACGTCTCTTTACATGCTTACAATGGATAAAATTTGTTTTGAAGACAAATGACAACGTGCAAAAATATAAAAGAACTGACAATCTTTGATCCATTTTCATGCTAGAAACTACAACGCAAGGGAACAATTTTTGCTTTAAAGTTGGTAAAAGTACCGTATGTTCTGCACCACTTCTTTGTCACTATTTTAAAATTAGACCGAATTCACATAGAATTCCAGAATTGCGAAAGAAATCTCATAGTGCGTAGTTTGTACTTTATTAATTTAAAAACTTCCATGAAAATAAATAATTTTGCACATTTTGCAGTAGCCACAGAACCGCCATAAGTTTAGCCGCAAAAAAACCGTAAAGGAAAAGTGCTGAATGAGAGAAGAGATGTTGTTGTTAGGCGAGCAACAAAAAATTAGCGAGAAATTACTGAGAAATGAAACATGAAGCAGTGCATATTATCATACTTTTTTTCACAATACCTGATAACCGTCTTCATCTTCTCTTTGCTCATACACACAAGGTGAATGATCCAATGACCTTGATCTAAAATCAAGCTTCGTTTCATCCCTTCTCTGCTTTAGCAGTGTCGTAGCTTCATTTTCGCTTCAAGTTTTAAGCCACTAGCATTGTTGCATAATACAAACATACCTTCATTCAGAGCAGAATAGATGTATGTTGCTAATAGTTCGGTCAGATAGAAAAGATTATTGCATTAGCCAATCAGGTAATCTAACTTTGATACATGCAAATGCATTTGTCACATTATGAGCCCACCTGCTGCATTAGTGCAAAATATTTTGTGGCAAAATTATAAAAAAATTGCTTACAAAGTTATATGCACAAAATAATGCAAATGTATATATTGTGCTGGATCGCTGTAATAATTGATAGATTGACAGGGCAAATTAATATGCTCCTTTAGATAATTTAACAAGGATTATGGAATGGTCCTGGCCGGTTGGGGATGCATTGGATGTGATAACTCATGTTGACATTTATTACTCTGCAGCTTCACCTTGATAACATGAACCAACAGTTTTGCTTGCAGAGTTGATACATAATTTAGCTTCATTTTTTTTGAAAAATGTTCACATCCGTGGACAAATGAGATGCATATTTACATATGAGAAATAACAACAATGGCAAATGGTTAAATGGCCTTGAAAGATGATCACGTATCAGCTCATTCCAGTGCTTCTCTTGAAAAATGGCTTCTTTATTTTCCTTTTGCGTCTTCAGGTCTAATGTGACTAGCAATGTTGGATAATACATATGTACATTCCGACCGGCAGAACTGGTGCGCCAGATTATGTTGAGGATATATGCCTCCGGGTAAATGTTATATTACCACAGGTTTCATTCTCGTTGTCAACGATTTTCATATAAAACAACAATAGTGGTAAATTAGTCACGCTGAAGATGCTGTGATACAGCCAGCCGAGAAATTTTTTCATTAAATCAGTTTGCTGTTTACAACAATAAAAATAAGTTGAGCCAAGTCGAGTTGAAAGAGTTTTGCTCACAATTTCATAGTGTATGTATGAAGCATGTTGATGCATACAGACATCGGCATTCATCTCGTTTCATCCGAGATACAAACCTTAATACATGTTTTTATTCATGTTTAATGGAATGGACAGGGAAATTGCATTTGATTGTAAATCACTCATGTCGTTCCCAACTCCACTGAACCATGATGGAAATTAATTTAGTTTGGAATTAGACCGGTATTATTTAAAATGGAACCTTAGGGTAGAAAGTGAGATCATCCAGGAGGGTAACTACATTGTCCAATGTTGGCGTGTTGGTAAAGCGGTCCATTGGTGGTTTTCCCACAGTTGAAAATTGAGCCGGAAAGCAGAACGCTATGCAAAAATAACTTGACAGGATATATTTATTACCATTTTATTATTTTACAGTGATGAACATTCAGCAATACCCATGGCAGCAACGTATTAAAAATCACACATCCTCTTGTTATTCATTTCTATATTTAATAACCTAATACAACAAGTTTCCAGAGTACTCCTACCGGAGCATTACATTTGCAGCGGAGACGTATCCATGAGGAAACTGGAAAGACTTTTAATTCCTTCGATATTTCGACAAACTTGAAAGTCTTATCGGTCGTACAGAAATATTACATAACTACGACGACTTTTATATTTTTACGCAATTATTTTGAGTGCGACAAGAGCAGCAGCAAGACTGGTTAATGCAGTATCATGTAAAATGAATAAATAAAGTGCATTTTTTGCGATGATGTGGCTTCTATTTCTTAATTCGCCGCGACAGCCCGTGTAAATCTTTTCCTTTATAGTTTCCATATGATTTAGCAGAAATATATTGTGGGATGCTGTCAATTTTAAATATAAATTTCACCAGTCTGATTCATCGGGGGAGATATTATGTCATCTACAATAAACTCATGAGGTACCTACAAATACATTCACAGAACAGGTAGTTCTGATTGACTTCTGACTTTTAAAACTACCAGTTGTTGTGAAAAGGGAATATTCTGTAATTTACATTATTAAAAAATAGATTCATAATTTACGCACCTTTTATTTTATTTACGGGGAGTTGCATCTGCCTCATTACTTTCATGAACACATCCACAAATCATTTCCTACCTATCCGGCAAAAGACTGGAATATAAACGATTGAATGACCTTCAACTTGCAAATGTGAACGCGCATGCTCGAATTCTAACATTTTATCTCGTAAGCTTAGTCCAGATTAAATGGTATTTAGAATGGCTTGAGTGCGTTTGGAAGGACGTTCGTGGTTATAACATACAATGGCAACAATTTCAGATTGACTGCAACACCATTTTACCGTTTACAAGTAATCGTTTTTATAAAAGAGAACATGATTCTCTGATTTCGCTAATCGTTGTTGCATGAGCACTTGTGACACGACAGCTCCAATTCACCACTACATGTTTGAGTTGGATCTTCCCGAACGCACAAATTGTTTCCAGCACCTCCCTTCAAGGAATGTAACCTTAAGAAGAACAAAAATTAATAAAAAAAACATGTTGACTATAGGTATATTTAACCAATGTCGCTAATATTTGAATTTAAAGAAAAAAATTAATTTGCTACCTGTGAACATATTTAAAGGTAACAGCAGCAGCCATCGAAATTTTTGAAGATGCACTGATGTTGGAACTAACCGTCTTGCTATTGGCGTGGTAACAGTATTCACATTTTCAGAGTCACTGGAATACCTAGCCGGTGAAAAAAATACAGAATAAAAATCTGAGTAACATTTACAAAATAGTTAAATGCTTTTTCAAGTATATCAAATTATTGGCTTACTGCTTTGATAATACATCTCGGAAATAACAAGAGGTCCTGGTTTACCCGTAATATGTGCAAATAGTTTAACTGTAACGCCGCTACAAAATCAAATCTGGAGAATTCAGCATTGTAAATGGTACGCCTTGAGCAGAAAATAATGGCTCAGATGGCGGCTTGCTCCTGCTGCCACGCAGAACGCCACTGAGGACGGTCTGAAGGAGTGTATGCACTTATGTGCATGGTAATCATTCTCCTTTTGCGTTTGAACTTGCTCATTTGCAAAGGAAATGTTGGAGAAGATGAGATTTTTTGTGCGTAAAAAAATGTTACGTAGTGTCTCGCATTCATTTCGTCTGCTTTCTGCTCTCTTCTGCACAGGGTGAATGGTCGAATGACCTTGAAGTAAAATCAAGTTTCAGCTCTTAACTTTGCTGCTTCATTTGCCATTCACGTCTTCAGGATTCATGCAACCAGAATTGTTGGTTAGTGCATATGTACATACTTCTCCACGGAACTGGTACACCAGGTTATTTTGAGAATAGATTGCTCCGGGCAAAAAAATGTTATTGCTTCAAGATCCCATTCTCGTTTTAAGCGATTTTTATTGATCACACCAACGGTGAATAACCTCTAGCTTTCTTTTATCATCATTGAAGAAATTTGCATGTATTTATCTGCAAAATAAATGCGTTATTGTTTTAAATTGAGCTGAGAATCATGTTGCCGTTGTGTATGCAATGTTATGTACGTGCACTTTTTCCCGATCAACTCTTATGTATATATTGTAAGCAACGTAATTACACGATAAATTGTTCGTTCATCAATCACGGTTATCATGATGAATCAATGTATGATACGTGCGTAATATATTTTGGGAATCAAAATCGCCAGCTGTATTTTTACAGCAGTCCGATATTACGAATTGATACACTATCAGTTTCCATTACAGAAATGGGCAAATGCCATTAAACTGTCGTGTGGATTAATTAAAAAATGAATTTCATTGATTGGCACGAGTTCATTGGGAAAAATGCGAACGCACACAACATATTCAACGGCAACATGTTTTCGACGGAATGGAATGATTGAATGTTTATGATAACGAGCAGGTAAATTATATCCACAAATTTGGAATATTGCCAATTATAATTGTTTTTTTTTTGCAAAAAAATCTGCAATTGCTTCATGCATTGTGATTAGCTGTGGAGCTGTAATATTTTCAATATGCATACCTATGCCCCTGCCTCGGACGGGTCAACACGATCTCAGTTTTTGGGACAAATAGTTATATATTTGTGTAAAATTAAAATGAAATATGTTTCATGCGGGAATAATTATATTCATAGCCATGGCATCATGAATTTAATTTGCAAAACTCATATTTTATTTTTATTGCCACGGCAAACCTAACAATGATTCTTATCTTTTTATGTATGTATCGGTTTCTTTCGGAAAATGTATGTACCTTATACACTGTCATTCTTGTTAGCAGTCAAGTTCTGATCAGTTTAATTAATTACTGCAATTATTTTTTCTAATTTACAAAAAATCAATGATCACTACAAAAATTTACTCTCAACAACAATAATGAAAGAGCTCGTCTGCTCCTTTCCATCAGCACTGCATCGTCACCAATTACGATTCAATGGAGTAGTCAACATGGGATCAAAAAACTTGCAACAAGATGGATCCTTGTAATGTTCGAAAAGTCCAGTAACAGTTGACGAAGAGTAAACTTAAGGATCGTGTGAATCAAATGAAAACTGATTATTGCACTGTTCTATCCTTGCGTGAAGCGTGCGACCGTAACGCCTGGTTTGGAAACAAAAAACAATATTATTTTTAAACGCCAATATATCCTTGATTGGTATCGGTATTTTGTATCAAGTAATATCTTCATACCTATAACATTCGGTAAACAGATACTCCTCTTGAGAAGAATCTCGTAATAAGAAAGTGCCATCAGGCTTTCCTTCCACAAGCTTCTCAGCTTCATTGCGGTCTACTTTCCCCCAGTAAAATGAACAATTGGCAATATCTTTAAAATCCGGAACTTTCTCACATTTTTCAGATCTGTTGCTGTTCATATTGCATGAGTTTCTGAACTGCACAAATAGTTGAGCAAATTTTTTAGCAGACACAACGGCTGAAAATTTTTAACTTTGAAAAATCTTTAAAATTAAAAGAATTTGATATGCAAAAAATGTATGCTTCTAAGGCAAGCAACCACAGATCTTGGAATGAAGACGAAATGCAGTAAGATGTAAATACATATCACAAGTATACTTGATTTCACGATACCAGATGAACACAGTCGCTTTCTGTTGCTGATGAACACAAAAGTGGCCAAATGACCTTGAAAGAATATCAAGTTTACGCTCTTCGTGTGCTTCTCTTGAAAAGTAGCTTCTTCATTTTCAATTCAGGCCTTATGCTACTAGCATTGTTGGATAATGCGTATGTGTAATTGTCTAATGTGTATCATGAAATTGCTAGACGTACTTTTTCGTGCGATTTAAATATTTCGGCTTTTCGTTCGTCATCACCGGACATGTTAGTTGAATATGGCTCGAACTGCAGTGTCGAACTGAATTGAGTGACTTTCTTTACCAAGTAATATTCGACGGCTACGTGGTAAGGTGTAAATGTATATTATACCCCACTCCAGTGTAAATATTATTGCATGTCAAATTAAGCTTACTTAATTCATAACGTTTGAAGCAATTTATTAATTTTGTTCAAGTAGGAAATGATTCATGAGGCTATATCGCCGTTCCAGACTTAGTAATAGGCGTCATTGCAGTCATGCGGTAAACAAGAAAAATACTTTCTTTTTCCATCAATGTAATTTGTAAGTGATTCATAGCGTGCGCAAGTTGCTGCCGTCCAGTCGAATCAAAATGATAATAAGATTGTAACTCATAATTGTAAACACGCAACATAGCAGTGCTTACTTGGCAGCGATGATGCTACCCGGTAGTTTCTACCGTTACTTGGTACGGCTGTTAATCATAATACGCATTGATTGACCAGAATAACAACTCAATCATTCACTCAACTAATTCATCGCCAAGTCGTTCATTACCAAAGTAACTGAAATGTTCTCGTGGGGTGCCGAACAATAGGGCTTGACCGCAGACTGTGCATCATGTTTAACTCAATAAATAATTCCACTGGATCCAGGATCCATGGACAGAATCAGCACATTTTTATTTCATTGCAGCTGAGCTAAATTTTGCTCCGTCCTAAGCCGCCCACCAGAAAAAAATATTCCTGTTGCCATAAACTCTGCATATCTGAATAGTTTTGAATTTAAAGTGGATTTTTATTCAAGTATATTTTCTCAATGTCAAAAATTTACTTCTTGCAGAAAAGGTGGATTACGTTGTCCATCCTTTCCTCCGTATTACTCTGCTTTTTTGGGTATGCTTCGATCGTAGATGAACTTTTTGATCCTTGGAGGCTTGCTAACGTAAGTGAAACCCCGATTTTCATAACTCATTTTCCCAAAACGTGTGAAACATAATTGTACTTCTATATTTAACTTGTTAGCATAACGGCGAACAGTTGGAAGACTTGCTTTGGCGGGGAGGCCTCCAAGTTCACTATAACGAATATGTCAAACATATGACCATAAAATCCTACAAACTCAGACTTAGTGATATGCTGGAATTAGGAATAATGGATTGTAAGGACGTTGTCACTCTCGAGATTGACGAGTACAAGGAACTGATTATCGACTGCGACTACAAAGGGACCAATCTGATAATCGATGCGCCGACACTCATTATTACTGGAAAGTATCGAGTCGATCTACGAGGGAAAAGGGGAAAACGGCATTTGACCAAAAGGCCGACAAGAAATGAGAGTGAACTGAATGGGCGTGACGGAGAACCGGGTAATCCTGGTGGGCCTGGTGGCTATTTCAAGGGAAGATTCGACCACGTTACAGCAGTTGGCTGTGCGCGCCTTACAGTTGACGTATCTGGCGGTGCTGGCGGAGACGGGCAAAATGGGGGTCACGGGAAATCGGGACAAGACGGGGAAAACAGGACGCGGGAACATATGCCGAAAGCCTACTCTCGCAATGACGACAGGTGCGAGGTAAGCAATTATTTTTCCATTACGATTAAGAATGAAACGATTCAGATGAGGGGCTCCGTACCAGTTTGTACGGTGCGTGGATTGCCGGGAACGAGTGGGGGTAATGGCGGTAATGGTGGCGCAGGGGGACTTGGTGGTATTCCCGGACTTGCGGATATTAAGATTACATCCGGAGATGTATCACGTGAGATCACCATTGTGAGCAGGGCTGGAGAAAACGGTAAGCCGGGAATTGGGGGTATCGGGGGCCGGGCAGGGAAACACGGAACGGGATACCGGTGCCAGTGGCTTGGATTTGGTATTAGTACTCATAGGTTTTGGACACAGTGTACTTCTGTTGATACTGACGCATTGGATACTACCAGTGGAGAAAACGGGACAATTGGGGCAAATTCCGTGGGTCAGAAAATGCCTGCTACGCCAGATTTCGGTAGATTTGTCACCAATTAGATTGACATACATAGGATATCATATAATAATACATCTTATTATATAATCATAAATTACGTTTGTTGTGTTAATGTGCCGGAATTTTCTTGGTACGTGGTAATCACAATGTATAAATAAAATGACCCCATTTTCGTTAATAAGAAATCTGCTTGCTAACGTACACAGCTTAATACATACGCATAACCGGAACACTGTACATTTTCGAGCAAGTAATGCATGTAGTAATTCATGTGACCAAATTATGGAGAAACGAGCTCGATGAATGAGTGGTCTGTCGGTACATTTTGTTGCATGCTGCTGCATTTGGTACGAGTGTGCGCAAGAGGAACAGAGCAGGCGGCCACAAGGTCATGCTGAACTCAAACGAATAACGTACACATGTTCAAGCTAAATGCAGTCCAGAGATATGATAGATTATATATGAAGTTGTTTATAGCAATATTGAAGTGAGATATTGTCATTCACTTTCGTATTATTTAAGCAATTCGAGATTACTCATGACAACGTACAGCATTCTTGTTTGGTAATAGTAAATGCTGATACAAACAAGTCAGGGTAACCCATGATATAAAATGCTTAGCTGAAGGATTTTTTGCTTATTTAAAAAGCGTGTCCGTTTTGAACCTGTATTGGCCAACGTAACAACATTTTACCAATAGTCCCGTACGAGAAAATGGCTAGTTCTCGGCTCTCTATCGTAATCAATTATAAGAAAATTTACAATTTGAAAAGCATGTGACCCCTTTTTATTTTTTCCTTTACGGTAATTTCCAAAGCTTTTAATTTGAGGCAGGGATAATGAGTCTATCGGTCTTAACGCAAGTCTAAAGTTTTCCCAGTAGCATTCCAAAACTATGTAATCACCATGAAAAACAACATTCTTGTAATGTTTCAGAAAACGCCAAGAAATGGACTCTAGAAATGTTTCATCAAATGCAGTGTTCCCGACTGAATTGCGAATATATTTTTTGAGCTCACAATCAGAAAACAGTTGCATTCTCTTCTCCGGTATCCACTGCTACTCTTGTCAACACGTTGGAAAAAAACGTGCACACACTCTGTTTTTCGTTGCCGTGAATTAAATTAAATCTGCTTATATTGAATATACGCTGAGGAAGATTTTTTCGGTAAATCCTATGGCCAGCAGGATATGACATGACTTCGGAAATAACATGACTTAGATTCATTACAAAAAGGATATGACAATAATTAACATCAATGGCACAATTTTGATAGTGAATTTTCAAAATAGTAATAAGAACGCTGTTCTCTGGAAATAACAATTTAACGCGTTGGATTTGTCGTAATGTGGAATGTTATATATTTCAGTACTAAATGAACGAAACGTATTAATTCTGAACTCAAGTAAACTTAAATTTTCAAGACTGCTCGAGCTACGTGCGTATCAACATTGAAATCATGAAAATCAAACGAGTGCGATGTTAGATCTGCAGGGATGCTCTGATTAATATTTATGATAAGTGGTTTCAATCGGGCGGGGTAGTCATTTTGCTGCGGACTTTATGAGTAGCTGGAGTGTATCCATATGTTAGTACACTTAAACGGGCAATTAATTCGGGCAAAAACACACTGGACGAACTTGAGTTTTTAACGGCTCATGAAAACAAAACTTGACGTATGTACACGTATTACCAAATGAAAAGGACATGTTTGGATATCAAATTGGTATGTAGTGGCCGATACTTAACCCTAGTGGAAATGGCGGGCAAAATAAAGTTTAAAAAACACTCTCGGTAACCTTAGGTTAAATTATTGCATCAGGTTTTTATTACCACCAGGTATTTCACATTACTCAAATAAAGAATGAAAATCTTTCTCATCTCCGGAATCACTTTCAGTTTCAATTGAACCGTCATCTACTCTTGTCTTACCAAGTATAAAAATCCCACCAAGGACGATCGCTCCTGTTAGTCCTCGGCTGACCTAATCCATTGTTGTATGGAAATCCCTGTGCCTTTTTGTATTTGTTATAACGACGTGTTAATTCGTCACCATATACCAGGTAGTTCCATGAGTCTAAGAATGTGAATCGAAATCTGTTAAAAAACGAGTACTCTGAATAATTAATGAATCATGCTAATATTTTAAATACCCGGAATCCATCGAAACGTAGAATTTATAAAGCTTTTCGTGCCGTTTCCCATAGTCACAATATCGGCCAGACCTGAAATTCCAAAATCAAAACTAAATTCCTGTCCCATATTTGGGCGACGTTGCAGGTATATTGCTTAGTAAAATATTTGATTCTACCATCAATAATGTTGCCAAGTGAGAGGTCAAACAGAGCGGGTAGGCAGATAAGCAGTATGAATACCTTTGACATCATCTTTGCACTTCAAGGCGCAAGACGCACAAATAAAACACAAGCACAGTTTATCAGGTTATTTGCGAGCACTTTTACTTTATTGAATTTTTGAAATGTACAAACTAACAAGAGGAGCAAATAAATTGAAACTACTTATGTACATGTTTCGTTGACACATATTCGATTTCCAGAACAATGGACAATACAACTTTCCAATTTGCGGGTAATTGATCTGTGGTAAGCATGAATACATTTGGCGCAAAGAAGCATATGTAGCAGTTTTGAAGTACTGTGGAAAGTGTGAAAATTGAATTATGAATTGTCCATTGTTCATGTTGTTATTGTGTACAGCTTTTTTACATTATCAAGCTAACTTTGCGCTTCAAGTCTACCAAATTTGTGTTTTAAGACAACGGAAATACAACTTGGCAATTACAAAAGCATATGAAACTATGTATGCTAGTACGTCTAACACAAATATAATGTAATTATAAATAGATAATCGAATTTCGTAGCCATAAAAAACCAGAGCAACAGCTTCCCCTATCAGCAAGACACAAAATATAATGGACACGTTTCCGTGCATGTTTGGCGCCTTGAGTGACCTGTCTGTTAGATCCGGGTAGAAGCTTATTCTTTCTCGAGTCCACTCGGACCACCAGTCCCAAATTCCTGAAACAACGACACCTTGAATTCTACGAATAACATTGGGATGAACGTTTCCTTCCACATGAAACCCTACGGATATATTCCTGTACTTCTCTTTCCCAACGTATATTCGGTAATTAGGGTGAGCTTGCTTTAGTTGAACTGCAAACTCCTTTGCCGTCAATGCGGGTACAACCAGAGCGGATTTGTTGCATGCTTCCAAATGTCCCCAAGTATGATTTCTGTCAAACTCAAAAAGTTTGTGTCGAATATTTTGCTCGTATGTTTTTGTGTTGTTCTCATTAGTCCTCAATTTTTGGAATGTTTGCGCCGCAAACTTTTGTAGACTGGGATGCATTGATGTGTGGTTTCTGAGATAGCGCATTGAAGGAATGTCGTATCCAGATGCAATGTCCAACCACAAAATCATCTCGCTCTTTATGTAAAAATGGCCGAGCGAGTAAAGCCAGTGGTTTGTTTTTGTCCAGGTTTTAGTCCAATTCGCCATATACCGGAATATCGTCAAGTTATTCAATAAGTGCTTATTCAAGATCTCAAATTCCTTTATATTCATAAGTATTATAAATCCATCTCTAACTAGTTCATTGAGACGGGTATAAGGCACTGTGCTTTTTGGCGAAATCATGTTGTAGACATTACTGCTCTTGTAGCCGTTGCTGAGAACGATCCCGATAAGAAGCAACGATGCAAATATAAACCGTATTTCCCGTTTTCTACATAAAGCAGTTGGAAACGGATCGCTCTGTTCCAGCAGCATTTTACCAATACAAAATGCAAATGCAAACATGCTTGATTGCTTTGCGTGCAAAGTAGATAATTTTCGGTACGAAGTTGCAACTACAACGAATACAGTCATCGTGAATGCCCATGCTGTCATGTCGTAAGATATAAAAAGTTGCTTGAATCCAAATGCAAATTTTGTCTCCGGTCCGCCGCAACTAACGAAAGCCAAATTGTTGGCCTGTTCTTCGTACATTAGTCGCAGTAAACTTGGAGGGTCGCTGCTTCCCAAAATATAGGCAGATAATCGCATGTTTGATTTCCGCCTAAATTGACTATACGTGTGCCTGGGTTTGGACATGATTCCATGCCGACAGATAACACGGTCATACACAAAATCATCGACATGGACTGTTGCGTTGGCCGCAATTGCATAAAGCAGCGAGGCTATCCCAAACGCAAATGAATCGTCCGGCCTATATAATCGTCCGTAGTAGTTTCCGCAATGCGCCATTTTCCCAAACAATTTGTGAATCAGTGCAAAAGATCCTATGGCATTTCTGTCAAATAGCCAAGCACCTTCCCCTTCCTCGGGAAAGGCATTAGTGATGCGCTTCAAGTCGATCAACTTGGTCGGAATAAATTTAGCTTCCATTCTGGGCGACATCACATCGTCATAGTTGGTAACAACTACACTTGCGAGTTCCATTTCTTGCCGATCGGCCAGCACGACGCTGACAACTTTCGTGTTGTGGGCCCTGGGATGGTACACGTCTTTGAAATTACGTTTCCCGCCATAACTGGCTAGCACGTTATTAACAGCCTTATTGCTAATCCCAGTTGTCCCATGATTCATAAAAATGTGCACTCTCGGGACAAGAGACATTTCCGTCAGTTTGAATTGATCTAGGATCACACCGTCGACCCGATACTGGAAGGATAAAGGATAGCTTAAGATTTCCAGAATTTGAGAAGGGATTTCTACAGAAACTAGAATTTGACAATTCCATGGTCTTGACTTCATTGCATAACTGAAGAGATTGAATCCTAGACAGGCCTCAGTGAATAATGGCCACGTAGAGTCAATATTAACTGCACCAACAAATAGCTGTGACGATGGACAGTCAATTGTTGGCCATGTATCGGGATTCTTTGTTCCACTATAATTTCCAAGAGGAAGGTCATTCGGGATCCATACTCCGTAGCTAAAACCTTTATAGTTTTCAAACACGGACAGCTTTGGTCGTCTGAGAACAACACTTGCACTTTGTGACGGAATTATTTCAAGATTCATAAAATTGTCCACAACACAATGGCAATTTTCTCCTTCAAATGAGCTTAGAATTTTGGAGATGTTCACGGGGAGATGGTTTAGATTAGGTGGCTGGGAAAGACTGAAGCTTGATTGTACAAATATTGGATATGCAATTTTTGGAGGTTTTTCCAAAAAACGTGTGGAACTTTCCGAAACATTTGCCACCTCTTTTATTGCGACTTGAAAGTCAAATCCATTTGCAGAAGCAATGTAAGTGTAGAAACTAGTGGTGAATGCAGCCAAGGCGAATGACAGTCCAAGTGTTGCGGGTTCCATTATGATTTCAAAGCTTCCAAGAATGTCGTAGTCAATTGTAAATGTAAATAGCGAAAGCTGTGTAAGGCAGGGTATTACGATATAAAGTTCCGAGCTTGAAAGTAATAAAATATACTTGGGCGGCGGAAATATATGAAAGCGGCTTGCACGTTAATGAAGGGCCTCGAATTTCCAAATTTTAGAAACCAGTCGGAGAATGATAACAATCAGTTTGACGAAGAATTTTGTACTGTAAAATCTCGTCAGTTAATGAAACTCATAATAATTTAAGAAAAAGGTGGGATTAAATTGAATTAAGTCAACAAAATTGTGGTGAATGGTTGCCCCTCACAGTAGCATTTCCACTGATTTTTTTAATCTCAATAGTTACGCGTGTATTACGAACCACTGGTTAGGAATATTTCTTTCCTAGTCATGGAACATCCAAAATATAATCGATTTCAAATCTATTGTTTAATATAGTTCGGATAGTGATAGCTATCAGAAACTCATTATTTTGCCGGTTCATTTTCATTTTCAAAACCATTTGGCTATATTTCCTACACAAACTAGCAAGGTGTAACACTTAATATATAACTACCGGAAAAGTATTGCGCAAATACCAAACAAGGTACGCATTGGACAATTTGGCAATGCCAGCAAACCTCAAATTGGACATCGATTTAGGAATAACAAATCAAGATATTTGATAAGCATTACACATATCAACTTTACAATTGCACACGACGGTATTACTACTACTTGGTCACGCCGGACACCAAAATGACGTCGACCCTCCGACTTCCGGTCAATGACGAGCTGCGGGGATCAAGATAATACGGACGTTTACTAAATTTGAGCCACATCGGTTAACCTGAACGGAAGCTAGATTGGATACAGACAGACAAACAGATGAATTCATATAACTACTTTCCCTGCTTCCGGTAGTTAATAATCAATATCCACTTTACATATAAACAAAACCAATACAACTGCGTCTTACCCAACTGGCATATGTGCTGCTGTTGGACTAATGCTCTTTTAGCTTGGCATACCTAAATAGAAAAACAAAATTAAACAACTGCGCACTTCAATTCTATGGACGAACATTTTTGGCATGACATTCTGCATGGTGTGCGCAGTTTTCGCTTAATTAACATACGGAATGTCAGGCTACATTATAATTGTAATCTGTAATATCATTAAAAATTTGTTTATTTGAAACCGTATTCAACCATTTTCTGTTATGATGAGTTAATCTCGTTCCTTACTGTTTAGTCCGTCGTTGGCCATCCATGTATTCCTCCAAAAGGGCCACAAATGAGAAAAATATTTTGATTCTACACAAGTTTATTTTTGTAAACTAGGAATGGTGATCGACGCTTCAGTTCCACCTGGACATGAATTTTCCCATTGGATTTACTTACTAAGTGACCAAAATTGGAATTTCATTAGCGGTCTATTATGCCATTGAAATATTACGTGTCTGGTTGGTATTTAATTACTTATCACGAACTTGTTCTCTGACGGGATTGTACCATATACTGAACATAGAAATGTGGAACATCTATTTTGATTGTGTCATGGTTAATTTTTGGAAGCATGAAATGCTTGAAATGTATATCTGGCTGAATGCTTACCAGCGCCCACCTAATTTGTCGGAAAGCAGCCATTCCGGCGAGAGGAAATATTTTTGTCATCATTACAATTAGATACAAAGCCTACAATCATAATGATGATCTAAAGTCGCTTTCACACACACACCCAGTAAACTACCAATTATTAGGTACCCTCAATGTGGCAAAATGTTTGGACTATAATATGTACGCCAGCATCAAATAAGACGAGACTTTCCTGTTGGTGGACGTCGTGTGTGCGGAAATATTGGTGTAAGTTCAGTAGAAATAGGTATGGGAAGAACCGAAGTACTTAAATTGAAAAACCAATGCCAGATTCGTATTCAGCATCGCAACATATGTACCAGAGCAACACTTATTAGATGGGGTAAGTTGAGACAACGGGGTAAATCGCGATACGATACCTCCCACGGTGCACAGATTTTCTCGGAGCCAGTTTGTTCGATTTGGCTGAAAATTGGCACGGGCCTTCCTGAGACATGCCTGCAGGAGGTTATGTTCCCAGAACTTGAAATTTTTAAAGTTTCATGGCTACATAGTACTGTGAAATGCAGTCAGATCATGTCTGCCTCTGCTATTTTCTGTTATCATAAATTATGGCATATGATAACTTCATATGGCAATATTTTCACGTTTTGAAGACATAACCTCTTGCAGGCATGTCTCAGGAAGGCCCGTGCCAATTTTCAGCCAAATCGAACAAACTGGCTCCGAGAAAATCTGTGCACCGTGGGAGGTATCGTATCGCGATTTACCCCGTTGTCTCAACTTACCCCATCTAATAAGTGTTGCTCTGGTACATATGTTGCGATCTGGCATTGGTTTTTCAATTTAAGTACTCGGTTCCTTCCCATACCTATTTCTTATGAACTTACATATTGGTCGTTTACCGTTACCGTTTTCCGTTACCCTTTTCCATCGCGAAATATAATGTTCTGTTAGTATCGGTATGTCATTAAGTATTTACTATGAATACCATGCATGTAAATTCCATGACTTGTTACGATTTAGTAATTATGGGCGCCGAACAAAATTAACACAACATTATGCTGGACAGAATTTTTCATGCATTATTACGCTACCGCAATGAAACATTAAATTTGTAATGAAATTATTTCTAACAGTCTGGCCTGTAAGGTACACCTATTTACAATGCACGATTATGACATGATATCAAATTATCATTACAACGGTTACCAATAATTGTAAGTAGAGCTAAAGTGTGCACTCATGTCACGCAAGCCATCACCACCTTGAGCTTGGTCAAGCTCACTCTAAACAAATTAGCACACAAAATTACAGGCATTGACCAGGCCAATTCCTCTGTGTATCAAGGCACGCAGAAAACGCCGCATCATATACTTTTGTGCAACAGCAGCAGGTAGAACATATGTAACGCCATCACAATCCCCTTTGTCCTTCGCATAAATCCTACGACTTGACGCAAGAGCTACCAACCCACATGTGAGGAATGGATAAATGTCGTTGTTCTACCTTAGCTTATCTGGACGGTGTGTAATATACCTCTCGTTTGACTTCGAACATTGGGGACCACGTACTGTACACGAAGGAGGCGAGACTGGTGACGCCATACTTGAAGTCCACCAAATCCTCCACCCAGCCCAACAACTTCATCATCAACGACATCACTTACATGTATCCGCATTACTTATCATATAGGTGAATCGAGCGGTTGGAACGTCCAAACGTCCTTGAAACCAGTTTTAGTGGCCGTTAACTCCCGGTTGCAGTGGACCAGACATCCCTCAACCACCACTAGTACCAGTTTTCATGAATTAAAAAGCTTTCAGCAACAAAGTAACTTTCTTGCAGGCATTCCCGATGAAGACAGAAGAACAAATGCACCGGCACCAAAAAAGAGGCAGCAAAGTACCAAAACAACAACAACGGACAGCAAACACTACACGTTCTCATGAGGTGTGTGTCCGTATTCTTCTCAAGATATCTTATCAGTCAGAAGTGAAAAGATTTTCATTTTGCTGGTGACGGTGATGATCATTTTTAATCTACCGTCATCACCAGGTAAAATTCGATATTACAGCTATTCACAAAGTTTTGCTTCATCCAATCTTGTCAAGTGCAACAAAGGGTTCAACATCAAGCAGGCATGTAGGCTTTTTACATTTATAAACGCTCTCTCTTTACATTTTATAAAAAATCTCTCTCTACATTAAAAAAATCTCGCGGTCTACATTAAAAAAATCTCGCGCTCTACATTAAAAAATCTCTCGCTCTACATTAAAAAAATCTCTCGCTCTACATTAAAAAATCTCTCTCTATACATTTAATAAAACTCTAAAATTGCCGAATCCCTTTGCCGAATATTGTCGGGTTGCCGAATAGAAATGAATGACATATTCTCTGAATAATATTACTTGCATTATTATTGTATAAATTTGTATTATTTAAATTATGTGACGCCGCTGATACCCTTTATTAAGTCCAGCTTCCAACATCATAATAGTTTACATATTAGCTTACGTCGATTTGCATTTGTGACATATTGGTTGGTGGTGGGAGATCTTATACAAAAGAACTTTGTACTGCTTTTATAATATTTTGTCTTGATAATAATACTATTATTATGTTAAAATAAAAACAAGAATCTGTGTGTGCGTGGATAAAGTTATACAAAGGTTGTGTCGCAAAGGATCCATCCATCCGTATACATCTATTATAGTTAACATTGCTCATATAAAAACAACATTAATTTACAAATATAATAAAAAACAACCTTCCATTAAATAGCTTTATATCTATTAATCTTGCACGTACAGTAGGCACTACTGAAACTCATATGTTTGAAAATCTGCAAAACAAACTTTTCAGCTTTCAGAAACGTACACATTGACTCATTATATTTTACATTCACCATTTCTATAGGCACTAGCCAGTTTTTTGACGTGCTCGTTCGAAAAGCCGGAAAGTTGTGCATATAGAGTTTTCAATTCTCTTAACGAGTCGGTTATAATTCGACATAATGAAAGAAAATTGAACCAAAAGTTGAAGAATAGTTTACATGGACAATTTTAATAATTGATGTTGAAAATAAAATGAAAAAAAGATCAATGAAAACTCACGTTGCAGCTAAAGAAAGACAGAATGCGCTCATGATGTCGATATTCAAAGAACTGCTTCAAACATGGTCAATTCATCTGGTCATCTGGATCGGGCGTTGGTGCAATCCTCATCAGCAATTTATGTTGTCGATTGAAAGACCAGAATCGACTCAATAATTGATCCTCCTCATAGATAGCAGGATCACATACACAATTTGTTTTGTGGATAGAAATTCCTCATATAAAATCATTTCGTCATCGAAAGGGGTTGACTCCGGTGGTTGGTAAGCTCGTTTAGCAGAAACACCAAGCTGCTGCTACTTTTGTTCTCACCAATTCGGTTTGCACTACTTTGTAGCTCCATTGAGCCTCTCATTTTGTCCATGTACTTAGTTACTATACGTTGTATAAAATATTACTCCACAAGTGCTATTAAGAAATGCATCCAATCCAATGTTCCATTGTGTTTGTTGAAATAGAAACAACCAACTCTATTAATTTTGCTTCTTTAACTCTTATTAAAGTAACAACACGAATACGTTTGTTACAAATTGTAAGTTAGGTAAATTCTTCAGTAAAGTTTGGAAAGTTAAATCTTTCTCTCATTAAAAACCAGATAGAATAAAATGTCTGCAGTCATGTTTGATGCATTTGTAGATACAGGCTGAAAAAATATAGAAATAATGGCTGATAATAATATTGATGATGATGGAGGAAATTGTCTTGATGATGATGATCTCCTCGTCGCTCGAGTCTTTTATAATTATTTTCACCAAACTGTCCCGTTTATTACAAAATGTTTCTAGGTATTGCTGTCGTTCTTCACACCAGAAAATTTTCCCGATATGATATAAGTTAAATTGTAAAGCATTTTGTTGCACGAAATCGTTTTAATCTTGCTGTAGTGCTACCTGGAAACATCGTTCTTACTAGCCATATTATAATGGAGTTTTTCTATACTTGATTCTTTCTAAGATAGATCGTGGGCGTCTTGTACCAAATTAGTAGAAGCCATCGGCAACAACGAAAATAATTACTCAAATTATAAGGTGTGTTTTAACTAAATTGATTTTTTTCAACACTGTAATGAATTTAATGCATAAATGGTCAGCATATATTATAGCTTGTTATGCATAAAGATTTCGGCAGTGTAGTAATTCATCTTCAAGTATATAAAAGCTTACTAATACAGACGTTGTTATGGTAGTTTGTATGCAAATAATGTAGATCGCACTACGGTTTCGGCAATAGCTATCAACATTTCAAAATTTCAATATCAAAATTCAGTGTTCAGTTCAGTGCCTATCCCTACGATCTTCGTCGTGAAGTGCATCACAACAAATATGCAGTCTAACTGTACACTATGTTACACTATGTTATGAAAATGAAATAGATTTAAAAGTGCGCAGCAAGAATGCCACTCTTGGAGGAAGATATTGTTTTAAAAATGAAGAAACTTAAAAACTGAAATTAATCTTCTCCGTCTGAAGAGCCTGCTGCTTATGAAGTATCTTCTTTTACCGAAGTGATTTGTGCCATTTGGCAGCAACTCTCTGCTGATATTTGCAAGGATGAATGTGTCAAGGCCCTTCTTGTCCTCTTCTGTCATCCCGTCTCCAAGAATTGCTGACAAAAATTAATACGCACGGCTGCATAATTCGTTCATAATGTAAGTTCGTAGACTCCATCTCGAGAAAATATCGTCATGGATATGAACAGAAAGTGTTCCGTGTAAGATATCATGGAGTAGGCTGCTGGTCGAAACTTGAAAAACATGAGAATTTTTCATTATAACCAATGACTCGTGATTACTACTCTCATGCAGCATAGGCTGAGTATTATCAAGCACGTCTTTCCAAAGCATTTAAAAAGCAATTAACGTAAAATCTGACTGTCGTCACAGTAATTAACCAATCGGATGTTGTGTGATCAACAATATCTTTCTATTCCTGTGACGTAATTGATGTCTATGAAGGTAAGTTTTGCATCTTAAGTGAGTCCATGATAACTTAAGGACACTTGCAATAAAATACATGATTTAGAATATATGTCTGTCCTATCACGGAATAAGATTAAGAATAAGTCGTGTTTGCTTTCCATATTAGTAATGTCTCAACGAATACTGTGAAATGGAAGAATGTATGTTTTATATCAAGTGTCGTGATCATTAATAAGATATGAGAATATGTGTGCAAAACAGAAATTCTATTCAAGCACATGGGTGGAAAATAAATTATTAGGCACCTAAAGTAATGAAATTCATTATTATAATGGGTATAGGAATGTAATGCAACGAATTGAGTGGCTATATTAACGTATAGATTGTATCATGAATTAATCAGATAAGAACAGCAGCAGCATACTAAAATGATTTTGATTCGGCGACCGCGATGGAAAAATATATATAAGAACGTAGTTCGTGCAGGGAGGTGGTGGTCGAAAATGGTGGAAAAACGAATTGTGTCGCCTTTATTTGAGGATGTTCAAGATTCATTCCGTTATCCCTTCTGTTCTATGTCCCACTGTGTCACGTATGGAGGTAACCAACTGTTGTAGCCTCCAATTTACCAGCGTGACTTTGATCTCACGCTCCCAGGTTGTACTCAATCGTTCCAGCAATGTGTAGCGAGAACAGCATTGAAATACTATATGATGAATCAAGTTGCACGTGGAAATTTCTCACCAGAGGTGTTAAATTCTTGTCGAACTCTACAATGGCCCACCAACAAAATATTTTCTGCTAGGCCAAACTATAATAGCCCAATCCAAATAAATGGAAATTAAAAATGGAATTCCATTAACCCAAACCTGCACTCATGAAAACTGCCAGCATGATGCTGCTGCATTGTACACAATTAGCAATTTGATACATAAAAATACCAAAAGTCTCCAAAATTTACAAAAACTCCTGGAGAGGAAAAATTAATTCCGCTATTGCGAAACTTAAACCCAGTCCAGCACTATCAACGCGATATTTGACAAAAACGATCAGGTAACCGTGTATAGTGACGATTTTAGAAAATTCGTGAAGTTCGAACACAATCTTAACCATTTTAAAAACAGTTGTGATACTGGAAGCATCAGCTCTTCTCAATTAAACAGTGAAGATTTGCAAATGATAAAATACCTTTTTCATCAATTGGAAATTCATCCATTATATGTCTGTGTATGAAAAAAAAAACAAAAAACTACGAAAATGTGGGGAAAGAGAGGTTCTGTTTTTATATTTAACATGAAATTACCAATTGATTTTCATCATATTAACAGCAATGTCTCTTTGTTTTCAGTATGTATGTTTACATGACGGGTGCATTTTCCATTCAAAATCTACAAAGGCCTTTAATAGACACATAGAGGGCCATTTGTGCAATTGTGGTCGTTATTGCCGTCATGCAACAAAAGCCGGAAAATGCAAAGAATGTAGAAACAATTGCACAAGTAGAGAAATAAATAATTTGGCGTAACACATATTCAGGAGACGGAATACATACGGTGCAAAACAGCACATCTGGAATTATCATTTTCCAACCATTTTCTATTCATGTTTTTCATTTCATTTCATTAACTGTTAATGTATTTACAGTTTCGAAGCAGGTACATGACGGTGTACGGCCTGATCATTGAAACATGTACCTAACCCGGATTCTACCTCAGATGATACTGTTGTTTGAACTGGACTGAAAAACGCTGAAAACGAAAATTTAACCAAAAAACAGTACGACGTAGGTTTTGAATTTCACTCTGAATATGCAAAACACGTTTCATCTTTAAAAGGCAATAGTGCTGACAGCGCGTACCACTGATTACGGCGAATTAGCCAAGATAATTATTTTGTGTCGGTATTATAGAAATGTATCCGAACACAATATCGCTCAGGCATTGTACTAATACAACCCAACCGCTCTAAAGGAGTTTATATGTCTAATCCGTAACCCTATAGAAGCCCTAGCACGTTATATCCAGACATTTCCGACACAAAATACATGTTCATATACATTTGATTTGTCATACAACATTTGTCGCAACTCCACGAATTCTACTGTTGCAATGAAAGGTAGTCATTTTAAACACTTTTTGTGGAACTTATCATGACAAACTGACACAGTAACTTTCCACCAAATTCCTCTACTTGTTAATATTTCCTGAAAGAAAGAAATAACCAAATGTTTAGAGTATCTTGCATAAAAGCAAAACAAGCGTCATTTATTTTGCAACGCTTTGAAAGGGACATAATTAATACGATATAGTTATTACATTGAGCGACATTTAGGATTACCAATAAGTTCCCGACAAGCCACCAACATCCTGGTTTTAAAATGATTTCTTCAATTGCACTCAACTCAGTATCCAAGTGGTATGATATGCTAATTAGGCGCATGCTAACTGCGATATTATATTGTAAATATTTTTTGAGCCGACAGAAAATCTAAAAAAATCATCCTATGTAAACCACGTACTTTAATGCGTAGATTAGTCGGAGTCAACTGAAGTCAACACCGACCACATGCGTGCTTCTGAATTTTATTTTATATAAGTTTTCAATTTCCTTATTTATTATCTTTGCCCCAACCGTGAGATAACGGGATCCAAATAAGCCCTTATTTTGTTCTTAAGCGCAGTGAATATTTCCTATTAATAAAATCAACTCATTAAATATTCATACATTTCCGTATTTCAAGCACTTTGTACGTTTCATGAGTGGATTCAGAATGTTGTAGTGCGAACACTAAAGCTTGCCTGCAGTCATTGTCGATGTAGGGACGTCCGTTAGTAGATGCGTACATGTACATTTCGACTGTTTCCGTCCAGTTAAATATGTGTTTTTAAAGTGCAAGCTCGTATCATGTACATGTGCAAACTTACATATCACTTTTGGCTAAATACTTGCAAAGTGTCCCGTCATAGAGGTAGATGTAGATGCCCTATTTTCATCTTTTCTGGTAATACTATAAAGCTGTCGCAATGAAATGGGAAGTTCCCCTTTGCGTCTATTTTTATCAGTGATGGAACACATTTAAAATCCAGTATATATTTACTACAAAAAATCACTTAGTCAAAAATTACAATACCATTATAGTACATCGTAAACTTTATATTTGGATGTGCACAATGCTTACAAGGGAAGTCTCAGAATGACCACATCGATAGGAGCTCATCAGATATGGCATATTTATCAATTTGTCATGATATTTTCGATGCGCATAACCGTTTTCCCAAATGGAGCCAAATATTCTCTCCACAACGAATTTTTGGTTTTGGAGAGAAATTTTGCCACTTTTTAGATAGCAATTAACATGGGGAGAATTAAGTGAGGTAAGACTCCCCCCTCCATGCAACTTTTTGATAATTTCACTTTTTTCAAATCTGATCAAAATTGAAACATTTGGCTTGGAAATATGTTCCGATAGGTAAATTAGTCGATTTTTTTGTCAGTTCCAACGAAATATATACAAACTGAAAAAATTACTAGTACTATGGTCTCTTCGTGCACTTATATTATATATAAGTAGCTGACACGGGCGCATAATACTATGGTGGTTTATGGTGGTGGTTTTCGCTTCCGGATGTGCTTCTAAAACAATTTGAACTTGAAGGAATTGCGTCTTGATACAGTCAGTTTTATTAGTTTGCAGTTTGATAGTTATCAATAATTAAACAGTTAAAAAATCCAGTAGACTGATTTGTATGAAGTAATCATACGTGTTAAACGCAGATTTTCGTCGATTCGGTTTTTTGAAAGCCATTTATTGGGACCAACAAAAGGATCACCTAGTTACATATATTGTGAATTTAATTTCAATTACTTTGTATATACGTTTACTGCAACAATTGCGGATAAATCATGGACGGAAAATGGTATCGAGTAACACCAAATTATATCATTTGAATGTTACACGGTAGCCAAACTTGCAGCTAAAATGTAGAGTATGGATCATTATTATCCAAATAAAAAGTACTGGATGTTTATCATTGATGATTTGCGAATGTAAAGAAAGTAGGTAAGTTGATTGACACATCGCGTATTTGAATCCAAATCGAAGGCACACAAACTATAAACTACTATTGTTGGTCTTCACAAATTGCTTCCTTACGATACGTCAGAAAAGTTCATTCATTTTTTTTCGCTATGCAACGATTTTCTATATTATAATCATACACATCGTATATAGAAAACATCTTCAGGGTCTGCATGCAATATCTATGGAAATTATTCACATAGCCAAATATTTTAAATCAAAATAGCCGTAAATAGATATTAATTTACCCCTCCCCTTTAATAATCATATACTTATATAACCATATACTCATATAATAATTATTATCACATGCGCAAAGAAAATATTTTATTTCAGAATTAAGTTTAGACGATAGATTAGAACTAAAGGGATGGCTTATTGGGCTGAATAAAATTTTCTCACGTACTGGTACCACCCTTTGACATAAGCGAAGCAATTGCTCATTTCCAACAGAAAACTTATAATATGGATCTATATAACCTTGCTTATAAACCATTTCATCTCTAGTTGACAGACAACTAATTACATAAACAGTTTTGAAGTACCAGATTATGAAAAGCAACCATTTGGGGGGCGGAAATACCTCCTGGCACTCCAGTTCTAATTTTTTGGTATTTTGTTTTTCTCCAGTCAGAAATAGGGCTATAGAGAGAAACTATGGAAAATCAAGTTTCCTCAATGATCTGGTCACAGGTTGGCTCCGGAGGTGCGGATCCGTGTTCGGACCCGGTAAATACCGGGTTGCGTAACATATGCTGCGTTTTCGTTGCTCCAACACACTTTCACGTTTCAGGCAGATACCGATTACCAAATGCAAAACTCATTACTCTATTCAATGAAAAAGACGGCTCCTTATTTCATAAAAGGGTTTCGGAAGTATGGGAAAATGTATTTGCCTAATCGTCATTTTTTATGGAATTTTGAAATTCATGCGGTCGTACCTCATGCCGTTTACTGTGTAATGATATGATGTTATGAGTTTTGGAAAGAGCGAAGTCCTTAGGTACTAAAAACATAAAGCATATTGTCACAAGACAGTACACGTAAACACAAATAATGGGCAAAGAACATATTTCTCAACAAGCCCCCAAGCAGCCAAATTTAATCAAACTGCTGCAACTTTTCTCTTGGCGACACTCTAGTGAACTAAAGTAGTCAACTTTAAAATTTTGGAAATATTTGATCACCAGTTGTACAATACATACGTTGTAATTGTTAAACTATTTTAGTTGGATTCATGCTTTGAGGATCTCAGCTTATTAAAAACAATCCAGAGCCCACACGGTTTGGAGATTTTTGGTGATTCAAAAAATTGTAGATAGCCAATGAAAAATTCTAGAGAGTACTTTCTGAGATTTTTGAACTTTCTGAGAAAAGTTGGAGCAGTTTGATTAAATTTAGCTGAGTGGGGGCATGTTGAGAAATATGTTCTTTGTCCATTATGTGTGTTCACGTGTGCTGTCTTGTTACAATATGCTTTATGCTTTTAGTACATAAGGACTTGGGTGTTTCCAAAACTCATAACATCATATCATTACACAGTAAACGGCATGAGGTACGACCGCATGAATTTCAAAATTCCATAAAAAATGACGATTAGGCAAATGCATTTGCTCAGCGGTCAGTGGGAGTAAATATCAATCAATGTAAGTAACGCAATAAGAGCATTATATCAAATTAAATAAGTGGGCGGGGCAAAATGAGAAGTAATTGAAGTCAATTTAGCGTTCGACATTTCCAATAATCCGAACCAGATATGTATCTTGTACATGTACGTAATTTCAGAATTACGTATATGTACTAAAAAATTTAAATAAATCCTACTGAAAGGTAGCAGGTAGTATTCAACAAGTCATTTTACTTGAAATCCAATTTTTGAAATGGAAGTTTGCGTCAAGATTTTAATTTAATTTTGCGATAATATTTGGGAGTACTGGCCAGGTCATTACGACAGTAGTTTCTTGAAAATTATTGGGTGCGCAGCCAGCTTAAGCCTGAGTGTACGTTTTTTGGCTTACGCGTTTGTTGGTAGTAAGTTATAGTAAATTGTTTCGCAGTTTTACTCTGAAATGGGGGTGAGCCCGGACATCGCTGCGTATAGCAAGTGGTCGGAGAATATTTTTATTGAATGTAAATAATATTAGGCATGGTCGCATTTCAGATTGTAAATTAACAAAGTAACAAATTAATTTATTACGTTCACATTCAGCACAAATTCATTGGAATAAATATTAAAGGTAAATGCAATTAGTAGAACTACAATAAATAATCATATCCAATAAAATTTATTTTTCAAGAACATTCTAAAATTCAAGTCAGTACAGTAATTAGTTAACGATGGTATGGACCACATTTACACTCGTACGCGTGGAAATCGGTGAAGAAATGATCGAAGCATAACACAGTTTTACACCAACTACATTCTATCATTCCCTCCTCCTCACAGCCTTCAGCCGAGCAGTTGCAAGAATCAAAACTAAAACAAACCTCCTTGACATTTTTGAAGTACTCACTTTCTCCCTGGACGATTCCTGCCTTTAGAAAGCAATACTTGATCATTTCCTGAAATTCTGGTGACTTGAGAATAAAATGTGCCAGGGATTGAGTCTTCAAGATATTGTCAAGAGATGTAATATTAATTTTGGATACTGGTTATTGATTTCACAGCTGTTACTTCTGTTATTGCTGCTGCTTCACGACTTTCGCCGCCGGCATCAAGCATCCTGTTATCCAATAACCATTAGCTGGGGTGGTCGGCACAACTGGCAGAGTGGCAGCTCATATGCTAATTTGGAAATAAGACCAACCGGATCCCATATCCTACACTTCATAACAGAAACTACTTTTTCACCAAGGGCCGTAGCTACGGTGCAGCGAGGTGGAGCGACGGCTTTAGGCCGTCCGCTCCAGACGAGCATACCCTTGTAAAATAAGGGGAAATAAATTCCAAAAATGGAAAATGCGTTTCATGTAAGTCATCTTGATGTTTCAGTACAAATAATAATAATTCCAATGGTCCGCGTCAGGAGTACAACTACGTGACACCTCGACACCTTCTTGTATGGATGTTCATAAACTGTGTTTGGCTTTGGTAATGGTTCATAACAATGTTGGATGTATTAAATATGGGACGTAACCTTTCCTGCATTGATTTCAGCATCTAGGTAATATTTTCTCGAAAATCCTAAGCCGAGAAATAATCCGATAGAAATAAGTTGTACTTCGTCTAGAGTTGACATGACCGTGCATCTTGAATAATTGAAATGCAATAGAATAAATGCTTTCAGCAGCAAATTTTTCTATTCTAGTGTAAAATATTGCGCACATTTATATGTTGAGGATTATTTTCTGAATACTGTTCGATGATCAAACCAATAAAGGTATTCAAGATGACACGTAAATACGTCTTGAGAATGAAAACTACTCTATGTGGAATTGTTTAGGTAAGAGACTACACACGCTTAGAGTTTGAGTTTAAAGTATTAAGCCCGTCTGAATTTACGATTACCGTTTCTGCCATTTTAACTCCAATAATCGAATTTTGTTTTATAAATATCTTAATATATTTGACTTTTTGGAAACAACATTATTATTATTCTCATCCCTGAGTTTCTAAATTTTGCTGTACTGTATCAACACTATTTCAATATAAGGAAATTATACATACCATAAAACAGCTAAACTAATCGTGTTTCATCTTCTTATCATTCAAGTCAAAAATTATGATTCAGTTTAAAGAATGCAGCTCTCAAATAAACGTAGCCCTAAAAATAATTTGTGCCCACGCGCACCTCCTTTTATTTTATTATAGTTGCGTTGTTGTTTGCAGTGCACTAAATACATCTTATAGCTGAAATGTTTTTTATTGTGTGCCTTACTCAATGATTTTGTAAAACAATAAGTAAAAGCGCATGCTAAAATACAATCATTGAAAGGTTACTTACTTGAATTTCCGAGTTTGCCGTGGACATTGCTTTCAAATAAACTAACCTCACAAATTAACATATCTACGTTTCCGTAGCACAGTTTGGTGCGTAGTATACAACGTTATACGTCTATTTGAGAATTTATGGTACTGCATTGTATAACGTAGGATTGAACATTTAGTTCTGCTCCAGGCCGTCTCAAAATCATCTACGGGCCTGCTGCCTTAGTTGTTGGAACTCCATAAGCCAGTATACATTTTAATGTACTACGTGATTGAAAAGTAGAAGCAAATGATAAATCGATTGTCCCAGAGTGGAATGAGATAATAATACGATTTCCTTGGGTTACAAAACACATGCCTTTTAATTTCGAAAATTCTACTCCCACGCAATTCGACGGAATATGCTTAAATAAGACTGCTGCAATGCATATAACATTCTTCAAGTCATTCTGATATTAAATATGGAGATTTTTGAAGCATTACGTGCAGCAGATTAAAAGATTTCATAATTATTAAATTGTCCAAGTACAATATGACGTATTTCAAATTGATATAATTGGAAATACCGAATTACGCGGAGTATGCAATTACATCAAAGAGAACAGAAAAATACATTTTTATAAAATTTGAATACGTATAAGTTTGTTTATTGTGGATGTGCCAAAGTTCCGTTCGCTGTACTATAGTATGCACAGTTCACATCTTAATACTTTTCAATTGTGTAAAAAGATGACAAGTGTGCGACGACGGTGAATTATAATTAAATGCTACGACACTACGAATTATCCAGTTTTCCAACCGACAAAAGATGCATTTGGTCCCTTTTTCTTTTTATCGACAAAATTAATGATAGTGGCGCAAGGACTCTACATTCGACGGTGGCAATTAGTGTAGTCCAGTGGGTCAATTGACGGCTCCAAATAGTGGCAGAATGATGTGAGTACAAAGTTAGCACTCAAAGATTTAATCGACTCATAACCGGTTAAATATAAAGCGAGTCAATTTCGAGTGCCAAGGTTCGTATTTCCATTGATTTAAAGGTTTCCATTCATATGCACAAGTAGGTGTTTATCACGACATGCTTACACGTTGTACGCAAGCTATGTAGTTCACTGGGTATTTTAAATTTTAATAACTGTGTTTAATTACAGAAAACTATCAAAATATTGCGCAAACAGAAAAGTCAGAATGCATCAAGACGCAGTTGGTTCAAGTTCAAATGGTAGAGTTTTGTAGAAGCACCTCCAGAACCGCAAACCACCAGAGAAGAATGCTCCCGCGTCAGCAACTTATATATAAAATAGCAGCAAGTGAATGGAGAGACCTTAATATTAATAATTGTTTCAATTTGTATAATTTTCGTCGAAACTGACAAAAAAATCTACTAATTTACCTATCGGAACATATTTCCAAGCCAAATGTTTCAATTTTGATCAGATTTCAAAAAAGTGAAATTTTCAAAAAGTCTTACCTCACTTAATTTTCCCCATGTTAATTGCTATCTAAAAAGTGGCAAAATTTCTCTCCAAAACCAAAAATTCGTTGTGGAGAGAATATTTGGCTCCATTTGGGAAAACGGTTATGCGCATCGAAAATATCATGAAAAATTGATAAATATGCCATATCTGATGATCTCCTATCGATGTGGTCATTCTAAGACTTCCCTTGTTAGTGGCCTTGTAATTACTCATAAAAGATGGATAATATAATGGCTACACAGTTATTTATCATTGTACACAATAAATTAACATCTACCAGTAGCTCATCAGAAAACAGTTAGAAATTATTACATGAACGACATTGCATGATGCGATTATTTACTTTATTGCTTTTGAAAGTTACAACAGTTATAAATACAAAGATGTTTTCAAGTCTTAGTTGATGATCTATGTGCTGCCAATAAACATAAGTAGTATTTTTGACAAGCACGTTTTTCAGAAAAGGCAGACATGAAACTATGAGGAGCAAATTGAACACGGTACCATTTCTTTATCAGCTTACATAAAGTGCCTTGGTTTACAAATCTGTCGAACAAACCGCTCAATTGAAATATTTCTCAGTAGAATGAGCTTGAATGTGAATTCGTAACTCCACGCTTCGAGCAAACATTCGTCCGCATATTTGACACTTGAATGGCTTCAAACCAGTATGGGATACAGCGTGGCGTTCTAATCCAAATCTGCTCGCAAATGCCAGACCACATTTACACTGGTATGGTTCTTCGCCTGTGTACAATCTGATGTGAAACTCCAAAATATCATTTTTTGAATACCACACATCACACATATTTTATCCTTGCTAGTATCCTTCTCGTGTTCAAAAGTCATATGAACCCGTAACGCACTTTCACCACTGAACGCGTGCCGACAAATTGTGCATTTGAATGGCCCTTCACCCATGTGGGAAATGATGTGGTATTGTAGGATATTTAGACGTGGAAACGATTTGTCACAAGTATTGCATTTATACTTGGCTGCATTGGTGTGCGTCAAAATGCGAGAGTTAAGATTTTTCTTTTGGGCAAATTTCTTGTTACAAATTGTACCGCTGTGCGGTTTATCTTGATTGTGTCTAGGGACCTTCAGAGCATATTTAGTAACAAATTCCTTGGCGCATATATGACATTTGTGTGTGTTTTCACCCAGGTGCCTCCTAACGTGATTATTCATCTGACCTCTGTCATAAAATCGCTTCTCACAGAAAGAGCATATTAATAACTTTTCGTTGTTGTGAACAATTCTGATATGCCGTTGAAGATTCCTGTCAAACTTCAACCATTTCCCGCAAATGTTGCAGAATACACCTGCCTCTCCTGTGTGCGTTTTTAAGTGTCTTTTAAGATAATAGGAATATTTGAAACATTTATCACAATGGCAACACTTGTGAGAAGCTGTCGTTGTTTCGTGGAAATGCTTATGTTTTGAGAGATTCCTCCGAGTGTTAATTTCAATCCCGCACTTCGAACAAGATAGAGGTTTCTCGCGAGTATGACTCAACATGTGCTCCTCGAGTTGAAATTTATAAACTCTTTGCAAACCGCAAAATAAGCACTGGAAGCTATCACGACTCATGTTGTTGAAATTGTTAGTAAATGGCTTTGATGCTATTTGATATTTTATACTTCTAACTTCCGATTTTTTCCTATTTGATTCAATAATATATAAAATTTGCTGCTTCCAGTTGTTCCGAAAGTGGACTAAAACTTAACGCACCAAGTTTCCTGGTAATTACTTGTTGGCTTCTACAATTACTGCAATTCCTACTTTCAGAAAACGGCTTAATGAACTGAAGTTACTGCGATGATCATTTTGTGTTCTAGGTCGGACTCATTTTAATGGTTAATAACGGAGCAGCTTAGATTTATATGCGATTACAAAAGTAAACTTTCCTAGTGAAAAGCAGCAGCAGATATAATGCACTCAGACTGTTTGCATACCACTTCGAACTAAACTCGTAAAATTGGTTTACGTATATTCAGTTACAGGTCCTAGTGTACGAAATACAGTTTCTTTCACTGATTGTGAATGGCAGACATTTCAATGACAAGTGACGAGTAGCCATTTTTAGCATGCACATCATCGTCCTTCAATTCTCTGCACGTTATGTTATAATTACATGTAATTCCATATATTATTTCCTAATGCGGATTGGCAAATTCCCGTCAGTGTTGAAAATAAATGAGAGATTAAATACGAATTTAAGAATTCAATGAATCATTTTGACCACGGATTGGTCAAATTACAATAGCCGTTATGAGAGTTTGAAACAATCGCAGTGAATTCATGTAACTGTTAAAAGATGAACGATATACCCATCAATCAACAATACATTTACACAAGTAACACTATGGATCTGTCTAATACTGATTGTTGTAATGATGATACGCAGACACTTTTAAATTAATTTCGTGGTATTGCAGTTCACAGTGACTAACAGATGCTTTGCCAAATGGGGAAGTAACGCTTCATCGTTAAGCATCTGTTAAGAGTATAGCCTGTATCACTCCCTTCTTCTCAATTGGTGAACAAATCGAGCATCATATATACAAAAACGGTATTTCACCAGTACTTCAAGCATCGTGGCCAGTTACAAAATTTTGTTTGTACTTGACAGATGTTTCCACTAAAACATTAAACTTTCTTTAAATTGTCTGACTTTGTAAATTCTCCGTTTTGTCAAGTACGTATATTCAATACTTCACACATATTTTTTCCGTCGACCATATATGTGGTAAAGCAGCGAACAACAGTTATGCTACCTGGGATCATTTATGCTACTTCATAAAACCAAAGCAAACACATCTAATTATTGAGGAAAGTACACATCGCATATTTTTATTCAAACTTAATATATGTGAGGAAACGAGCGACTTTAACCCTTCGTCGCAAAAACGAAAAATATCAGTCCATACTCAAAACGGGAATTGAGCCCACATGGCGTCAAATATGAAAAAATTGAAATACCGAGTTGGTCATTAAAAAATGGAGCGACTATTTAATTTGACCAGGGGGAAGTCGATAAGCAGAGTAGTTTGACCCTGAGGTCAATTTGAGCTCCTGGGTCAAATTTTAAAAATCCGTATTGTGAACTCGGTATCGTTCCTCTATAAAATCCACAGATAACATTAGTCGTGATACGGACAGTCGTATTCGGTATCAGCAGAAAGATTCGGCCTATTAGTTGCAACACGCCATCCAACCTGCAAGCTACTAATCGGCCTAACGTTGGCAAAAATATATGCAATTAGCTGTAGTATTCACCAAATAGTGTGTAATGGCTTGAAATATTTACATATTCCGCATATTATTGTGCTGAAATTAAATTCAAATGACAAATTGGATGTTATAATGTCTTTACTTTGTATGATGGCTAATATGGATGTAGTTGAAGGTATCTGGTATTTCTGAGTCAATAGAGGAGGATAATTTTTAATGGGTTGCCCATCTAAATTGCTGTAATTTATTGATCCTCCCTTCCCATTATCATTGACCAGTCACTCGAATCATTTCGTCACCGGAGATATACGCATTGGAATTTTACATTGAGCATTGTCATTTGGTATAGAATTCAAATTTTATCAGACTCGGATGAGATTTCACATGACCAATACAGCCAAAAATATAGTAGCATAAGTTACGTCGTGAAATGTGCAAACAAATACACATGCATGTAGCACAGGCATAAGTTACCTGTCAATTTTCACGTTCCAATGTTAACCGATGAGCTTTACTAACAAGGCAAGTTTCTTTTATGTCACAATATTACTTCAGGTTCGGCACGAATTTATAAGCCAGGAAAATAAATGCGGTCCTTAAATGTGATTTCGCTTTGAAACTTACGTTAGCTGAAATATTGCTTCACTAATTATAAAAGAGTATCGGATTATAACACAAAACCACAAACATTGTTTAGTATGCAGGCTACATGTATCTGCATATGTTACTATTTACCCTAGACTGAGTGCCAGCCAGACTCGGCGGCTACGATGCGGTGCTGCTGCAAATGTGCAAATGGGAAACCTGTGAAAATGCCTACTAGTGAATTATAACCGCTCGCACAATCAAGAACGAAACGATTATCGACCACGGCATATGCTCTAACATAAACAAACTCGTACCGAAACGAGTATTATCATTAAATCCGGCAGATCGTCCATCATTTTCCCACATGAACCGCAGATTAATTCCAAATTCTGCGCATGATTGAGTTCCATAAATTTTTAGCAGATACGCTTAACCTTAACATAGTTAATTTGTATAATAAAACCTAATTCATATGTGTTATAAATATTGAACAGTGTTGATGTTGTCAAGGTCAGCAGAGAGTGGTGAACATGCTTGCATCATTGAAAATAGTATATGTACTTTTATTGCGTACGTTTTTGCAATTGGTGGTTAAGACGTCATTGGTCTAATGTTATGTATCTGTGTGTGTGTTATGTGTTATGTATGTTATGTTGTGTGGTTTATAATTACAATTTTAAGCCTTTAATAAATCCAGACGTAGCACCACGTTGTTGCTTTTACCAATAACTTCATGTATTTAGCCAAATTTGGTGCTACTGACATGTTAATTAGCGTGCATTGGAAATACATTTTAAATATTTATCATTGGTTTATTTTTAACCAAAATTGTCAGTAGGAAAATCCGAAAACGGTTTTCAATCTGTAATTGATTCTATGAACCGAACCTGGTAACTGTTGATTACTGTTGACATCTGCCTGCCATCGTCACTGGAATTAAAAAACATGCAATTTCGCCTTTTCTTTTTCTCCTTTCCTATCTTTGATAAAGTTTGCCGGAAATATGCCGGCATCCTTTTCAAAATTAGTTTTAAGGTTGCATTTCACCTTCAGCTGCACCAAGTTAATCTTTAATGGATATTGAATTGAATTGACAACATCTTGGATTTCGGCATTTAAGAATCCCTTCTGTTGTTTCAACAGCTCGAAGGCAGTCACTTGAATTTATTCGGATAAAATTGAATTTCTGGAAACGTTGACCCAACTTGGATGCCTGTTCCTTTCCCGTTTGAGTTAATCCATATTTGAAATCGTCAAGGCAATTGGTTCCCATTGATGCATTGTCTAATGACTCGGCACTAATATTACCTTCAAATACAATTGACAGTGCAATATCTGCCGCAAATTCCGTTATGTCGTATTTGACATGAATTTGGTGTGGAAAACTTACTGTCGGACTATGTAGAAGTTAAGTTTACGTTCCATGTTTATTTTCAGCGACCAATCTTCATTTCCTTGCTGAGATATTCCGTTTTCCGCATCAATAACTTGTCAAAACGTTAGCCTGAAGAAATGCTGGTATTATATATTCCAGATTGGATGTGCTCTTGCACTCACCTTAGGAAAAGAATCGACATTCCCGGACTGCCGGAGATTATCACTTTTGTTGCAAAACACACATAAACGTCAGCAGAACAATTCGGAAATAATAACCAACAAATTCGTAAATATTTGCACACATTTACTCGTTGACTTTGAAACATAGTCATGTTAGCAATTAAATTGTTTTACAGAAAATACTGTGTTGAGGTTGCGTAATGCCTCAATTAGTCCATTTGCGCATTTACAACTGTCCATTATTACGTAGCTGCAACGAGGTGAAATCGTAGTTAAAATTTTAGTTCGTTTGTCTGTCTGTCTGTCCGTCCGTACGCTCCATAATTTGCAAACGGCTTGACGGATTTTGTTGAATCTTGGCATACTTGTTCAATAGGTGACAAGGAAGATCAGTATTGAGTTTCAGGTCAATCGACCCCTAGGCGTCAGAGAGAGGTCACATTAATTTTAAACGGCAAATTCGTTCCTTCATGAATTCTGAATTGAATGGTATTCATTTCCTTTTCAGGAACTATGGGTCCAATCGCGCTGCTTTGTCCTGCACAGCCCATAAAATGGTTGCATACATTGAAAGTGCCATTTATCAACGCCACTTGAAAGCGTCATGTTAAACGCCATTTTGAACTCCATTTCAGCTACGCATTTTACATCCCGGTTTAACACGACTAGTTTCATTTAAACTTAAAACACAAGGAGCACAATGCAAAAACAAATTGTTTGTAATGACATGAATGTTCCATTTTTCCTCTATTATTGAGTACCCAAATTGAGGAAATGCTTTTGTAAATTTAGATCGGCTGTGATAAATTATATTTTCTGTCTGCGTATGTTTACTAGGAGTGCTATCTAGGTAAAGTAACTAGGGCAATATATAATTACCGCCATGACGGCGAAGGAAATTTTATGCGGTCAAAATTTGGGTACGCTTATTAGGTGTCATTATGCTGCTATTTTTTTAAAAATTGCTTAAAATCTTTTCCTGCTCGTAATGTACTCAAATTGTGGGCAGTTTAGAAATCGGTCAATCATTCAACAAAGTATGTATCGATAAAGGATGCGTTTCCCACATGGCCGTTTCGATAAGGTCATTGCTAAGTGGCTTCCAAATAGTCCAGTCTAGTACCAAACAATTTGTTTTGGCGACACTCAGGCAAATCGGGTAACCCGCATTTAGTCCACAGCCATCGACCTACATACTGGACAACGTTGTAATGATGGAAAACAATTTTATTACTACTTCTATCAAAAAATATACAGTCTCCAATTATAAATACATTTGATTGGTTGCCCCACACTCGTAATTAACGATTATATAATGTAAATGGCTGTTTACGTATAGTCTCAAAGATTCCGACTGTCCATGGGCATCAACATTATAACCTGATGGTGTCTGACGAGCTAATGGTAACAGACTGAATAACGGACGTCATTTAGTCATTACAAAATGCTTATTTCTTGTACCCCACATTTGAAGATAATTGCCTAATGGACTGATACTTTCCAACATTGTTTCACTGCTTCCATGGAACATGTTCATCTAACATACATTGTTTAACTTTCAAAGAAGTTATTCCCAATGGTTGTGGGTAGCACGTTTGGAGGAGGAAAAAAATCTAAAATACAAAAAAGTTGTTTTCGTGGGTACCCCAATTATTTTTGCAGGTACATATTTCGTCAAAGCAAATTATTACAAGCATAAAAGAGTATATAAATTTATATTTAAACCATTATTATCATTGCAGTTTGCACCCAGCAATACAACTCTTCAATTTTCATCTCCAAGGAACATTACACCATTTTTGGGTATGTTTGCAATTTTTAACAAATCAAATAACTTACACATTTTTTGCATATCTAACTGATTGCACTTACAGTTTCCGGAAACTTTTTCTTAATCATGCTTGAGTACGAAAGTTTTCTCGTGGAAAGTTTTCCATTATGCGGCGCAGTGTACCAGGAATTTGACGGGAGTCGGGGTCAACTGGATTCAGCAGTTCGGCGTGCAATTCGTTACTTGGAAATGTGCTGCAGCGCTACTTTTGGATATGCCGCCGAGGCCCATCTATATGCCGACCATGAGACCAAACCCATTTCTCAAATTCCAACATCGTATGACTCTGGATTACTCCTTCCTCTGATTCAGGGCAAGGGAATATCGGAAAGAACAGTGGACAGTTTGCTGAATGTGGTTCGAAACTGCCACCAAAAAACCGGTCTTTGCAACTACTTTTCGCATGGAAAAGATGCATTTTTATTGCCGGACGACATTGACGATACTGCAGTAAATGTTATGGCGCTCCATTTAAATGGTGTTGTTGGCCAAGAGGAATGTCGAGCTATAGCACAGAAGCTAATAAAGTACGGCATGCGTGACGAAACTGGAGTTGTATCGGCATGGATAGTACTACCGCCCGAAATGGAAAATAAGACTATTGTATTTGAAAAATATCGTAAAGTTCCCTACACTTGTGCTGGCTGCTTGGTGAACTTTCTTTGGTTCCTGGCTTATTTCGGAATGGAGACGGATGGAGATGTAGTGGCTTCTATGGATTATGTTGAAACTTATTTTGATTCTTTAGTCAACAATCGACACACCGACAACGAGCTGCCGGGCATGGTCTATTATACCAACAAGTACCTAATCTACTTTTTCCTCTCACGCTTCATTTCTGTTTCTCCGTACGCAAGGAATCGCTACGGAGCCAAGTTTTGTACTCTTCTCTTATCCGAGATGGATGCCATGGAAAAGTGTCAGCAACCCAAAGCGTTAAATATAGCGTGCATGCTGCTGGCAGTAGCGGAGATGAAGCTCCATGAAGACTCAACATATTCTGTGTCCTGGTCGGAACAAGGCATTCGACAAGCAATGAAAATTTTAGTCGATAAGCTTATCGCCCTGCAAAGCAGTGACGGGTCATTTGCTGCCTGGAAGACATTTCGTTGGAATAGACTTGGTCATTACGGAGGCTCAAAGGCGTACACGACAGGATTGGCTTTGGCGGCGATTAGCAAAGTTCAGGAGGAGATATTGTAACGCAGTCATATTAGCGGAGAATGTTGGTTGCATTATGAAAAAAGTACCATTACCACGTTATTGCAAATTACGGGGAATTATAGTGATTCATCGCTAAAGTAGAGTATGTATAGAAATCAGAGAATACGTGTCCATTAGAAGGTGGGTAAAGTACAGTAAACACTTTCCAGTTTGTCCACCATTTCCGGGCGGTGTACATTCAGGACTGTGTATCATAATTTTAGTACTTGTAATAATTAAATGGCATATGGATAATAATCCACCTTCTTTAAATCTTGGTAATTTTTAACATCTGGCAGCATTTGCATTTACATAACATCACTTTGTGCTGTAAAGTAATCAACATCTTAAAGTTTGTGTATGTATGTATATGTGCATGTATATATGGGAAGGTAAGGTTACAATTATTATAATTATATGGACCCGGCGAAACGGTAATCTACATTATTTGGGTCTACAATTTCTGGTATGCCATGTATCAAACCATGGTTGTAACAAATTCTCATGGGCAGGAATTAATAAACTGATGTTTATTTTGGTTCATGCATTCTGCTCCACTGAAGCTAAAGATATTGCGCTGAAAGCTGAAAGACATACATACATACAGTCTGTAAAATACCAAAATAAGCCCTAATATTTTGCCTAACGGGTGTATTGCCTATTAACATAATAGTCTACTGGTCAAATATTTATTACATCCTAGTATTTCAAGCATTTTAAGCGATTTTTGAGTACATTCAGATTGATATGGTACAAAAACTGAAGTCTACAAAAATCGTTTCCCGTAATACTGTGAAGCCACCGCAATCAAATGAGAAGTTCCCGATAGTATCTACTTTGATAAACAATTGAACGCATTTAAGACCCGGCATTTTAATTTTGCAATAAAAAGAAAATTTAATCAAGCGTCATTATCCCATTATATTACATCTTATTTATTATACTTGCAAATGCACCACATTTAGTTTTCTTGTAACAACTCGTAAAACATAGTTAAGCAAATGGAGACAATAATAATATATCATTACACACAGTGTCGTAATGTCAGACAGTACCTCAACAGAAAGTAGTCAAAAACGATTATATCAATTATATTAAATGATATGATGAGTGATTTGATTTAAAGCTTTAGAAATTTATGATTGTGATAAATACCAAGATGTTTCCAGGAATGAATTGATGATATATGTCCTAATTATAATCATCTGTCCTATTTCTGATATACATTACCTTTTTCTTCAGAGAAAGCAGTTATTAAACTACGGTTGGCATATTTAATGCCGTCGATCAAACAGCAGGGTTGAAATGTTTCTCGCATGCTGCATGTGCCTGAACATGAACTTGCAACTCTCCGCTTCGAGCAAACATCCTTCCGCATATTTGACACTTCAAACCAGAATGAGCCACTGCATGTCTTTTTAATCCATATGTGCTCGCAAATGATAAGCCGCATTTGCACTGGTAGGGCTCTTCTCCTGTATGCATTCTCATGTGCAACTCCAAAACATCATTTGTTGAAAACTTACTCCCACACATCATACACATTTTGTGCTTGCTTTTGTCGTGTATAAAAGTCATATGAACTCGTAAAGCACTATTGCCACTGAACGACCTACTACAAATTGTACATTTGAACTGCCGTTCTCCGGTCTGACAAATGGTGTGTGAATGTAAGTGTCTAGGACCTGAAAACGATTTGTCGCAAATACTGCATTTAAACTTGCCAGCGTTGGTATGCGTCAAATAATGAGAGTTCAGATTTTGCATTACAGCAAATTTCTTGTTGCAAATTGTACGGCTATGCGATTTATCTTGATTGTGTTTAGCCAAATGCACTTTTAAGTCACTTTTCTTGCCAAAAGCTTTTGTGCAGATTTGACATTTGTGTGACCTTTTATTCAGGTGCCTCCTGACATGACCATTTAAGTCACTCCTGTCATAAAATGCCTTCTCACACAGGGAGCATTTCATGGGCTTTTCGTTGTTGTGAACACTTCTGATGTGCCGAGGGAGAGAGTCGGCACGCTTTAGCCATTTCCTGCAAATGCTACAGGATACACCTGCCTCACCAGTGTGTGTTTTTAAATGTCTATTAAGATCAGTGGAATGCTTGTAGCATTTTTCGCACAGGGGACACTGATGAGAAGCTGCTGTTCCATCGTGTATATACATATGTTTTGAGAGATTACTACGATTGGTAATTTCCATCCCGCACTGCGAACAAGATAGAGGTTTCTCGCGGGTATGGCTCAACATGTGATCCTCAAGTTGGTGGATGGAAACTCTTGTCGCGCCGCAGAATAAGCATTGGAAGCGATGGGAACTCATGTTGTTGAAATTTTTAGTAAATGAATTTGACTTCACCTTACACCTCAAAATTCTCAGGTCGGGCGTATTTTTTTATGTAATTGTATAATTTTTAAACTTTTCTGATTAGTGGCGCACCTAAAAACAAAAATCGTTTAAAACAACAATGTTTCTTTGTAACTCGTTACTGACTTCCTCCAATTACATCAATTACAACTTCCAGAAAACTGGTTCATTCACTGAAAATTAATACAATGAGCAATGTTGTGTTACTGCTCAGCCTCATATGAGTGGTTAGTAGCGGATCCGAATATATGTATATATGATCACGAAACTGAGCTTTCCGGATGATAAAACAGCATCAACTCAACTTGTAAAATTGGATGCGGATACTCACAGTAGACGGATTCGGTTGACAGCCCAATCCTCTAGAAACTCGGCATAATTTAAGATTCTGCAGCAAAAACTACCCCTGTAAAGTTTCACGAACTATGGTAAGCTGGTTTCGGAATTATTAGAAAAATAATGCATTCCGCAAGTATATCTTGCATTACCTCATGGTACATATCATGGGGTACCGGCTGAAGAAACTGCTTTCAAGTGCCCGATTTACTGGAATTTTTCTTTTCTTCAATTTTAATAGTTTTGAACCAGAAGCAACAATGGGATATTAAACACTACGAATAGCAACAGTGAGCCGGTGTATATCATTACATTAGTTCTCACGACATCGTAAAAGAAAACATAACCAATTCACACATTATGATAAATTTGTAATACTGCACAAAATAATAATTATATTTTATGGATTGAGGACCTTCACGTCGACCAACTGTTACAATTTTATGTTCGAAATATGCATGTATTTTCCCCACAGATTGTACGGTCATATCCATCACATAATGGTTTATCTTTAGGTATAATTTGAACAATGATGGTTTGCCTTGAAAGACCAACCGTTGTTGATGTTGGGTTTAACTGTCATACAACTTAAACTAGTTATTTCGCGTTGAATGAAATTATCGTTTTAAAATTTAAAAAATCGAGTAAAGGAAAAAACACAAAATTTGAGACTTCAGAGCTTTTCCTCTATACCATTTCATGATGTTATGTACCATGAGGTAATGCAAGATATACCAGCATAATGCGGTATTTTTCTAATAATTCCGAAACCAGCTTACCATAGTTCGTGAAACTTTACAGGGATAGTTTTTGCTGCAAAATCTTAAATTGTGCCAAGTTTCAAGAGGATTGGGCTCTGTCAGCCGAATCCGTCTACTGTCAGATACAGTACGCGATGTACGAAATTCAATTGCTGCGATTGAAGTGTTGGATATGCCAGTGAAAAGTACGAGCATTAATTGGTAGCATACAGAGAAGCGTGATGTAATGTCTGGTAGCTTTTGCACATACTAAATGTAATCCCATCTATTATTTTCTTATGCTAGCTGAAAAATTTCCGTCACTATTAAAAATAAATTTGAAATTAAATACGAATTTAATACCATATTACAGGCACATGCCACACTACAGATCCATCAACTATTGACTGAACTAATGATATGTATACGAATTTAAATATGTTCCGTGGATTTCGAAATTCACCAGAAACTAGGACGGGTGTAAACCCGAAATAAAAAACTACCAGAAGCGCGTTGAATGTCAAATTGCGAAATGTGGCATTCAGCTCAACTTTGCAAACACTAGTCATGAATTCTTCGATCAATTTCCGAAATATTCCGAAATTCCGATGAGGAGAACAGCACAGACTCGTCCTCTCAGAGTGGAGAAAACGCGAAGCTCTTACACAACGTCAGGCTCAATCATCAGCATCACCGCCGGGGATACGAAACGGTCAGTGCCAGTCCTGGATACAGTTTTAAATGCGAGAGCAATTACAACTGTGATCATCAGGTCGTCATCATCAATTACAGTATTTCGTCAGGTGTTCCTCCAGGTTCAGTACTTGGTTGTCTATTCTACTCTCTTTTCGTAAATGATATTGGTAGTGCAATTAATTTACCTTATTTGCTTTTTGCTAATGACCTAGTTATTTATACTGATTGCAAAAATTTCACGGAGGGTAGTGAAAAAATAAACGAATGTTTGCGAAATTTAGAGGTTTGGTGTACCAAGAACGGATTAAAAATCAAAGTCTCCAAAACGAAGTACATTGTATTTCATAAAGCTCGCGATTATCGTGCGCGTTCCGAGGAAAAGCCTTGCATTGTCGTTGGTAATCAGTCGATTGAGCTAGGTGATACATTCAAATATTTAGGTGTTGTCATTGATACGACTCTGTCATTTAGTGACCATGAAAAGCAGGTTGAAAATAGACTAAATGGTGCGTTGTGCAGAATGTACACCATTAGGAGACTGCTGACGAAGCAGGTAATGAAAATATTTGAAAACAAGATACTTGAAACTTTCTGACTTGGATGTTCCATCACCGGTACGACAGGGGTACATTTCAAACGCAAGAAATTTACAAACCGATGTTACAAAATATAGCGGATGATTAAAAATTGTCATTGTATGTGGTCAGTAGTAGTTGCATAAAATATCAACAAGTCTTGCTTATTATTTTATCTGAGAATGCTGTATACACTGAGTTGGATCCTTTTCGAAGATGAATACATTCACAAAATATGCTAATTTGAAAGTTTTTAGTACGAGCAGAGTCCGCTTAGATGACGAATTGGAATGCATGTTTTAGTTGCAATTGTAGAATCACACATGATAAGAAATTAATCTCCAAAACCTTCACGTTGAACCACGTTAACCCAAGAACCAATCGCTGAAATTCACTTACCTGGCGTGGACGTTGAATAGTGTCTGCTCATAGTTTAATGTGATTATATCCTCGCGAAATTATCCTTCGTTCGTGACCTAAAATTTTGAATTTACTCGAAATGACAGTATGAAATAAAGTTATCATGAAATATTAAATGTTTGTAGTTTATATTATGATCGGTATGTTTTCTAGAGTAAAACTGGAGATGCTTATTGGTCATACGTAAATGAGTAACGATTTCAACATTGTATCGTTTTCTTTTTTACTCAAAACAACTTTAATTTCAACTTTATTCGGACTCAATTCACAATTAAAAATGGCAATCTCAGCAAAATGCTTATAACTCTTTTAATTAGTTCATTTAAACAATAATTTATTAATGCTTGTTCATCAACTTCATTTCATATTCACATAACAACATTTCAATCCATTAATATATGTTCAGATATATTATAACATATTTATCATATATATATGAAATATTTTCTTTCGAATTACAACTACCTAAAATATAGTCTACAGAATATTGGAAAAACAGCTTTGTGTGTGCTTCAGATGTATAGCAAAAGCAATTACTGCAGCAATGGAAAAGGGCTGAATGGAAAAAGCGATGCATTGAGCAAAATTTCGGTTACGTAAATTAGTGTTTGATAATATTCGTGACATGTTCTCGTGCAAATAAATAATGGTTCTCGTTGGGCCACCAGTACTAAACCGATCGTATGTGATGCAGCAAACAGCTTATAATATTGATGGCTATTAGATGGGCAAATGCAATGAAATTGTTGCTGTCTTTCAAATAGAGCTAAATGTGCTTCTATCACAATTAAACTGCAATTGCCAGCTGAATAATGAAAATAATTAAAACCCAAATATGCTAACCCACAAACAAATTACAATTGACATTTCTACAAAGGACAAAACCGGTCTGCGCAGAAAGCAATTCATGATAATGCTTTCGCCATGAAGGCTTTTTATGTGAAAACTATTTTACATCCACTTCCTCATATAATACGTAAATGAATTTCAAATGGCCACGAAATCTAATGATTTAATCGCGCATGGTATTTCGATGTAACGCGCCATTGATTGGTAGTCCAATCTCAGCACATATCTAAACATAACATGTCTGGATGTCGGGACCCTTAGATTTATAACAAATCTACGGGACAAATATTCCATGAATTGACCTTTGAGAAGTTCTACAGATTAGTACTACTAGAATCACCCTACCTGGTATATTTATGGATTTTTGCCAACATTTTACATCATGTTCGACGAATGGCTGCGTTGAAATGTCACAATTGAACAATTAATTAGTGCCGCAATCCAGTTATTTCAATCATCCTTAGGAAATACGTTCATCTAGAACGTCAGACATCTTCGTAAAGATATTCCATTTACATTTCTTATTGTAGATTTTTATTTGTTTACAAAGGACGTATAAATGTTCCAACGCAACTATAAAATTTCACTATAGCGCTCCTGATATATAGAATCTAGACATGAAGGTGACATGCCTTCACTGGTGGAATATATTAGCAATTGTCTGAATTAATCCTTACTGTTTCCATTAGAGCCGTCACAAAGTATTTAGGTGAATCAATCAAGCCATAAGAGATGAAAAAGCCATGTCGAACGGCAACGATACGAAAAGTTTGGAATGGGCACCGATTGATTTACACCAAACTCAGCTTTCACCACAAATGGCGATAATCAGTTCGGCTTTTTCATCATACTTGAAGGATCACTTTGTAAGGGTATGTTTGTGACAGAAATATTTTACTGGAGTTTTATCATCAGTATTATTGACGTATTAATCAATAGATTTGTACATTGATCTCAAGGCCTGTACATGGGACTTGTATACCGATACAGATTTCATGTTATGTAGTACAAATAGGAATTCATTGTCATTCGCAACATCTTTCCGTCTTATGAGTGCAGGAATATATATCCAAGAATTGTTCAAGCTTGGGTTCAACTTGCAGATTTTTAAAGTCGCAGATATGTTGGCTTTTAAACGTAACCAGTGCCATCACCACCACTCCACCACTAAACACTATGTGCTGATTAAAAATATATTTCGATGATTATCTAACAGAGAAACACGTGATAAAGAGGCGAGTAGTCAACATAAGTGGAAACATTCAAAACTAGTTTCGCTTTCATATTCAAGTATTCACGGGCAATTGACATCCTGTAGAATTGTAACAAATACATTTAACACTGCATTTGTCTTACTTGAGAGCAATTAGGAGGCGACCCAACCTGATGCTCACAATATATATCGGGCCACTCTGACCACTCAAATCGAGCTATTTTATATGGATGTAACGGAAAGTCATTCCAAACCACAAAATGCTTGTATTTTTTAAAGGTGGTATTGTTGCCAGTTCATTGTTTTCTACCTTGAAGGACAGAACTTTCGAAGTACTAAATATCCCCTTTAACAATCCACGTTTCAGTGCCCTTCGAATTACATCTACAACCTGAATGATCGAAAATGAGCATTACGACTAATTGCACGTTTCTCAAGGCCGAAGATATATTCAATAGATCGCAAACGTAATTACAAATTCCAAAACATAATGTGCCCTTCCTTTTTAAATTACTGTGCAAAACTTTAAGTATTCAAAATTTCTGAACGATTATTTTTATTTGACATGTATAACCACAAACTGTTATATAGCTAATGTGCAGCAACCGATAAATCGTATACGTAACCATGCATCCGTAAAAATGAAGCAAAAATGCATCGAATCTAAATTGTAGGTAAATGAAGTTTCTGAATAAACCAATTATGCAAGTATGCATCGATGTACATGACCTCACTCCAGCTTAATTTTGTTGACAGTACACTAAGCTGACTATTCTAATTTTTAAATCTGTACATTAGATTCGAAAATATAAACTCGACTTTAACATTTCAACCAGTTCAAATAAATCAAGTCAAGATTTAAACTGCGAAGTTTTTCCGTGCACAATCTGCCGATGTATTGTTTTATATATTGTAGAGTTCCATGACTGGTTAAGCTACAATGACCGGAACTTGGCGAGGTATCTGGTTTTCTAAAGCTGGGAAATCATTTGCGAATAGGTCAAATTTGCGTGTTGTGGCGACACGGGCTTCTTCAGTAATTATAACTATTTCATAAACTTGAGTGGCGTGCTACTCGATTGTTAGTCTTGATTCATAAAAAAACACAACAATGAGGTTTGAACAATGATCATCCGTATACGATTATAATTTCGTTCAACGAATTATGAAAAACCAAAAATTTATGCAACACTAAACGGCAGCCTCTAAAATTATATTTAAAAACTTGATTCGTCGTAATACATGTTACAGCGAATGTTAAATACAGAGTTTCGTTTCACGATTTATGGAAACGTAATTTGTCAATACCATAAAACTCTTCAAACTGATACCACTTTCATCGTCTTCCAATCGTTCGCAAACAATTGGAAACGTTTGAGAAATTAACATAACGTTCCCAACTACCTCGAAGAAAATTTTTCTTACCACTTGTTCTGGTCTAATCATGCAGTAGTTTTTATTCTCAATATATTATTCCTACTTGAATACGAACTAGTAAGGTGTAACCTTTAATATATAACTACCGGAAGACTAAAACATGCCAAAATCACAAATTGGGTATGCATTTTACTATTATACCACGTTATCGAACCTCAAATTGATCATCCTGATCGATTTGTGAAATAAAAATTTTTTCCACCTGGTGACCCCTCCACTTCGACCCCCCACCCACCCGCCATTTTATCGATTTGACCCATGGTCCCATGACAGAAAGTGATCGTCTTGAACTCCTCTATCGATTTATACAATAAAAAAAATTGACGCATTTGTCACCCCCAGCACCCCCCACTTCGACCCCCTGCCAATGGATGCCAAAAATGTCCAATGTATGAACAAATAATATATTGAAGCATTCCATTCCGTCTCAATAAAATTCACGTTTCAAGTGTTTAGCAGTAAATATTTGAGTAACGAATACAACTTCATGAGTTCAAATTGAGCCACAGTTCCGTGGAATTATTCGCAACTTTTGCAGTTAACTGCATGTGTCTGGACAAAAAACGGGACTGGTTTTGTATCAGGAAGGCATTCAGGATGATCCCAATAATGCGCACCTGATTTCAGGTCCCCAATTTCGTTCTTATGATGCCTAGCATCCCATGCTGGTGTACCCGAGAATTTCGAAACCGGCCAAATCGCTTCTACTTTTGCGTATGTATCTATTTATCAACTATGTCGTATTAATGGACCATGTATATATATTGCCTTCAAACGCCACATTCAAGAAAGTTTCAATAATTTCAGTTTGCCTTCCCTTTGCATAATTTCAGAATTCCTGCTACTTCCTCTTCATTTCAAAACGTTTCCTAATATACACAAACTGAATGTGAAAATTGGTTGTTTGAATCTCCTTTACAAATCATTACATGCGATTTGAAAAAGCTGAAACGCCGTAAAAAATATCTTTGGGCCCTGTTTATTATGCACTTCAAAACAGTAACGTGGTCAGTCACGGTATGCGAAAGTTGTTCATGTGATCCGTCCGCTGTAACTTCGCCATACCACCGGTACTATGTTCATGAAAAGCAAATATCGCAATATTTTTTACTAAAAATGTATAAAAAGATGCCATGCTCCGAATTTTGCGGACACGTTCAATATATATGACATAATGGAACTCGAGAAAATATGCCAAATCCCGGTCACGCATCTCACCAAGTGCTTTAATAAAATTGTGATTTCGATTAATCCAAGCCTTGTCAACACTTTATGTCCAGATCATAGATTCGAAGGACCTGTATCATAGCTGCTTCTCATTTGTTCATTATCTAGTTTTCCGATCTAAATAACGAACCAGGATAGTCGACAGAAAAGAACTGAACTGACAAAGGCATTTCACAACTTGTTTGGTTATATTTTAACACCAGTTGAATCGTCGTTTCAAACTAATGTTGCATAAGCCTGCTGAAGTTTTACCGTCTTCCGGATATCAACCTACGTCTTAAACAATTACCTAGATTGGCTACTGTTTTTTTCCTAGCAAGTACAGTTAGTCGGCATCACGGTAGGATTAAATATGCGATCACCCACTTTACCTTCAGGGGTCAGTTTTAAAGATTATTTAGTTGCCGAGGAAAACATCAATTCCAAATAAAATGGCAACGCATAAAATATTCTTATAAAAATCGTATATTGTGAAAACAACCAAACTACCTTCAAAGTTCAGACAAAGCTCGTAAAAAACCTCTGACGAATTTGCTGCTGCAATTGTACCTGTAGCTAAACGTCATGACTATTATTTGATTGCATACAAACAGGTGTACTTTTTCGTCCATATGGATTGTCGTACTACATCTGCATTTACTTAATTTACTTTCCGTCGGCACTTACCTTCAATAGTTGTATCCATGCAATAAAAACGGAGTAAAATTGAAGTTTTTCATCGCAAAATGGTATTTTTGCGTGACAAAACGTTTCGACTGATCAGTCATTTTGGAGACCTTTTAATTTGACTAGTAACCCAGAACTTTCGCTACAATTTCTAGAAATTGTTCGAATACAAGTAAACTAAACGAATATCGTCAGCTGCTCGAGTACTTCAAAATACGATTATTTAACAACGTAGTTAAAATAAAAGAAAATTATGCTTAAATCACCTAATTTTAATTATGCGCCATACATATCAACCCGCCGACATATTAGAATAAATTATATTCGAACATTCTAATAATTATATTCTTATTTGTATTAATTGCTGGCTATTCCGTCCAAACTGATTGATTTAAAAAACCTACTTCATACATTGCAAATAGGTAGCTTAAAACCAGATAGATAATTTCAGAGCTGTTAATTGTAAATCATTATATATTACGGGAAAAATGAGTAATTATATTTAAGCGTTCAGCTTTGTTTATGCGTTTTGAAGACATTGAAAAGGTGATACGGCAGATTTTCGACTTCATCCACCTTTTCAAACTCATTTTCCTTTTGCTACTTTTGTCCGCCATATGACAGCGAAACAAGTTTGAGCGCCGTCTTATCATAATTCAATTTGATATTGGTGTAGGCATATACCAAACTCAACATTGGAGTGGAATATGTTAGCTTTCATGCCATGCTGGCTACTCTAGTTTTTCTATTAGGATAGTCTACAAACGAATTGCAGAAAGTATTCCGGTTACTGACCAAATTGTAGCAATATACATATCTAAAAATGCCACATGTTGACATATAAAATTTCATATCATGAGAACAAATCCCAAGTTACCCTTGCTACTCTACTGCAGTGACTTGAATAATGCTTTGCGAGTTGCTTAGTTATAAGTTTAAACAAGTAGGAAATATATTCAAGGAAGGGATCGGCCGTACGACATTTACTCCGGTAAGTATCCTAATTAACTTAAAATACCTAACTCTCGGATATTTCCTTATGGTGTGTTCCGAATGTACAACTTAAAAGAACCCGCAAATGTTTTACCCCGATTCATACGCAATTGATATAAAGGAACTTCAAGTTTAGTGTATTCGGCGTACATTTTCAAAATCATATAAAAACAACACATGTTCAAAATACGACTCGAAGATATCCGATGATGACGTGCAACTTGACACGGTAATAGTGGGATCTGACATTTCATTTACGAATAATTATTGATGTATTAATGTCCAAATCCCATTTGCTGGTCGGTTTGCCACATCGGAATAATATGTGCAATCAAGCATGTTGAAAGGCAAAAGGTATAACGCGGACATATTTGTATTGAACTAAAACTTGCGAGACATATACCAAAACTGATGTCCTTACGTTATGAAAGAAATAAATATGATTGGGAAGAAATACATTTCCATTCTGAATTTCGTTGAAGTTGTACTTGATGTAATGCCTATCATTATTATTAATTGTTATCTCACAAATATAGATATATGTGAGCATTTATAAAACTCATCCTTTAAATAATCCCCACAATATTAACAGCGTGAGCGAGGAAATGAATCCCCTGTTACATTAAGGAAATCACTGAATGTTTGTATAATTGCGTTTATCGCAAGAAAACGGTGAAATCAATTAAAGGTACCTGAGTAGCGCGCCAAAAATATATTTTGTGATTTAAACAAGCTTTCAATACAGCATTTAAGTAAATAACGTTTAACAAATGTTGTACGTAAATACGTTTGTGTAAGTCTAGATCAAATATTCGACGACTGTTACGAACAAAATACGATTTGTACTGTGTGAAAATTCAGTGATCGCTTCAATACTGGCAAATAATTTTTACACAATATCCTCAAAACGTCTTTGTGTTTCAATATTTAGTGTTGATAAGCAGTTAACAAGGATGATTGAGAGTTAACTAGATACCATATTCAGATTTCAAGCTTGCGAAAATTACAGCATATGCTACGAAATTGTGTATAGGAATAGGCTGGATGGCTAGTTGAGAAAAATTTATCTCTCAGTAGTAAATATATATTATGCAAAGTTGCATGTAGTTATAAGCCGTAGTCCTACCAGCTTTTCCGTTTTTACCGTATACAATGTGTTGAACTGATACTACCAACTGAGAAATAGCACGGCGAGTCGAATATCATGAAACCCCATTTATACAAAAATTAAGAATACAACCAGAGTACAACTAGCCTTTCCGTTCCAAAAAATATCTAAAGTGGTCAACGAAAACTTAAACTGGAACGTCAGTATTTCGTTTAAGAATTATTACCTTGGGTGTGAAAATTTAAATGTGCGACCATATTTTTATGAAACGCTTTCAATTAATGCGAGTACAATAACGTTTCACGTTACTTGATGTGGTATTTTGTCACGTATAAGTTAATGTTACAGCCAATCCTACTTATCTAAACAATACCCTTATCGATTGGCCATCTATCAATAGTATTGCCCAAAATATGAGTTATCAAGGTTACGAATTGAAATAAACGTTCAACGCAGATTAGGTGTCCAACGTTTAAAACGTTGGAAGTAATGTCGTTTGCGTTATACGAAGACAGTGTAAAGTGTTCATTTTCCATTCCGTAGACTGGAATTATTGGTCACCTATACATTCATAGTGCAGCCACACAACAATTTTTACCGTTTATCTAACTCTTTCCGACACTAGGAATCTTTGAAGTTTCATCCGCATTACCATTCAAGATACCAATATGAATTACTCAGTTATTACAACCTTAAATTTCGGTAAACTGTTTTCCTAAACTTGAACATTGTTACTATCAAATTTCTATATCGCCACAGGTAATATTTGAAATACATTTTCAATCACTTTTAGCGATGTTGACGAAAACACAAGGAAATTTCCAAGTTGTAAAAGAAGTATTTTCCGTTAATCTCTGTGTAGACGTCGTTTACAAAATTTGAATACGAGGCTGTATCATAACGTGCAATGCTACACGGTTGAAGTTTAATTGCAATCTAGTTGCCCACAGTTGCAAATTTAATCTAGAGCAGCTGGCAAAGAATCTCAAATATATCCGCAATAGCTAATCTTGGTCTTTCTGAGTCTAGTACAATACTGCTTACAATTAGATGTGTATGTACCTATATCATCATGTGTCCTACTAAAATCACTAGTACAAAAAAGTCTAAATGTAAAACAATTACTTAGTGTTACGATATTTTAAATACAACACACAAATTAAAATGTACAAACATAAAGGAAATACATGTTTATGTAATATCTGTATTACTTTGGGAATGAATAATTTTTAATTTCAGAATCATCACACGTGTCTGCAATTATCAAAATTTAAGAACTTTAAAATGTCCATGGCATCGGATGCCATCTGGTAGGCCACATGTCATTGTGGATTTTTATAAATATTTCCTTATTTCATGGAAATACATCGATATATCTGGTCGTTATAATGTGATAATTCTCTACATTGAGAACGTCACTACGAAGTTGTGTAGAAATTAGTGCTGACCTCGTGTACTGGGTTACAAATACTTGTACCCAATTTACCACATTCAGGTCAAATGTCATATATTCATATTACTTGCGTCGAACGTTGGCATGTATAACATGACACGTTTTGATTTTACATTTAACTTCATTTTGAGAGTACCAGCACGCGGCCAATTTTTTATGTGCTCCGTGAGGCCTCAATCCTATGTTCATTTCTCGAACTTCCAACAAAATGTACTGTTCAATTCAACACACCGGAATTTTGTTTAATATTTATTGCAGCTCCAACTTGTTGCTACAAATACAATGAACACCGAGTACCTGTCTTATCTGAAGTCAGCATAGAGGAAGCAAACAACATCGCGGTCCACCACTGAGAGATTGGATAACATTGAGGAGGTCAAGTCCTTGAGAAGTCCAACAATGTGAAATACTTGGTACTCAACTAGAACCTGAAGGGACAGTCATATACAAACTGATGTCCAAACGTTAAAGAAATAAATGTTATTGCGAAGAAATACATTTTCTCCGTAACTGTAGAATAAATTATGGTCCATGACGTTCGCGAATAGATTTAGTTGGTCATCAAACTATCCGCAAACAAGTATGGATTTTTGTTGCATCAACCAAATTTGTTGAATAATCAAAATAATGTTGCTGTGCATGCAGAATTTCTGACTGTTTAATTTGATTATACAGTGTGTTGGTTTTAGCCCCAAACGCAACATTGGTAATTGGTATAAATGTTTGACTAGCTCGCATCATGCTTCACTCTGTTTCTTGTATGAGTAATTGGAAACCATGGGAATCTTTTGGTAGTTTACGTATCACACATACAAAACCTTGGAATTAATGTTGCTTGTTTTATCCTGAAGCTACTAATTATTTTGCTGACTAATCTCTAAAGTTTTAAAGGATTTCAGGCTGTCACTTTCAGAAATAAAAATAAATTTATCCGGCGAACTATCAAGCTACGAACATAATACCTTGGTAGCTTACACAAAATCTTGTAAACAATGACGGATTAAAAAATTGTGGGAGCCATTGAGAGAAAGTATAGATTACATTTCTACGCCTTAGAGCACTACGAATGTAACCGGCTAACTATACCATCCTTATTTCCGGCTTCAATCCAAGCGTAAATAAATCACTAGAATCATTGGTAAGTAGTCAATTTGGGCGATTATAAATACGGAACCAATTGTACGGCATTGTGCTCGAATGTACAGAGTTTTTCTTGAATGACGCGGATTATTTTTCCACTATCTTGGCATTTAATGTTTCGCCGAGAAACTCTCACCGAGAAGAATCATATTTACCATTCATAACAGACTACCAGCATGGAATAAACGTATGATTATGAAAACAAGCGTAAAAAACAGACCGTCATGATTACACTGTGCGAAGCATTTCTTCCATATTTTTTTATCTAAAATGAACCCAATAACTTTTTGCATTACCACCTTCACCATTCAACATGAATCTGGATTTACTGCATTGACACGTGTTGAAAATCTTATTTTGTCAACGTGTGGTAACGGATTAGTAATCCAGAGCATGGCAGGTACTGATGTCAGTTGCAAATATACCCGTATGAACTAGTAATCTGATTCACTATTTTCCGCACCAAAGAGTATTAATCGTCATTTCCAAACCGTACATTGGGTCTGTAAATCCTAAGGTTTGTCTCAAATGTTTATTCTTGCTTAATTATACAAATTTGAGTAGACGAACTGATACGACCTCAGCACTATTCACGGTTCGTTCCATATATTGTTAAATAATGATAGGCGGCATTACAATCTGCGAAACTGATTTATATTTTACTATGGATATCTAATGAATTCGACACAAAATGTGACGGGAAGCTTAAGGCAAACATTGCAATGTCGCCCAATGACGTAATTGCATCACCATACTTTCGCGCTAATTATGTAACTGATAAGCGGAAGCATGAAATTGATGTACATTCGTCAAATGAGTCTTCCGTAGACAATGCACAAAGTTGTGTGTAATCAAAAATTGATTTTTAACAAGTAGTTTGTTTCATTTCCTGGGCAGAAATACATTTCCCTAAACAATCATATATCACGGAGTAATTGAAATAAAGTAGAAAATGGTTTATAGTTTGCCCGAGGAATGCCCTCGTAGGTACGTTTAAGTAAGTAAATTTCTCACTACAATTTTATTTCGGGTAATAAATTCATCATATTGTTTCTTCTGAAATGTTGGTGTGCTTAATTCGTTGAGTGATTCTGGTAAGCTATACTACCAATAGTACAAATGGTGGTCAGCAAGGCTGTTATTTGGGGACGATTATTCAAATATTATTTTGATTAGATTATTTATGACTCTAATCCTTTTATTAACTTTAGAAAGAGCCGTAGCTAATCTTATCCTTACAGAAAAAAACAATATGTAAGCAGAGGCTTGACAAAAAAATTCATTTCTGTCCAACAATGTTCCTGTTTTATGTTACCCTCTGCCAAATCAAATGCTTACTTTTTCAAGTTTTCCCGAAAATGGTGAATATGAAGAGAACTGTTGAACCGCATTTTCACTCCACAAAATTACCGAAGACGCTCAGCCGTAATTTCAAATCTGAATCTTAATATCTCGTCTACAAATCTATACATTTGATTTGGGCATGTAAAATGGTAAAAACATATTTGAATATTTAACGGGTTTGTGGTGTCTGACCAAACGCGAAAGATTCGATGTAGATATGTTGATGCTGCAGATAACAACTCTGCGAGCAAATTCAAAGCTACATTATTTGATTCAGCTGAAAAAATTGGACATTTTAGAATCAGATATATTCGGCCGAAATATATATATATATGAACAATTAGAAGAATATCTTTTAGAATGAATCAAGAATTATACTACACAAAAACAAAATCTGTTAATCTGAGGAAATTGATACTTTTGAATTATTATACCAATTAGTTTTATACAATTTGTAAAATGCAATTTCTAATTCTCAAATTCCTTGTAGTAGCATCGCCCTTGATTAGAATTCAACTTTGTATTGTAAATGGTAAAACTCTTTGATATCAATATCTATATCAGTATGAGCATTGAAGCTGAATGTCGCTTCTAATGCAAAAATGGTCTAACTGTTGAGACATGGTGTGTGGTACACAAGAAAGAAGAAACATATATCCAAAACATTACAGAAAAAAAAGTTGCATTTGAAACGATTATGACACAAAATATATCAGTGTCAGATCTTACGAGACCAGGTGCTAGTTGCAGTTATCACCGGGCTGAATGTTTGGGGACAGCGTGTTGTATTCAGTCAAAATCCAATTTCGTTTGTATGATTACTTTCAATCAGTTTGTTCCCAACCTATACATTTGGTTGAGGATCAAATCAGACGAACATGCACCGCATTATGCCATTAATATTAGAGTCGTATAATATCACTCGGCAATACCTTAGGCGCTCCAAAAAGTTTTACTTCTACTTTCGACTTTATTAAATGCTTCGCTTTCCAATTTACTCGGCGACTTAAAAATACTTAACTTACAATTAGCCACATTTTTAAGGAATGTACATTAAGCATTTCCTAGACTGACTGGCAAGAAAGTTTTATTTTACATGTCCACGGAGTATAGACTAACATTACATTCGTTCTAGAACAAATATATGAGAACCCTATAAATTCTAATGACTGCTTCTTATTAACCTTTTGGAAACTATATGTTCTCTAAGAGCGCTTTTGCAACAAAGCTTCCTGCTAAATCGACTTGTGCCTTTAATGTACAAGATATGGGAACAACATATTCGTTTTTGGGAATCGCTGGTAAGTAACAATACATACCCAGATTTTCAAAACAAATATGAAAGAACCAGCTACCCGCTGCGCTTATTTAAGTTCGGTCAGAATCTAACACAGTGACAATCGTTTTGCCCCTGATGAGTATTTACATAGACGTTTAAGTCGATAAGCACACCGAATTTTGAATCTTGTACAAATGTGCATGTCCGTGAAGATTAAATGACTGGCTCAAGCGTCTTGACTAACAAGGGACTAGTTTTGTACAATGAATACATTTCCAATATAATCCCAATAATATATCCCATTTAATTTACACATGATTTCCGATCCCACAATTTCCTTCCTGTGATGCCTAGCATCCCATGTAGGTGTACCCGAGAATTTCGAAACTGGCAACATCACGTTTTTCGCGTGCTTATGAACCATCTATTAGTGGACAATTGTATTTATATATTACCCTGAAACTCCACATTCGTAAATGGTACAATAATTTCCATTTGTCTTTCCTTCACGACAGCTTCATTTCGTACCATTATATTCCTCTTCTTTAATTCCTGCTACTTCCTCTCCATTCCACACAATTCCCTAAAGTACTCAAACTTAATGCCAAAAGTTATTGTTTGTATGTCGTTTGCAAATCTTTACATTTGATTTGAAAATGCTGAAACACGTTATTGAGTTTGAATAATAGTATATCTAAATATTTTCCGAATAGTGCTGATCTTAACAAACGCAAAATGTCCAAAAATTGCTGACTGATAATATGATATACTCACTTCAAGCTAAATGTACATATACGAAGCTCTCACAGTGTATCCGGTACCCGGGCAACCTTTATTGAGTATCCAATGCATTTAAATCTAGTTTAGAAAATATTCATGAAGCTAACTTAAAAGTTGTAACCTTTAAACATTATATATAAGCCATTACATCAGTTTGAAATCTTGGTATATCTTCATCTTCAATCACCCTGTTCACTCAGCTTAAAGGTGTGAATATCCAAGTGATCGTAAAATCCGCAGCTTTTACGTCTGCACAACAAAGTTGGTACCGTTGGAATCACAAAAAACTTCGGATTCAGATACTTATGTTCATTTTCTCTTGCCTCTATTCACCTGACAACGTTTCCGTATTAGTTTATATTCCGTCGGCACTTAATTACAATAGTTCTATCCATGTAATAAAAACGGAGTGAAAACTGACATTTTTTAGAAAAAATATGTATATTTCAGCGACAAAAAAATTCGTCTCAGCTGTCATTTTCGAGGCCTTTAAAATTTCCTTGCAACCATACATTTTCGTCGCATTTTAAGGTTGAAGGCATTACCCGTTCTGCGTTGGTTATGCCTGCAGAGGAGAACAAAACAATTAAAGTTGACATTTCCGACTTCATCCACGATTTTAAACTCGCTTTCCTTGATCTACTATTCTCGATAATATGAAAGTGGATCGAGCTTGTATTCAGTCATGCCATAATTGGTATCGGTATTGATGTAGACAGAAACCATTCGCAACATTGGAAAGGTATATGTTAGTTTTCTTCCCATGCACTATAATTAAGTAAAAATATTGGAATAGTTTGCAAACGAATTGCAGCAACCATTCCGGTTAGTGGCCATATTGTCTCAAGATATCTGAATATGCTGCCTGTTGGCATATATAATTTCAGAACTTGAGATCAAATTCCAATTGACACTTGTTACTCTACCGCAGTGGCGTGAACAATGCTTAGCAAGATGTTCATTTATAAGTTTAAACAAGTAGGAAATACGTTCAAACAAATTACCTGTATTATCACAGACACACCAGTAAGTATTCCAAATAAATTAAAACACCAAACTCTCTAATAATTCAGTATGGCGTGTTTCGAATATACCACTTCACCATGGAAGCCAAATATGTTTCGCCTCGATTCATACGCAGTTGATATGTTGGAACTGCAAGTTGCAACAGTAGTATTTGAGATTTCCTTTGACGGATATTTACCGACAAATTAGTCTTAAAATCCCTTGAGCATGCCAGTTTGCCATATCGCAATAATCTGTGCAATTCCAAAGGGTATAACGCTGGCATACTTTATTTTCAACTAGAAGCTTGCGAGACAGACATATCTAACCGAATGTCCATACATTAAGAAACGAATACGATTGAGATGAAATACATTTACATCGTCAACTTAGTCGAAATTGTACTTCATGTAATACCGTTCCTATTTATGTATTAATTGCTTATCAATGGACATGGGATATAATTTAGAAAATACATCTAGACTTTACAATTCTCCATCCTGTCAATAGCTTGTATGACGAAACGATTTCCCTGTAATATTAAGGGATCCACTTGTGACTTGGCTAAGTGTGTTTATTGAAACAAAATGCTCTAATCAAAAAAGGTACCTGAGTAGCGCGCAAAAAATATATTTTGTGATTGGAAGAAGTTTCCAGTACAACTTTCAAGTAAACAGCTTTTCACAAATGCTGTAGGTAAATCCATTTGCGTAAATCTGTGCTCTAATATGCTAGTAAAGCCAACAATTAGTATTCCCAAACTGTTTATCGCGTATCCTCAAAACGTCTTTGTGTTTCAATCTTAAGGGTGTAAAAACAGTATGGAACCATAATCATTAGTAACCAAGATACCTTTCAGATTTCAATGGATTAAAACTTGTCAATTATAATGATGTGAGTCAAAAGATGTGAAAATACCTCACGTCCACGGTAGCTAAATGCACTATCTCAAATTCTTTTTAAATTTATCCATGTTTTAGAGGCAGGGTTCCGTACATTGTAAATACCACCTGACTGCTGTCATACGTCATTTTATGAAATGTAATAAACCTTACAATGTATTTTTTTAAATACTGTATGTAGCCATGTAATGATAGTTACAATCCAATTATAACTTGTTGCAATAACAATTCGTAATGTTCACGTAGAAAACTGCGTTTCAAATCTCAAACACGGCATTTGGTGGATTTATTTGGAACACACAGCTATTTACGCATTCCCGCTACATGCTTCCAACAATATTTGTATACATTTCAAACAATGGAATTTCCACTAATACAATAGTGACGTGGAAGAGTTTATATCCAATGTAATATGTAAGTATATCAACCATGTTGCGACACTATCTGGAATTACATTTCCATAATTGTGAAGCATATGAAACTGATTGGAGTTAGAAAAATCAATGACAAGCATGTATTTAATTTTATTATTATTTGCCGATTCCCTTACAGACATTTGTAAAATATTTATGCATTGATCAGCAACACGTTACCATCCACCATACCATTTTCTATAGGAAATTTAATAGTGGATTCTCTAGTGTTTAAATCGTTTGCAAGTATTAAATCCATTCTTTCGATGTACCGTTTGAGCCCACACTTTAACCGTATTTATTTAAATCATAATATGAGCAAAATTATCAAGTAATTAATTTAATATTTGTTTTAAATTCAGCAATAGTAACACAGCTTCATTGACAAAACTAGAAGTTGTCATTACCATAATGATTCCCATCATAATGATTCCCATTCTTTATATCCCCGTCTTGCGGAAACCGTTCCGAAAATATATCCAATTTTGTTTTACGTTTACCTATATTGTTTGCTTTCATAAAATTAAGCCTTCCTAACAAGTTTTGCTGCATAAATTACATTTCAAGCATCCTAAAAATTGTTATGCGACCGCTGACACTTGACTCAAGTTTATCTTAGATGCTACTTGTTCATGCAAAATGATCTGACATGCATTCATGGTTTTCTAATGGAAACGTCTGCGCTCTTGGTTAATGTTGTCTGCATAAACCAGAACCCAAAGTATTTGCTGAACCGAATCCTCTTCACAAAACTTTGTAATGTAATATGTACTGCCTGCTTTGAACACAATTCCAAGTAAAATTTTAGTGTTACCAATATTGCTAAGATGCATATGAATCTCATCATTGGAATATTTTCCTACTTGCCGAAATATGGGACATGACTTGATAATATTCTACATTGAGTACATCAATTTAGTCAAGGTCCTACACGTGCTCCTGTTTACTATTGCATGAAAGCTCTATGATATATGTTCAACAAACTATGTTTTTTCTAGCAAGTAGTATCTAATAATTGCATATTAATACAGTAGTATTGAACATGTTACAACTTTTAAGAGAGAGTTCATTTCATGTTGGTATCAGTTTTTTACACCTTATGTAATAATGGATGCGCCGTAATATTTATTGCTGCAGCAAATTATGATTGATTATGATGACAGAGTACCCAAACCACTGCATCTGTATATGTCCGATGCACTGAACCATGCACTATCATGCGGGAGTGAAATATTCCTCCAACGCGAGATAGGAAAACATGGCGGAGGTGAAGTCAGTGGGGTCACGAATCACACGGCTGCGGTCACAACGCTACTCTTCATCACTATCAACGTATATCTAACTATTATCTGGCTTATTTTTGTGACTCAAACTTCTAAAAAACATGACCATGATACACGACGAGAAAGTAACTTCAACAAAAAACTAATACGATACATTACAGATTTTTGCGGGCCAAATAAACCGCAAAAAATTCACATTTAAAATTAATTGCCTTAAATTTAACTGTAGACAGTAACGTAAACTCGAAGCTAATTTGGCATGTGTGGCAGTTTTTATTTTTTATTATGTTAATATGTTGCAGGTAGTAACCCACAAACGTTTTATCTTAATACACGAATATCCTGTCAGCAAATCTAATTTTTTTGTCGTTTTGCACAAACTGGCAAATTACATTATTTGCAGCTCATCATGTGAAATTAAAACTAATTCGAAGTATAGGCAGGAATAATGACCTCGTTCAGTAGTCGAAACTTTGTCCGCTGACCATTGTGAAAATGCTTAAAGCATCATTCGAAACATCGCCTTGATTTCAGACATAAAAATTAGTTGTTCCAGTAGCCCACCGTTGCTAAGTTACTGCAGTACTGCACAATCTACTAATTCAATTCTGAAAATCTTTTAATAAATCAGACAAGTCATGCACACACACGGAATATGCAGTCATGTGTAAGTGCATGCAACGGGTGTAATACTCTACCATATTTTAAAACTTCATATAAAAACCTAGTATATGAAGGTAATCCCGAAGCCCTCCTCACAAATAGGAACGTTCGTTGAGCAAAATATAAATTAGTATTATATTTATATTAAAAATAATTTGCAAACTTGTGCGACTATTTCTATAACACTGAACCTCTTGGTTTTGGGAGGCTCAATTTGAACATACGTTATATCATGTTACTTTAGAAGTGATGTAAAATGTGTTCTGAGGACTACCGGAATGGATTATGTTGAATATATATTTCAACTCTGCCAGTTTACCTCAATCTGAATAATTGTGTCAAATCGAAACGGTAATTACCACGTCAATCGATGCAAGTCAATCAATGAATCTATCTGTCATCATGAAAACAGATTTGAACTCTGGTCCTGCTCAAACTTTCGATACAATTCGTGGAACTTCAGGCGTCGTCACAATCCTTCCAGTAGACCATAAATTATGTGGACAACTAGTGTTCTGGTAACTTGTTCTCCTTGTGGATATTACTATGAGTTACCAATATAACAAATAACTACAAATACCAAGAAATTATCTACAAAAGCCTCTCCAGTGTAACCAGAAGCGAGATTCAAAAATTAAAAAGTGGCTTAAACATACAGTTTCAGTCATGATGTGGACTTTGAAAAATTGAAAGTAGTGAAATGCAGAAAAACGCGTCCACGGTAAACAACATAAAATCAACGGTTCATATTATTACATAAAATTAAATTGAAATTCATTATAATAACCTCTTACGAGATTCTAGAACGAGATTCTAGCTGTATTGGTTGTTTGCATGTCCATTCACAAGAACTTGATGCTACCAGGAGATCTGGAAGTAATTCCACTTTATTTAAAAAATAATTGTTCCTTGCAAAGAAGTATAATATTCATTCGCTTTTACGTAAACAATTAATCGCAAAGATCTCCAAAGAACTTTATTTCGCTGAAGAACTTATATGCGGTAAAGTTTCCACAACATCATGTGAACCCGTACCATTTAAAAACGGAACTTTCACCTCATTTGAAAAGTTTATGCACGTTGACAATTTTGCATATGATCTGTGAGGCTTTCCTCGCAAATTATTTCCTATGAGCTCCAATAAATTGGGTTTTCCACCTCAACATATTTTGCAGTCCCGAACTGCATCATCCGCCGACATTTTCCGAAAGTGTTGGCACATGGTCAATTTGTTAACATCTGCTATCATAACAAAACTAGAGTAAATAAGATGTTTCCAAATCTCCACATTGAATTTGGAAATCCGTAAATTATAGAAATTGCAACCTCCTTGTAACTGCGTTGGAAAGTAGGCATTTTAAGTTGCGCACAATCCTAACCATGGCGCGAGACGAACATTGTGTTAAAGTAACATTTTGTAAAGTCAGGGACGTTGCCACAATTGAGATATGACTTCCCAATGTTGCTACAGCAGTATATCAATATCGTCGAAAAACCATTGCATACTTGGTATGTATCGAGTGCTTTGTAGTTTATGACATATTTGATCCGAGCATCAATTGCTAAAATATTTGGAAAATAAGTTTTTTTTTCAAAACTAGCAACCTTATTGGAAGTTTCTTTTATGGTGAACTGTTGAGGATACCTTTAATTTAATCTATTGAGAAATGTTTTGAACGAATTAATTCACTTACTTGTGATAACTGTTTGCATTGCAGCCGTCACTAAAATGCCATATGTATCACCAAGTATAGTGTATTTCAATATTTTGGTATCTTTCTTCTTTATCGACTTCGAAGTATATGGACAACTAGTGTTACGGCAAATTGTTCTACTTGGGGACACGATTTTCAGCGATCATATAGCCCACAACTACAAATATCAAGAGATTATCAAGCAATGCCTCCAGTGTAATCATACATGCGAACGGGATTTCGCATCCAGTAATGGGATGCAAACATCTCAAAATGGCATAAATTTACATACATTTTCAGTCATGATGCTGACCTGGAAAACAGAAAGAAGAGAAATGCAATGAAATGCAGCCACAGTAAACAATATGTTATCAACGGTTCATAATATTGAGCGAAATGAAGTTGGAATTCATCATAATACATTTTACAACGAACCTTTCAATGTATTGGTTGGTTTAATGTCAACCAACAAAGTTTTGGTTCTTCGATATAATCTTACAGCAATTCTACTTTGTTAAAAATGCTTGCTACGTGCAAAAAAGTGGCTTGAGTTCATTGGAGTTCATTGAGTTTCCAATCCATTTATAATTTTGCTTTTGGGCTGAGATGCGGCACAGTTTGTTTAGTGCCATTGCTTCGTTTACATTACATGATAGCTGATTTAGCTATACTGCCAGGAATGGAAACAGTATGCTAATTGCATAATCTCAACTATCGATAAGTAAATATAATTACCTATATCGTTACTAGTAGTACCCATTTATGCCATTCGAGAAGAACTAACACTTTAACGAAGGCGTGTTATAAATGATGAGGTGTACGTTGACATCCTAGCTGGGATTGCAGTAAAATTTGCATTCCATTTGCAGAGATGGTTGCACAACCGCGCTTGTCTTGTTGAATTAAATAATTATGGTTTAGCGACACGGTGCAACAACAAATCTGTTAACGGTCCCTTCCCTAGCAACGCACATTAGTGCGTGGCATGAAAATCTGTTAAGCATATTCATATTTTATTATGGACATATAATCCATCCCAAATCGAAAACATTGCAGATTACAATGCTTTGCGTCAAAAGATGTAAAAAATATGTTACGTTTATTGAGTTAAATGAACTATCTCAAATTCCATTTTAATTTAACCATCTTTCTATCGGAAATTCTCTATCAGCAGAGAACGTGTCTACTTCTTCTGAAAACTCCAAGAAAATCTGCGCCACGAAAAAAATGTTCGTCTTCATCCAAAATATAAAATTCGGATTCATTCAGAGTTAGTCCGTAAACGTAACCATAACACGAGTAGGTATTAAGGTACACACAACCCAAACACAACATTGGAAAGGGGCATGTTTTTTTCGTACCATATAAATTAGTGCTGGAATTGAATTGATATTCATACAAAGATAATCGGCTAGTTGCCGGGTGTATGAAGTTGATTTGTCCTAAAATGTTACATAATTGCATATAGTACTTTATGATTTTTATGAAGAGTCAATGAAATCCGAAGTTTCCAATGCACGTGGTCTTCGTAATGGCATATGAGAGACTTGCATAACACGGACTTTTAACGATGCATTTCCTTTACACATACAAGTTATTATTTTCTAGCGAACGATTCAGTAGATAATGGACCGGGATGTTTCAGCCACTAGAAACGCGAGCTAATCATGGCAGCAGAGGAAAATATCGTTCTATGCCATCGATATGGTTATCAGTTGAAATTGCGTTCAATGGCGAGTTGCCATTTGATTATTTTTTCCTACCTTGGAATTTGTTGAGAAATTCTTTCAATTACTTAGGAACAAATTCTTTCAATTGCATGTTACTCTACTTTGGCGTTATGATCCAGTCGAAGTCGAAGAAAATCTCGTGGCAAAACATCCAGTTAGCGGAGTACATTAAATGTAAAAGCTGAGTAATTATAAACATTTTGAAAATATTCCCTAGGATTACATTATCCGATAAGAATTTCTTGTGACATGAACATGTAACTCCAAATATATTGTAACTCGTGCAAGCGAAGCACGAGCTGTAAGTGAAAACTAATTCTAAACGTATTTGATGGGTTTCATCATTAGTGCACATTTGAATTAATCGTCTGCTCCTTGTAAAGTAAACCTGGTAAAACTAAGCGTACATATTTGTTGGTTCCATAGAGATATTTAAGTTGAACTCATTTTTAGCTCAAGTAAATATGGATATCTTCCTGGTCGCCAGTAAACAACATCTGATCATAACGAAAATCAACGAAACAAAATTAAAACTCTTACTCCGTTGCGTTCCCTGTTTCACTTGCAAAAATTAAACTAGTTCAAAATATATGGTCTATGAACGGTTGGCTCATCTAAATAAAATGTTTTCTCTTGTCAAGTAAACAATCTTATCCAGTACCTATAACTGATATTGTCATTTTGATATTTTTCAAATACATTAAGTTGATAGATTTTGACGTACCCGAAAACGATGTAATTCTGCCGGCAGTGATGACAGCAGTGAGTTGACATGAACTTGGATTACCAGTTCTCTGACTACAATTGTCACAAAATGTATGATTATAAAGATTGATTTTTAAGACAAATTCCATACTAAATTTATGACACAAGTTGATTTTTGAACCATATTCCCATTGTATCGCACTCACAAGCAACTTAACAATCTTTTCCCGTCGATTAGTTCAAACACTGATGACTTTTTTTACAAACTGTACCTAGTGTTTAGTACACTGAATCATCTTTTTTTTCTTTTTGCAGATCACTTGGCGCTTACGCTGCCTAAGTTCACAATATTTAAAGACGAGTGCAATTTGCGATAAGGTGCAAATCCTTGAAATATGGCTAAAATAATAAAATATTTCACGACCAATTTTGAAACCACCTAATATTGACCGATATGGAAATAGTTTAAAGTCAATTGACAAATATCGCAATAAAATCACATCATGCCGAAATACAATAGCTCACTAGAAAGAAATTAATCCTCATTATCATTGCAACGACGGGAAGTGTGCAGAGATGAAAATGGGCTGACCATTGACGCGGTTCGTTTATATGGAAACAAAAAAAATAACTCATAATATGTTAGTTTAAATATCACCACACTTTAAATAGTTTTTGCGACGAAATGAACTCCCTGTTACATTACGGGAGCCACTTGATATTTAGATTATTGAGTTTATTGCGAGAAAACGGTAGAAATCAATTCAAGGAACCAGAGTGGCACACCAAAATTGTATTTTGTCTTTGAAAATTGCTTCCGAAATAACCGAAAATGTTCTATCTGATATTTTGAATGTCTTGAAATATAATTTTCGTTTTCAGTTTCACATTACGAAACTATTCGATATTTGACAGATATTTTACAGAAAATGTAGCCGCAGTAGTAAAAAATTACGATTCAAAATACTCTCTGTTGTGACGATTGTAGGATATGGTCGCAAATGTAGGATATACAAAAGCGCCACGAGTTACCCATGGCTAAACCAGAAATTAAACCGGCATCAACTTGAAAGTTAACCGTCTATGTTTACTGCTGGTAGCTGTATCAGCGCATTACGCCATTTAATATAAGTAAATATAATTTGCATATATTTGTAGAATAATTGCTTGAGTAAAACATGGGTGCATTTGTTTGTTCTGGGATGCACGTAAATTTAATTAAAAGTTCTTTTTATGATTAAATGAGACGTCTGCTTCAAATGCAGTCAAGACATTATTTTCATTTCACCCAAGACACCACTAAACTAATCTAGAAAATTTAAAAACATCCTTCTTGGGAAAAGTTATATCTGTATGATCCATCGAGATAGCATGCAATACATAAGCTACAAAGATGTAAAAGAAAATCCATCTTTATCCATTAATTATCCGTTGCATATTCTACGTATTCCAAAACTAGACCGCGCATACAATTAGATTGTTGAGTAACAAATGATATGTCTTTGCTTTCAATTATTCATAATGCAATATTTGTGCACATTTTAATGAACCAATACTTGCATTAGACAAAAACGGTACAAATTTACCTATGCTTTTCCATTTCAATTAATTCTATGTGCATGTCAAAACCATAGAAAAATTATAGTTTACATAGTACCTGTTATGGAACTATTTTTGTAAATCAATCTAAGTCATTCAGTGAAACAAGTTTAGTGACAAAACAACATAAGTTAGTTTATTGTTTGACATTATTTTCGATGCGGATTAGCTGTATAAAGTTGGTCCTAAATTTGCGACTTTGACTAGAGTACCGACAAGGTACCTATTTCGTAAAGTCGGCTTGAGCATGTCACTGTGGTCGCTCATTTGCTCCCGCAGGTAGGCTAGGAGATACACAGTCTCTGCAGGAAACTGCGTGAAAACGAACGTGAAAATTTCCGACAGGAAAACGAATGTGACTAATTTTTTGAACTATCTTGGTTTTATATTTGAACATAATTGACAAGGAAGCTCAGGTGGAAGATGACTATTTTTTCTCAAGAACTTCAGCTATTCATTTGAGCGAAGTGCAGAAGAATACCCTGACAGAAGACCCTATTTTTTCTCAAGAAAGCAACGTTGACCTGTTTGAGATTCGTGTGGCAGTTGGATGAATCCAATTAGGTTTTGGACTTTGTGACTTATAAGTTATGTGATACAAATATATCGGTACATGGACTCATTACCGAAGTGTTACGCCGCATTTGACCCCATGGATCATGTGCTTGCAGCTGATTCACATCAACCGCACCATCATTATCAAATGCAAGGGTAGCATTTGAGCTAAACGGAACGGCGCCATATTTAATTTGGTGAGCATATTCAACCATGACGTTCCTCGGAAGCCGGATATCCCACGCTGGTGTACCCGAGAATATCAAAACTGGCAAAGGCACTGTTAACTATACATGCCTTGGTGTTTACACGTGCATAACCAACATTTTTTATTCCAATCTGTTATTATGTTTTTGTTACCTCAAACGCTACATTAGTAAAAGGTATATTTGTTTAAATGGTATTAGAACTGGTTTATATTTTTGAGGGCGAGCTACCCCACATGTAAGAAGTTGGACTTAATGGCGCTTATTTTAACCTAAATATACAAATCATATCCCTGACCTTCAAGGAAGCATCCTTTGTTTAAATACGTTAGCGTAAGCGCAGCCACAAATATGCCTGGATTGTAACGCCAACCATTATTATTTGTATTGAAAATTTATGTGGCTGTCTGACTACTTATAATCCAATTTTTACCTTACATCCTCAAAACGTCTTTGAGTTTCAATCATTGGTGTTCATAAGCAGTTAATAAGGAGAATCGCTAGTGAGCTAGTTACTATACATACTTCAAGTATTTGAATATTATTGAATATGCAACGACATTGATTGAAGAATAAGTTGAATGGCTACTTCAGAATCATTTCCCTCACACACCTAATTTTTTTATCTGCCAGATCAAGCAGCGCATCGACTTCATGGAAGTATACTCACATTCAGCAGAGAGCCTGTCTAGTTGTGATGAAAACGCCAGGAGAAAAAACGCCAGGGAGAAATTTTCGACTTCGTTCACCATTCTAAACTCGGATTCATTCAGAATTAGGGGAACAACTTAACGGTATCCCGAGTCGATAATGATATAGACATAACCCAAGCGCAACATTGGGAAGGGAGATGTTTGTTTTCTGAGCCTAGAATAACGATTTATGGGATTGCATTTCTATTCATCCAAACGAAGTGCAAAAGATAATCCGTTTAAAGACCGGTGCACACTGTACCTGAGGGCCCGTTTTTCGCCGAAAATTCCAATTCAGCTTTGAAAAACCGCCCAGAGACAGACGTATGTATCTACACAATTTATCGTAATGATCTCCAAGTAATTTGATTATGCTGAAAACTTTAAAAAAGGCATAGTTTAAACATTATCATTTGAAGGCTCACTCGTAAAAAAATGTGAACACAGATTATATTCGGTGAGCTGATTAGTCATAGAGGCTGCATCTGTTCTAACATGTTTCCTCATGACAAGAATCACAATTTCCAAAGAACTTGAAATGGGTGCCTAAAAATGTAAACGTTACCAAATAAGGAATTTATTGAAGAATTGCATTATGTCTCAATAAAATTTACTTTTCAACTGTTTTGTAGTAAATATTTAAATAGCGCCAACGTATTTCAATATTTTGAATTGAGTAACCGCTAGGGGGAAATTTACTCAAGTTGTGTTCTTGGCTAACGTGTGCAACATAAAATGTGCAGAAAGATGTATGGAAACCTCGATTCATTTCTGGATTCCTTAGGGAAGGTCAATGCGAGCCGTAGGAACAATGTAATTGGCGTAACAGATAAAAGAATACATTTTGACGTGAATAAAAAATTACATTATTTTCAATTCACTACGCGAAACGAAATTTCCGTAAATCTTATGAATTCGACGGTTTTGCAATATTATTTCAGTTATTGAAATTTACTTTTTACTTACACCAAAGTAGAAAATGCAGACTGAAAAATTTAGAAAGCCAATCCATAGAACGGAAACAGCATTCGACTCATTTAAGCATTACATGTTGTTGGAACTATCTCATGTTTTCAATGGGTCCCAATTTCTTGAAATTTGTATATCAGTAACAAGTATTTAGACAACTTTATGTGATATGTTCTAGCCACCTTTAAGAACATTATCCCTGAAATCTGGTTAAAATAAAAAAATAGGTTGGCCATGAATTTTAAATCGACGTAATATTGACAGGCCTGGAAAGAGCAAATTCACAAAAATCCCAGCAGAATTTCACATTAAGCCGCAATGCAATACGGCACCAGAAAGAAATTAATACTGATTATGTTTCAACGACGGATAGTGTTTGCATTGCTCCTAACAGAAATGAAAATGAGCTGACGGGTCACGCCATTCTTTTATATGAAAACAAAAATAAATTTTGTTAACTCAAAATATGTTTTAAAATATCCCTACCTATTAAATAATTTTTTGTGACGAAATGAGGTCCCTGTTACATTACAGAGCCCACTTGATATTAAGATTATCGCATCAATTGAAGCAAAGCCCTAAAATCAATAAAATGTATCAGAGTAGCGCAGCCAAAATATATTTTGTGGTTCAAAGCGGTTTTGTGGTTCGGAAAAACCATAAATGTCCTATCTGAAATTTGGAATGCTATGAAATATAACTTTCGTTTTTCATTTCACATACCGAAACTATTCGACATCTAGGATTTTCCGCAAGAAATTGTGTACAACCGAAGTGGTATAAAATTAAGATTCAAAATACTCTCACATTAGTTCAGAGTTCAGATTAATGTAGGATATCGTCGCAAGTGTAGGATATATATCGCCAAGACCTACTCATTGTTAAACCATAAATTAAGGTGCCATTAACAAGGAAGTAAACTGCCAATATTTACTGCTCGTATCTACATTCGCAAATTACGACATTGAATAAACGCAAATCCCTTATTCACATATATTTTTGGAATATTTGCTGCAGTATTCAAAATGGGTGCACTTGTTTCCAAATCTTCACATTCGATTGAAAAATTAAAATTCAAGAATTGTTGGTTTACACACGATTATACCATAGGTAATGACGATGATGATAGACGTACGCTACTTACAATGCGTTTATTAAATCATTCCTACGATCGCTCACATTTGTAATTTACTTGCTGCACAGTGGAAATCGTAAACTGGAAAAGTACATGTATGCTTATTTAACAAGGTAATTTGATATCGTATTGATAAACATGTCGACATGGTCATAACAGACATCGAAACATTCCTGTTCAAAACATATCATAGCCAGTGATGAGGAAAGGGAAACTTGGTGAAAATATTCACATATGTTTGCCGCAACTATATTGGTGGTAACTGAAACACCAGTCTGTCTATGTGATGAAAGAGATGATGCTTTCAACAATGATGAATGTTCTAACGAAGCAAATGATGATTTTGATGAAGGTAATCAGCTGGCAAAATGAGAAATATGCTGAGTAACATGGTAACACCAAATATTCAAATGCCTACAATATGCACCAGCTTTCTATTTTCAATTAAGATTGTCGCCTGATGAACGTGGCGGCAAGCTACAAACGATGATGGACTTACAATACCAACTTGGAACTCCACTGCGCTGTACTGACCGACCCCTAAGTTTTTGGGCAAAATCGTGGGCTGAATTATTAATGATTACACATGGGTAATGTATACAGGTCACCGATATCACATACAACTGCAAGTACCAATATATTCTCAATACGTGCCTTCAATGGAAAAGGTAAACGGGAATGAAAAACAAGGGTAAACATAGTTTAGTCGTGATGATGACTTCGAAAACCGAAAGTAGAGAAAGGCAGCTAAGTGGAACTGTAGTAAGCTCTATAATAACCCCGGTTCCAATTAAAAATAATTAAAAGTCATCTTAATACATTTTCCAACAAATGTTTGCATGGATTGCTTTGATGTACGTTAACTTAAACGTTTTGATTTATACCAAGATATTTAAGACATTTTCGGTTTATTGAAACCTTTATTTTATTATTTTTGTGCTGAGCTGATTCATCGTTAGTTTTACATTCCAGAGTGAGCTTTACTGCTAAGTGTTGAAGTAGGTTGCGTAAAGAATGTTGCTATAGCAAAGAACGTTCTGGGTTACGATCAAACTAACGGCCCAGAAGATAATCTGCATGATCCTTCTGCATAAAAGTCATCATAGTAAATATGATAGAGAAAAATACTTCGTCGTCCTGACAGTCCCTAACTTCATTATTTATATTCTTAACAAAACGTCTTTTACATTAAGTCATTTTGGTAATTTAACAATATATATCCATACAAAGTAGCAGTAAAGAATGAAAATTCAGATTATGTAAATTGTTTGTTTGTAAACGATTGTTTCGCGCTCTAGAAATTGTCGCACAAGTTGGAAGTTGAAACTTCTCACGACGAAGCGAAAAATTCAATTTGTGACATCCTCAACTGATCCATGTGTGCAAGTGATACATATCATTGTGCAAATCTACTCCCACCTTATAAATTCTTCGAATGTGCTGAACTTTGCTTGGACAAGCGCATAAATAGATAACATGGTCCAGAACAAACCCGTTAATATATCAGATATACATTTTTTTCTGACAAGTTCAGTTAACGCAGATGAATTTTAACGCATACTTTGGAAGGCCTCTCAAGTTACTTGGTACGAGCTCATTGAAGATTGAGTACAACATTTTGTGTTTGCATACAAACTTCCATCTTGGAACTAAATTTAATACTCAACAGCAAAAGTGAGTTAATATATAAAGGTATCTATCATTTTGGGGAGAAATGATGGAAAACAATGTTTCATATATACACTGGATGATAAATTAGGTTATGGAAGGTGACTGTTTCATGTTATAGGACATGTTATGAAAATTGGTTGCTGAAAACGATCAGAATAGTGAATCGTGATCAGTGAAATTTCAACTTGTGACTGCAGAACCCTGCTCTGAAGCGGACATACGTTCTTCGGCTATTTATTATTCTACTTCCACCATATTAGCACCTTAAATACGATGAACAATGCTACATCGAGCAAATACAACAGTTATAAATAAAATGACTGGAGATTTACAATAACCAGCTGCAATTCCGCTGGGGTACTGCCAAATGTTAATTACTTCGTTACAACTACCGACAGGTAAATACAGGTTCCTACATCAATACTTGTAATTAGTATTTATGCGCTTCGAGATTAACTAAAACGGTAACCAACAATGATATAAAACGCGATGTAAGTACGCTTCATCTGTCTACACCTGGTCGTCAGTGGAAACACCTGGAAATAGTCCAGTTTGTAATATCCCATCCAGAAATATTCTTGTAATCCCAAACTCTTGACCGGATAGATGGGAGAAACGATGTGGTTTATTCATTGATAAATTTAAACTTTTTCCAGCAACTCCAAGGAGTTGAAAAATCTCACTGGAATATTTTCCATTAAATTCGCCATTCAGCTTGAGTACTGAGGTGTTTCCCAGTTAGTTTTTTGTCAATGGTGTCGTTTAGTTTACATTAGAGTGAAGAGATTTACTGCACCACGCCGAATTATTTGTCAGTAAATCTAGGCTACTGTGGCATTTGTTCATTTATTGGAGTCGACCAGTACTGTCCAATAAAAGTAGATACACGGCGACATACCTCACATTGGAATGCGTGATATCATCCCGAATGGATGTAATGACCCGATTTATCAAAGAAGATGTACATAAAAATTCATCGAGAAATTTGGGGATTCGTTTCTTGATATTGGTACATGGTGGGTTCATATATTATTTATGTTAATAAAGTTCAGAATTGTCAATATCAGTAATTTCTGACTGACGTAATCTTAGTGAACTAGCAACTGATAACGAATTGCAATGCACAATAGTTAACAGTCCGACATGGTGGTAAATCGTGAATGTTTACTTCATTTTTGTTAAAATGATTTGCGTGAAAGGAGTTGAAAGTATCTCTCTCCCATGGTTGGTTAAATGAAAAATTTCCAACACCATTTAAATTGATTCATGTTTTAGCGGAAAGGTTCTCCACATTGAGAATATCCACAAATGGAATCGCATCACCTGACTCCCTTCATACATCATGCTTTTAAATGAAATGTCACGGTTAGAATTATGCTGCTTTACTTATGCTGCTGTGCTTATCATTTCATTCTCTATCTCCTATCTCGTGACTTGTAATCTTGTGCGATTATGCTTGTGGATGCTCGTACGGGATATAGCAATGCTAAATCATTTTGGGGTGAAGCGAGAACGTAAGTAAGGAGAGAGAGTTAATTTTATTGAACTGTCCTTCTCAGCACCAAACCAATTTCTGAAGGTTAAACATCAAAGACAAATTATTATATTCTTGTAATTTCATACAAGCTGAGAGAAGAACCATGGAATAGAATATTTCGTGAGGTTGTAGCTTAACTATTCTTAATCAATTCTTGAGACGTGGACAGGCGACAGGGTCGTTATCTGTCCACATCCAAACTCTTATCTCGATACTCAATTTAGAGTAATTAGCATATTCTGAGCTTGTAGAGCTCAACTAAAGTTACCTTACATTTTATATGTGACATACGCCCATTAACAAATAAGACTGTGTCCGCACAGTCGTAAATTTAACAAAAATCTTAAATTGAACAAAAGTAATCTTAACAATAATAACTTTTAAAGATTTTTATTTTCTGTTGGTTGGCGAAGGCATATGTAGAGACTAGCTGGAGGAGTAATTGGCTCTGAGACTGAAAGCTAATCACTAGCCGTTTGACTTTCGTCTCTCAATCCAAAACCACTCATACCTTGCCGTAGCCCAAGCAGATTACAACGAAAGAAAAATGCTTAACAAAGTGAAAATATGTAAATGAAATAAATTGGATATTTTTGATAACTTAAAGCTAAAGAAACTTGTATATACAACCATGGTATAACAACGAAACGAAGGATCCTTTTTGAAGCTTTTACACACGTGCTGATAACATTTTGATTGCCGGCCGGCGCACGAGTTCACTAAACACATCATGATGCTCAATGTCAAATTAATAACAGTCAGTCGGTCCACTACGCAAATGAATTTTTATGGGCCCAAATCACCTTGAGTAGTGGATCGCGGGTCGTTGTCTTAAATTATAACGAGCTGAATGGTTGGTTGATGAGTTGGCTTCACTTCTGGGCGGAAAAGGATTGACATTTTCTTTCTGAACACTTACTTCGTTTTTAGGCACATTTACATTTTTTCTTGCTACTTCATTACATTGGCTAGGCGCACTAATACTTACACTATTACTATCATTATTATTTCTTTCATGATACATTTTTAATTTTTCTACATGAACAGTTTGCCTTATCATCTTATTTCTATGCTTAGCTTCAATAACATAATTGACATCATTATATGGACTCTTTTCTACAATACAGAAAGGTCCTACCCAATTCATAAATAGCTTTTTACTTTTTCCTTTAACATTGACAAATTTTCGTACTAAAACTTTATCGCCTATTTTAAATGATACATCTTTTCTTTTCTGATTAGCGTACCTTGCGTGAATTTGCTGTCTTGCTTGAAGTCTTGATACTGCTAATTCTCTTGCTGTCTTCACTTTTTCTGCTAAATCGGCCACGTTGACGAAGCGGGGCAAACCGAGCTCAACTTCGGCTGGAAGCGTCGGCTCTTGCCCGTAAAGTAGATAATGGGGTGAAAAGAGATGACCTTCATGAACGGCCGAGTTGATGGCGAATTGGATGTGTGGGAGAAAGGCGTCCCAATCATCTTTTCCTTTTGACACGTAGTAAGAGATGGCGTCCATTATTGTTGAATGCTGTCGTTCGCATGCGCCATTGCTTTGAGGGTGGAAACTTGTCGTTCTGTTGTGGGTGATACCCATAAACTTGTTGAGTTCTTGCATAAACTCACCAGTAAACGCACATCCCAAATCGGTAATTATGTTGTGAGGAACACCATGACGCAAAAATATACGATTTACTAAAAATTTGCTTATTTCTTCGGAGGTTCCATTAGGTATCGCTGCACATTCTAGGTAACGCGTAGTTAAGTCTGTCACTGTTATTATGAATCGTTTTCCGCTTTTCGACCTATTTATTGGGCCGACTAAATCGCATCCAATTGTAGAAAATGGAGTTTCAGGTACAGGCATAGGTTGTAGTAATCCTGCTGGTTTCTGCTTTAACAGCTTTCTCTTTTGGCACCGTTCGCATGTTTGGACATAGTTTTTAACTTGAGCACGTAATTTAGGCCAATAAAATCGTGATGCAATTTTTTGATAGGTTTTAAAGAAGCCAAGATGAGCAGAAATAGGGTCGTCGTGCATTTCAGTGAGAATAGGCTTTCTTAATTTTTCAGGTAGGTAAATAACAGGATGATGATGTGACGGTGACTGGAACATGAGAATGTTGTTTTTGATGAAGGTGTGCTTCAATTTTCCTTTTGTGCTGCCTTTTTCACATTGTTGTCGTATTATCTGGAGCTCTGGATCTTGTTGTTGCATTTCCACAGTGGAGTTGACATCGAGTGAAAGTATAGGAAGGTCGACAACGTTGGGGTTATCTGGAGGAGCAACTTCAACTGGAAAGCGTGAAAGTGTGTCGCCTACATGATTGGCGGCACCTCGAACGTGGTAAAAGTCAACATTATACTCTGACAAGGAAAGTAACATTCGTGTCAGTTTACTTGGCAAATTATGTTTAGGTCCTTTCACAAGATAACACAATGCAGAGTGGTCAGTGTAACATTTTATTTTTCTTTGAAACACTAAATGGCGTAATTTTTGTAGGCTCCAAACTACTGCTAAAGTCTCAATCATCGTAGTTGTGTAATTCTTTTCTGCATTGTTCAAGCAGCGGCTGATGAAACAAATCGGTCGTTCTATGCCATCTTGAACTTGGCTTAAGCTGGCACCTATTCCTTCCAAACTACCATCTGTTCTGAGGATTAGTTCGTTGTCGCGACGAATGTGAGCCAAAACTGGTGCTGTTGTTAATAGTGTCTTCAATTTTTTATAAATTTCTTCATGCTGTGATTCCCATAAAAATTTCTTACTTTTGGAGAGCAGCTGTTGTAGAGGGCGGATGATGGAGGCGTAATTTTTAATAAAACGGCGGAAGAAACCGAAGAAGCCTAATAGTTTCTGTAGTTCTTTTCGTGTTGTTGGTGATCTCATTTTGGACAAGCCGGAAATATGTTCGTCAGTAGGTAAGATACCAGTTTTTGTAGCTTTATAGCCTAATACTCGGATTTCACTGAACATGAATTTACATTTTGACGGCTTTAACTGTAGACCAACATTACGTAATTTTTCAAAGACTTGTGTTAATTTTTTCAGGTGGGTGGCTTCGTCAGGTGTAAAAATACAGATATCATCAAGATATGTTGATAAGTGTTCGTCTACGATTCCTGCCATTACTAACTGGATCAATTGGCTGAAGACTGCTGGAGCACAAGTGGGACCAAAAGGCATGACATTCCATTGAAAAAAGTTGTCGCGAGTCTGGAATGCTGTTTTCTCTTTACTTTCTTCGTCGAGAGAAACTTGATGATAACCGCTTGCCATGTCAAGAGTTGAGATGAATTTTGCACCACGGAGCTTTTGTATGATTTGGTCGATGCGTGGGAGTGGAAAGGCTAACGGTCTTGTGACTTCATTTAATTTGCGGTAATCTATTACCATCCTGTACTTGATGTTTCCATTTTCATCCCTGTTTGGCACAAGGAACGGGCTGGAGCACCAAGGTGAATTACTTGGTTCAATTAATTTCTTCCCTAAAAGTTGTTTGACATTTTCATCAATGCAATCATGTTCACTGTCGCTCAAATTAAATGGTTTTGTACGTGTTGGCCTCGCAGTACCGGTTTCTATATGGAACTTGTAGTCTTTGATCTGGTTCAGTTTATTGGGGTCACTTGCGAAACAATCTTGAAAATTATGAAGGAGGTACAGGAGCTGTTGTTTGGCGTTTGGTGACACGTCTGGACCAATTTTTATTTGATTCTGGATAACTTGAAATGGATCTTTTGTTGTTGACTTGTTGTGGGTAACAGCTGTTAAGTTGACTGGAACGGCTTCAAGAGGAAGGACATCTTTTTCTGTGATGATGTTGGTGAGTTTTCCCAGTTTTGTTTGTGTACACAAAATTCGGCTCTCATTGCTGCTGTTGGTAATGATGATGCTTTTTGTTGCATTATTCACAATCATGTGAGGTGTTAATATTCCGTTTGTTTTTAACAGGTGGTTGGACGGTGACACAACTGCAATACAATTTTCTTGTAGTCCCACGGAGCAAATGGGGACTTGGATCTGGCTTCTTGGAGGGAGCACAACTTTTTCTGATAAGCGCAGGTAAGAAATTGGTAAAGGCTGTACCTTACTATTTGCATTTGTTGTTGTTGCTGGTGTTTGGAGTGACTGTTGCTGAATTACTGATGAATTTTCATTTTTGTTTTTGCAGGTTGAAATGTGGGCTGACATACCGAGACGGGTCCATAAGTCTTCTTTTGGAGTCATGTCAATTGACCAATTGTGCTGTTTGGAGTAGAGCTGGTTGGAGTCACGGTCCACAACAACGTTGAAAGTCTCGAGAAAGTCGTTACCAAGAACAGCTTCACTTCTGGTAAGACTCACGATCATCATTGGAAAAGTAAAAGATTGATCAGCCAGTTTAAATGTTACGAGTGCTATCCCGTCGTCATTTAATACATTATTAGAAATGGAGCGGAGCACTAATTTTTCATTTTTAAATTTAGGAAAGTTGGAGGCTAACGTTTTATCAATGAGGGACGTCACAGCACCACAGTCGACGAGAGTTACTTTTTTATCACCGTTTATGTCTATAAAAACTCGGGGTCCTTGGTTTGGTTCTTTTAAATGTAGGAATGATAAATCTGGAAAATTTGTGTTGATGGATGCTGTCATTTTATCTTCTTTGTTAACATTTTCGCTTTTTTCTAATTTTGGCACAGGTTTCATGGCATCCTTGATTACTGGCTGTGCCGTACTCAGTTTCCCATATTTGACGGAGGAAAACTGATGATAGGACCTGGTTGTCCCTGCTGCTGTTGTTGTTGAAGCGCTGGAAAACGCTGCCATTGCTGAGCTGGATCTGTTGTTGGGAACTGAACGTACTGGTAGTATCCTGAATTCTGGAACATACGTCCACCACCACCACCACGGCCACGACCACGTCCGCGCCCACGTTGAGGATTGGAGTAACAATCTCGAGCAAGGTGACCTGGTTTGTTACAGTTGTAACAACGTCCACTTCCACGGGAACGTCCTTGACTGCTGTTGTAGTTACCATTACCACGACGGTAATTATTATTACCACGAGAATTGCCTGGGTTTCTGTTTTGTGGTGAGGCAGATGTACTTTTTATGTCGGCCACTTCTCGAATGAGGACCTGCATCAATGTCTTCATGTCCTGGAACTCGTCATTTGCTGTAGCGGCGTGAACATTTACTTCTTGTTTGATGTTGGGGTGGCTTGAGACTCGGTCGTTTCCTTGTTTCTCGTACTCTCGAACAAGTTTTAGCAACTTTAGAAATGTGTCTGGCTTGGCTCCCTTGCAGTTTATGTATGCTGCAACGTGTTTAGGAAGATTTGCTAAAAGTTGTGAGGTAAAGTTGTCTTCATCTGCTGCTGTCCAGTCGTCACCAAGTTGGTAACGAACACGAAGTAAATACGAAGACACGAGCTCATCTGGTGCTGGTAATTCACTAAAGATTCGGATGAGGTCGGACGCACCACTTTGAAGAGGAGCTTGCTCCAGAAATAGTTGGACAAAAGCGTCGAATTTAATTGTTGCGTCTGCTGCAGAGTCGGCGTTAATGAGACACCATCTTTTCGCGTCTTCATTCTCGAAGGCTAACGCCAGTGTCGCTTTCATGGCATTATCGCCCAATTTTTGCTGATTGCCCCATAATTTGTACTGTTTCAGGAAGAGGCTCACATCACGGCTGGTAAGCGGCTTGTTATACTTGGGCATCAAAGCGTAGTCCGTCATTTTGACTGTTGTTGTAATTGCTGGTTCTGGGGTTTTAACTTGTATTGCAGGTTTTTCGTCTGGAGGATCTTGAAATAGGAAGGACAAATCCCAATCTGATGATGAGTCACTTGTCTGCAGGTTTGAGGTGTCCACACTGAGGACGGTGTCGTCTTCGGCGCTTTGAAATAGTTCACTAGAGGTGTGATGGGGCGAGTTGAGATCGCTTTCAGAACTGGAACTCGATTTGTCTGCTGATTGTTGGTCGTCTGGGCTCGTTAAAGGTTCTGTAGAACTTGCACTTGAAGATGACGATGAACTGTGACGTTCTGGAACGCGAATAGTTTCTTCTAGGGCTTCTGGAGCTGTGTCTGAACTACTGGTTGAAGAACTTGTAGCTTGATCAGCGTCGTCTGGTGAAGAACCTTTCTTTTCTTTCCTTTTTCTTGGTTTATGGTGTTGTTGCAGTGGCGAAACTTCGGGTGATTTCTTGGCTATTCTGCGACTTGACCTTTGGTCGGACATTAACGTGTTCACTTTTTATAACTTCACTTTTTTATCTATTTTCTGGCTTGTAGAGCTTAAAAATCGCATCTCCACCAATTGTCACGGTTAGAATTATGCTGCTTTACTTATGCTGCTGTGCTTATCATTTCATTCTCTATCTCCTATCTCGTGACTTGTAATCTTGTGCGATTATGCTTGTGGATGCTCGTACGGGATATAGCAATGCTAAATCATTTTGGGGTGAAGCGAGAACGTAAGTAAGGAGAGAGAGTTAATTTTATTGAACTGTCCTTCTCAGCACCAAACCAATTTCTGAAGGTTAAACATCAAAGACAAATTATTATATTCTTGTAATTTCATACAAGCTGAGAGAAGAACCATGGAATAGAATATTTCGTGAGGTTGTAGCTTAACTATTCTTAATCAATTCTTGAGACGTGGACAGGCGACAGGGTCGTTATCTGTCCACATCCAAACTCTTATCTCGATACTCAATTTAGAGTAATTAGCATATTCTGAGCTTGTAGAGCTCAACTAAAGTTACCTTACATTTTATATGTGACATGTGCTGAGCTGATTCATCGTTAGTTTTACATTCCAGAGTGAGCTTTACTGCTAAGTGTTGAAGTAGGTTGCGTAAAGAATGTTGCTATAGCAAAGAACGTTCTGGGTTACGATCAAACTAACGGCCCAGAAGATAATCTGCATGATCCTTCTGCATAAAAGTCATCATAGTAAATATGATAGAGAAAAATACTTCGTCGTCCTGACAGTCCCTAACTTCATTATTTATATTCTTAACAAAACGTCTTTTACATTAAGTCATTTTGGTAATTTAACAATATATATCCATACAAAGTAGCAGTAAAGAATGAAAATTCAGATTATGTAAATTGTTTGTTTGTAAACGATTGTTTCGCGCTCTAGAAATTGTCGCACAAGTTGGAAGTTGAAACTTCTCACGACGAAGCGAAAAATTCAATTTGTGACATCCTCAACTGATCCATGTGTGCAAGTGATACATATCATTGTGCAAATCTACTCCCACCTTATAAATTCTTCGAATGTGCTGAACTTTGCTTGGACAAGCGCATAAATAGATAACATGGTCCAGAACAAACCCGTTAATATATCAGATATACATTTTTTTCTGACAAGTTCAGTTAACGCAGATGAATTTTAACGCATACTTTGGAAGGCCTCTCAAGTTACTTGGTACGAGCTCATTGAAGATTGAGTACAACATTTTGTGTTTGCATACAAACTTCCATCTTGGAACTAAATTTAATACTCAACAGCAAAAGTGAGTTAATATATAAAGGTATCTATCATTTTGGGGAGAAATGATGGAAAACAATGTTTCATATATACACTGGATGATAAATTAGGTTATGGAAGGTGACTGTTTCATGTTATAGGACATGTTATGAAAATTGGTTGCTGAAAACGATCAGAATAGTGAATCGTGATCAGTGAAATTTCAACTTGTGACTGCAGAACCCTGCTCTGAAGCGGACATACGTTCTTCGGCTATTTATTATTCTACTTCCACCATATTAGCACCTTAAATACGATGAACAATGCTACATCGAGCAAATACAACAGTTATAAATAAAATGACTGGAGATTTACAATAACCAGCTGCAATTCCGCTGGGGTACTGCCAAATGTTAATTACTTCGTTACAACTACCGACAGGTAAATACAGGTTCCTACATCAATACTTGTAATTAGTATTTATGCGCTTCGAGATTAACTAAAACGGTAACCAACAATGATATAAAACGCGATGTAAGTACGCTTCATCTGTCTACACCTGGTCGTCAGTGGAAACACCTGGAAATAGTCCAGTTTGTAATATCCCATCCAGAAATATTCTTGTAATCCCAAACTCTTGACCGGATAGATGGGAGAAACGATGTGGTTTATTCATTGATAAATTTAAACTTTTTCCAGCAACTCCAAGGAGTTGAAAAATCTCACTGGAATATTTTCCATTAAATTCGCCATTCAGCTTGAGTACTGAGGTGTTTCCCAGTTAGTTTTTTGTCAATGGTGTCGTTTAGTTTACATTAGAGTGAAGAGATTTACTGCACCACGCCGAATTATTTGTCAGTAAATCTAGGCTACTGTGGCATTTGTTCATTTATTGGAGTCGACCAGTACTGTCCAATAAAAGTAGATACACGGCGACATACCTCACATTGGAATGCGTGATATCATCCCGAATGGATGTAATGACCCGATTTATCAAAGAAGATGTACATAAAAATTCATCGAGAAATTTGGGGATTCGTTTCTTGATATTGGTACATGGTGGGTTCATATATTATTTATGTTAATAAAGTTCAGAATTGTCAATATCAGTAATTTCTGACTGACGTAATCTTAGTGAACTAGCAACTGATAACGAATTGCAATGCACAATAGTTAACAGTCCGACATGGTGGTAAATCGTGAATGTTTACTTCATTTTTGTTAAAATGATTTGCGTGAAAGGAGTTGAAAGTATCTCTCTCCCATGGTTGGTTAAATGAAAAATTTCCAACACCATTTAAATTGATTCATGTTTTAGCGGAAAGGTTCTCCACATTGAGAATATCCACAAATGGAATCGCATCACCTGACTCCCTTCATACATCATGCTTTTAAATGAAATAAACCGTACACTTTATTTAAAAAAATATATGGTCCATAGTCACTTAATGCTACCTACTTTCCTATTACGGAACCAATCTAATAATTTGTTCCAATAGAAATACATTAAGCTCATGTAGAGAATCTCCTTCATGGAGGTTCGCCTAGTATAGAACTTGTGTCCACTTGTCGCGGGAATTCCAAAAATACTTGCAGAGGAAAATTTCAACTTTATCTGAACTATTACCTATGTATACAATTAATCGTAAAAATCGTATTCCGATGTGATATTCCAAATGGATGTAACGACCCATAACATTGAAGATCAGGTCGCTCGTGGGTAAACCGTGGAGACATTTAATGACTGATTTCTTGACATTGGTTCATAGTTAGTGCACCTATAATTTCTCTTTATAAAGCCTAGAAATGTAATTTCAATAATATTGATAATGGTACAACTTTCTACATTGGAAACGTCACTGCGTAGAAATCGATGCTTAAGACCTGCACTTGGTTACTTGTCCGGACATATTTACGGATAAAGGCTGCCGGACAATGACACTGAAATGCAAAACAATGTTCACCAGTAATGGTATTTTTTTCTACACTTTTCCCGCATAGCTGTGTTTGTGGAACTACGGAAATCTATTTGGAGAAAATAATTTCGAAAGTATTTTGTATAATCCCTAAACGTCTACAGCACGAACAGTTAGTCAGTCGTTACCTCTTCATGTTTATCATACTCGTGCATCTAAGTTTACACAACTGTCAACAGGTGATTAGAAGACTTTTGTATACCAAGGGAATTTGAAAAACATCAATGCCTTTTATGAATTAAAATAACTATTAAGTCCGGGTTCTACGAAATATATCAATTATTAAGTTCAGCTATAATATTAGTTTACACTTGACCATAAAAAGCAAAATGGCACAAGAATACGCCATAATAAAGTAGGACCGCACACAAATTTGCTTCTTTTCGTGGGACTTGGACTTTCTCCAAAATGCAATGCAGATCAGTGTCAGTTTTTTAAAGAGTCTGTTGACCATACTGTATCGTTTACGACGTCGAGCTTCTAGATAATCTGGTAGATTAATTAAACCGCAGACTATATTACAGAAATATGTATTGGTTTGGTAGGTAAAGACTGCTTACTTTGCAGTGTCCTAATAAAAAGTAATGCCGATATATTTGTTGGATATATATATTATGTAACCCATATACAAAACCCTTAATGTCGCATTATTTTATCTTGAAGCTACAAAATTATTTTGCTGACTAATCCCTCATTCGGCTAAGAAATTCATCATATTGTTTGTTCAGAAATGTTTGGCGATTCTTTGTGGTGTGCTTAATTCATTGAGTGATAGTGGTAAGCTTTGCTTCCAATGGCATAACTAGTTGTCTTCAAGGTTATTTGAGAACGATTATTCAAATATTATTTTGAATAGATTATTTATTACTCAAATCCATTTACTAACTTTAGAAACAGCCGTAGCTAAGCTGATCCTTTCAGAAATAAAGCAATATACAAGCAGAGACTTGATAAGAAAATTCATTTCTGTCCAATAATGTTCCTGTTTTAGGTTACTTTCTGCCAAGTCAAATGCTTACTTTTTCAAGTTTTCCCGGAAATTGTGAATATCAAGACAACTGTTGAGAAACATGGAGCGTGTTCTTAACTACCTGGAAGAACGTACCTAGTTTTTAACGTTATATCGATCTGTTTTTTGTATGCTATTGTTTTTAGTTTCAAATTATGGTATTCCTAACTGCACCGGCGTAATAACCAAATCATTTATGTTCCGGAATTCAATTCTATCCATGGCTCCTGTACGTTACAAACTTACACCTAAAACTGAACTTATAATTTACGTCCGGTGTCGTGGGTAAGCTCTTTTTCAATCAGGCCAGAAAAACCTCTCATCAAATCAGTAAATCAAGTAATCGTTGATCTATGGTAACTGCACCATCTGATATTCTGTTAATCCGATTAGCAGTAAAATATGAGAAAACTGAGCACATTAGGAACATTTGTCACAATTGTGTTTACGGGTTTTGTGTTGGACGGAAATATTGATTTGTGTTCTAGTCGCCTTCTCCTTAAATATCCAGATGCACGTTTTAGTTGGAATGCAATTAGAAGGTACCGCTGATCTCTGCTATTTGTATGGTGAGCAGGTGCCATCAGGTATAGAGTCACTTACAAGTTATGCGCCTCCAGCAAAAGCTACTTTGGCAATGCTATCCTGAATAACGGGATGCTCTACCGTTTTTTTGATAATTTCGACTTAAATGCGAGGCCTTTGGACAAACAGTCCTTTTCTGATAATACGTTGTTACTGATGGGAAGGATTATCTTTTCAGGCAATCTAAGCAAAACCAGTGATAACATATTTTACATAGTAGTTAAAATGAAAGGAGCAAATGTTGAGGCCATGCTTCATTTAACCAAGCAGCGTAAATTCGTGTGAGTATTTCGTAATTTTATCCTGGAAGAAATACATTTCCTTCCAAAAATATATTTGACGAAGGCATTCATGTAAAAAAATGTTCGTGTCACATCTGCCTAACCAAACGATCATGGAGTCGCATTGCGAAATAGACAATAGTCACGTTTATATTTTGTCATCACAACTACTTTACTTCGTCCCAACACTTCTAACGGCGTTTCAAGTAAAGTGATACCTTTAGTTTGATGAATAGTATTGCAACGTTTTGTCATCAACTCGAAAGTAATTATAAATTTAGTTTATCATTTCGATACCGGAAGTGGTGAAATGCATTGAGATGCAACCGCAGTAAACGAGAAAACGCCATCAGTTCCAATTGTTGAAGAGCATTCAATTAACATTCATTACAATCAATCTATACAACAAATTTTTACATGCATTGGTTCTGCATTTCTGCTGTGCCGATACAGTCAATAAGGCCAAAAGTTTATGTTCATTCTGACACCGTTTAAGAAATATTCCGGCTTTCAGTGAGACTTTATATTGAAAATTTTAACTTGTGACTTTATGACACACCTTCAGGGCTATCCTGTTTCTCTATAAACGTATAGATAGGCTTATGGATTCATTTTAAAAATCCACGAATAACATTCCTGTGCCTCGTGTCTTGACCCTAATCTAAATCATTATGATTCAATGAGTCTATATAACATCAACTTTACTGTATTAAAGGGACGCGCTATGATATACAGTAACGATATGTGACATGGTATTCGGTGAGGATTCTACATATTTTGGAATGCCAACATATTCGGTACCAAATATCATCAATATGCACGGAAATTTCTCGGTAATGTCGTCACATGACGTTAGTAACTTCGGGCCAATTATCTCACATTTAACCGTGACATGAAATTGGTTCCGTTCTGTCAGAAGCGGACAACGGAAATAGTTTTATGTCACCATAAATATTTAGTGCTAATATTCAATTACTTTGTCGTGGAAGAAGTACATTTTCTTGAACAAGTTTGTATTTATCACGGAAGTACACTCGAGAGTTGAACGGATGAACACAAACAGGAAAACATATATGTTTCAATGCATTTGCGAAATTTGTTTGCAACTGTATTTTATACAGATGCGAGCGAGCGCGTCTAATTACAAGAAATGTTCAGTACATGTATGGAAAATAGCAAGTTGTCTAACCGTTTATATACTCTCTTAATTGTCTTGGAATTCAACAACATTTTAGATATTCTCATGGGCTTACGTGCACTATCTTCAGAATTTATACCTCCAAATACAGCAACCAATGAAAATTCGTCCTCAATATATTACCTATCTATGCTATTCGAGTTGAACTTACAACTCCTCCAGGACAGTGAAATTCACATTCCTTTGGCTAAGATACTGGTACACCCTTTCATGTTTTGTTGAATTAAATATATATGATTTAGCGACACGATGCGACCTCAGCTCTCTTCACGGTACGTTCCATAATTGGATACATTTGTCATGTCATACATTCTCTGAAGTTGGTTGATACTTTATCATGGATATCTATATACGAAGAAAACCATAACTAGTGGATGGACCCAACAATGAAATGTGGCACAATGCAATGTCGCACAATGCCGTCGTTGCATTACAGACTTTTACGCTAATTATCTAACAGAAAAACGGTAGCATGAAAAAGGCGTAAATCCGTCAAATTACTGAAACACGAAGGAGACAATGAAGAAAGAGTTGTTTAGCATTACAAAAAATGATATGGCTAATATATTTTGTTATGTAACTTGGGCAGAAATACATTTCCTTCCACAAGTAAGTATCACGGAGGAATTGAATTAAAGTCGTAAATGATTTCCAGTTTTTTTGTCGCTAAACTTTTTCCAGTTAGCCTTAATGTGAACTTATTACAGTGAGTGAGTTTGATATGCTTTACTGCCAATCAAGGAGGTAGTTGTCAGCAAATGCCGTTATTTGCGCACGAGTACGGAAGCCGATCGTCCCGTCCCGTCAACCACTTCAATGATTTATGCATATATTATCCTAGAAGATAAAATACAATCAGTAAGAAACGACTTGGAAAGAAAAATCATTTTTGCCCCTTATTATCCCTGTTTTAGATAAATTCGTGCCATGTCAAACACTAACGTATTCAAGTTTGCCAGGCACTGGTTAAATATTAGAAAACCAAGCATATTAGGAACATTTGTCACAATTGTGTTTATGGACTTAGAAGAAAATATCGATTTGTGATCTAGATACAGTTTCCGTAAATATCTAGATTCACATGTTACTCGGAATGTACTTTGAAATAGTTTGCCTGACTATGCGTTTAACAACAGCCTACGGCATACTTAATTGTCGCGACGAAATTCTTAGCAAAACCATATTTATTTCCGAAGATCAATTTGCCCAACTTTGCAAACATTTCTGTTCGGATTCACAAAATATGAATATTTACCAATCCTGTTCAATACTACATTGTAATAAAATACAGTTGGAAAACATTGATGGGTGTATTCTATCGCACTGCCACAGGAAAATAAATGTCATTCCAAAGACGACCTATGTATGCGGTGATAGAAACTAATATTTCTACTTAACAGAACTTATGCGTGCAGTCTTAATTTCATATTTAAATATGGCTTTCCCATTTCCAATAAATATTTATGCATATATATTACATCGTTTTTCTAACTATTATTGGGCCGACTTGTATGAAACAAACTGCGAAAAACATGTAAGAATGGCGATAAACACGGAAAAATCTGTAAGTGAAAATCAACCTAATCCATTCAATTTTTTACAGGTCAAATACACCGTCACGAGATGGCAAGAAACTTTCGTTTTAAATAATATTAAAAATAGTATTGCCATACATTTAACTGTAAGCAATACAGTAAACTCTCAGTTAATTAGACATCTCCCAATTATACAAATGAATTACATTGTTTTTGCGTCAATTATCTGACGAACAAAAAAATGATTTCGCGTGATTATTTCGTTATTTTATCCTGGATGAAACACATTTCCCTCCAGAAATATATATGCCGGTGGCATTGATGTAAATCACATTGTACATGCCACAGTTACGTAACCAAACCATGATGGGGTCGCATTGCTAAATAATAGACAACAGCCACGTTTATATTTTGTCATCCAGAACTACTTTCCTTCATAACAAAACTTTTTGCGGCTTCTCATGGAAAGTGATTACTTTAGTTGGATGAAAGTTGCAAGTTTTGTCACCAACTCGAAAATTAATACAAATTGAAATTATCATTTCGAAGGTGAAAGTGGTGAAGCGCATTTACATGCAACCGCAGTAAACGATAAAACGCCATCGGTTCCAAATGTTGAAGACAATTCAATTCTGATTCATTAAAATCAATCCTACAACAATTTTTACATACATTGGTTCTGCTCCCATTACAGTTAACAAGGCCAAAAGTTTAAGTTCATTCCGACCCAGTTGCAGAAATTTTTCAGTTATCAGTGTGAAAGGTGAAGTCAAGATTTTATATATGCGACTCTATGACTCACATTTGCTATTGACATTCTACAAATATATTAGTCGAGTCATACTCATACCTGGAATATGCTGACAAGGATAATCTCGATATCGGTTAATTATTATAACAATTTATGTAAGCTTACTTTTCTTTGAAAATGCAAATGAAATTAATGCGAAAATATCGATGCGTGATCGAGTTATCAATCTCCATACGTAGCCATTTGCACAAAATTACTGTAAGAATCCCTACTTACTTTTATGTCGTAAATGCCAGTATGAGAAAATAAAGAATAAGCTCGTTTAAAGCAAAGAGAAAGCGCGAAGCAACTGAAATTGCCAAAGCCGTCTGAAGCAAACTTGTAGCCTATTACGCTAATATTTCAATTCTTAACTAAATTAATTCTTAATTATAATCATAACCTAATAATATTAAAACGTTTGGTAGACTATATTATCTTAATGGAGCAGTCCCACGTCGGCATCTATTCTTTGCTAAAGGTGAAGGTGTCAAGTTCAATGATGCCAATTTAAATGCAGGTGTAGTTCTGGGTTACCAATCGAATCCCGTCCTGTCTGCGCCATCACATTAAAATCCGTAGGAGGAAAAGTCAGCCATACTGGAATAATTTCAAAATAAATGCAATGTGATTATTTACATATTAATTTGGACGTTACCTATTTTGTCAATTCCGTTCGGTAATACAATCTGCAGACTCAGGTGAATGTGCGAAGCATTAAAAATTAAATAGAACATATTTTCTAAGCTTACCCATCATAATTGCTGACAGTCCAGTTGGACCTCGAAGCGATGATGGTTATGGGCAGTCCTAACCTTTTATCGGGTCTCCCCTGAATAGCCCGGACATTACCATATGCACCTATTCCATCCAAACATAACACAACCATCTTATCATTAAGTGTGGTCTCATATAATGTGCATGAACTAATCATGAACTACGGAGACAATGGCAATAACATTTTGAACATGTAATATGAATAAATATGTAATCCAAATATTTACCTTTCCAAAACTTTCCTTTCAGGAACAAGACTGCTTTGGGCCACAAATTCCAGATTGAGACTTTCCCTCATCATGGTTTGATATTTTCAGCAACGACGAAGCAACGTGATCCAAGAACAGCTCACTATAGTTGGAATGGTGAGGGGTTTGTATTGATTTACTGAAAAATAAACCCAAAACCACTTTGCTGTATGGTACGGTTCACCAAATATACTCACTTTTGTCGTTGTTTCACTGGTTGCCTCAACACGTTCTAGCATAAATCATAAATAAATGAAAAAGAGTTATTTACTTCTGTCGGGAACATCTCCCAAATATTGTCGCCTGAAATTCCACGTTAGAGTGTTCAATTACAAGAATGTGTGGTTGGTCGGCAGAACAACTTGAACCAGGTAAACCGATACAATTAGTAACAGTGTTTAAGTTGTGTATGACGTCAGCATTACCTGAAAAGTACACAAAAATTGAATTCATTATTGATAATGACTATTGCACAACGTCCCCTTAGTCGGTTTTGTTATTAACTACCGGAAGCATGAAATGCTTGAAAGGTAGTTATAGCGATTGATCTGTTTGACTGTCTGTCTGTCTGTCCGTCAACACTCTAGCTTCCCTCCACGTTGACCGATTTGGCCCAAATTTGGCATAGAGGTACCTCGGCCCAAGGTCGCGTTCACTATTGATTTTCAGCCATGTACCTATTCATTGACCGGAAGTAGGGGCGTCGACGTCTTCGAAGTGGTGAGGGTCAAAAAATCGTCAAAAAAGCTTATTGTACAAATGAATGGAGGTATTCAAGACGATCATTTTTTGTCAAAGCACAATGGGTCATATCACTCCCATGTCGCCATGGTGGAGCCAGGAAGTGGGAGGGATCTCCGACCTCAAAATTGTTTATTGTGTAAATTCAATGGGAAGTTCAATTTGAGCTTAAAAGACATATTGCAATTGTTCAAATGAGTATTTTGGTTGTTAGTTGGGCAGACATCGCACTTCCGGTAGTTATGTATTAAAGGTTTACACCTTACTAGTTGAAGTACATAACAACAATCATTTAACCAAATTAATACTTCAGTCTTAATAGCGCGTAATTTGCTGATTCATTTCGTGGTAAATTCGAAAAGCTCATTTATTGATGGAAGTAGTAGTTATGTCCAAATCAATGCATCATCATAAACATGGTACATGACTGCGTTGCTGTAAATAAATAAATGGAGAAGAATAAAGGAATGCTTTGTGTAGAAGAATCAACTACAGATGACATCATCTTAATATTATTTTCGTCGTCGTGTTTAAGCCTGCATGATTTTTCCTTAAAACAATTTTTTATACCTGCCATATACAAGCCATCTTCTATTCACACTGCATAGTCTTAAAACTACAGTTGAATTACCAACGAACCAAAACGTTCTGGCTTTCTACGAGGAGCAATTACAGCCTCTTTACAAATTTCATGTTCACCAGCGCAGAAAAAGACCATCTCTATGATATCATCTATCTAACCATCTCCTAACTACTGACGGTAGACTCGAACAAAGAAAAAAATATGTCCCAACTTGTTTTGACTTGTTCAGAGTTACAATCGGTTCATTGTTTTTGCATCAAATGCATTAGAAGCAAGTTGAATAGTTGAATTAAAACACGTTCCGAGAAAACTCTAACCATTTTTTTGAGTGCTACCACTGCAGCTGGCTATTTCATGAGGAACAAAGTCACCACTTATTTACTTGTTGCTAAGCTGTCCTCAGCCAGATAACTTCACTAATGTGTAGGTTTATGTAGTGGCTCTTGAAAATGGGATCAAGTTGAGAGGAAATCGCAGCCTGTCCAATTCAATTCGTATGGACTGTTACCAAAATAATTCATTATTGTAGTCGTGTTATACTAAGATTGACTAGGATTGACGCCAAATCTTTATGCCTGACAAATGCAAGTGCTTTGTTCATGTCTTATTCCCTGTTGCCACGTTTAAGCCGTGGTTGAAATGCCAACGAAGAAAAACGTTCTTGCTTTTTTCGAAAATGACTGCAGTAATATTCAGTCATTGTTGAAAAAGCCAAATTTCACGATCGCAGAGATAAACAAATGATCTCACTGGTGCCATATCGTGCCGCCTGTTATCACCAGTTTACTGACAACAGCGTCGAGAAATGTAATTGCAACTTGTTATGATTAGAGTTTTACTACTAACTCATTGTTTATGCCTCATGTCCATGAGCTGCTAGATGTGTGGTATGAATAAAATGCGTTTTTAGGGTGACTCTATCACCGCAGCGTATTCAAGGCTTATGTACAAGAACACTGCTTGTGTTATTATATGTTGCTTTTTGTTATGAATGCTTTGGCTATATCGCCTTCCATTTCTTGAAGAACAACGTTCCTTACTTCTTGAGCTGTGAGTTCTACTCTTACTCGCAATGGAGTCAACGTGACACGAAATGACATTACGAGTGGAAGTATTAAGTGGATTTTTGGACGGCATTAAAAACAACAAAGAGACGTTTCATTATAAGAACAGGTCACACCAGAAAGAAAACTGACGACTCGAGTGACGCATTTCGAAGCAGGTTCATTTTTTCGAAGGCATTTGGCAAACTATGGCTGTGGCTGTAATATGTCTGGCTGCTACTCCTGAAACTATGGCTGCACACTGTCGTGGCTTTGTTCAAATATGGATGCGAGTTGAAGCTGTAAATATGCGGACATAAGCAGGAAACTGTACTTGATGACAAAACGTTTTCTCAAACATGCGTCATTACTAAATGTACTTTGGAACTAGGTAGTGAATTACCGTAAATTATTAGTCATGCATGCATTCTGACTAGGATTATGGCGCTCCCTTTTCCAGATGAACAATATTTGTTGTTTATGGAGACACTTTTTCTTTTCTCTCAGAGAACTCTTGATGTAAGCAACTTATATTACATACCTAAATGTAAACAACGGCATATAACTAGATTACAGTCTTTCTGAATGCCTTTGTTACTGCTTTTTTGGTAATGAAGATGTGTATGGCTTTCGAATTTAAAAACGCTTAATCACTACCCAGTTTACAAGTAGGAGCAGGTGCAGTTGAATTTACTGGGGGAGTATTCGCGTACAAAGGCTGACTGAAATGTAAACAATTTTGTCACGTACACCCAGAAGGATACGAAAAATGGAAATTATAACAATTACAAAAGCTTTACTTAATATAATTATATCTGAGAAGGAAGATGCGTCACTAGCTTCAGAAACACGTAACTTATTACTATCCCATGATGCAAGTATATTGCATGATGAATGGTGATAGGATTTTCGAGTGCTATCATCAAATTACAATTTTTCACGTACTTTCTAAAAACACTGCACATGGAGAATTAAATTAAAAATTATTTTGCATGGGACAGGCCAGTTTTTGAAACTTCAAATTGGGTACTGATTTCTTTATTGGCCAAATCATTGCGTCTTTTAATGAAGCCACTGTGTTTTTCTAAGTAGGCATATATCTAAACGATGCGCTATATCAACACAGTTTTTGTCATTTTACAGTTGCCACGCATGCATGTAGTGCTTTTGGCGGTCATAGTGCTTACATTCAACGTAAATTAAATACAATTTAATATATGTAATGTAATGTAATATTTGCAGAGGATGAAATTCGCAAGTACCGATATCAAGTTCGTATTATTGTGTAAATTAAAAGTACAAAAAATCAATGATTTGATTATAGAAATACAAGCGTAAGAATTCCTACTAAAATTGTCCGCTATGTGCCCAACGCAAAGCCGTCATCATCGTCATTGGGGCATTCTGCAACAGAATTCATGAAAAATACAATTACTTGGATATTTTGCTGTTTGCGCTTATATTCTTTGTGCTAAACAAACAATCATGCTTTTTTCACATTCAAACTACTCCGCAAATGATTAATTGCTGGGATATTTACTTTCAGGTAACAAGACAATTTCCCCATTTCTGTATTTTTTAAATATCCTAGAAATTAAGGATATGATAGTAATAGCTAGTGTCGCAATCTTTGGCATGGAGTCAGCTTAATTTGGTTGCTTAAATATTATATCAGTTTTGGTGGCTGCATTGCACGAATATAATATGAGTAAGCTGCGTAAAAAACACGGCTCTTTGTGCAGCTGCTGCAGACACAAACTGTGTCTAATGACATGACTCATTTTAGTAGGTATGTTGTCACACACTCACACTGAACAATGCGAATAATAATGCAAGCTAAAACATTGACATCATTGCTTCTGTGTTGATACCATAGAATAAAGTTGAATCAGCAGCCTCGATAATACATAGAGTTTTACTCTGATAAGATGTGCATGGTATATGCATTGTATATGCCGGTTTGCAAGTGTTTAGTCGTAAAACGTTTTTTGACGAATTTGCCGAGAAAAAAGGTCACCACTTAAAATCAAATGAAAAACTATTTTTTCTGTGAATGCATATTGAAGTGAAAGTTAAAGCAGAAAATATATGCTTCCGGCTGTATTTTTAGGCAAAATATTTACGTGCTTCATCGGGAATGTCTTGCTAATAATTCAAGTATGAGTGATGAGTCATGTAAGTTGATGTGTCTACTAAACCTCCAAATAAGAGCATAAATTATAAAAAAGCAAGCAGACGATTTCTTACCGTAAAATGTATGTGCTGGGAGTCCACTGTAAAGCCGTCATGATCGTTATCGGGTTTCTGTGACGTAATTCACTAAAATATACAAATATTATGTGAATATTATTACCGTGATTGTGTTCTTGTACCAGGTCGTGAGACCTATTTTATGAAGCCTTTCGCAACATTTTGACAATGTATTAAGTTAAGGAGTGGTTGTTTGAAAGTGGGGTTGGTTCTATGATATATATTTTTACTCTCCATTTAGTAATGTTGGAATGTGCTCTCTCCGGTCGTACGAAAGCATGAATTCTGAATCCAATTTGTACTTGAAGTATTTTCAAAAGAACTTCCACTTTTAGAAGATATCGTTCATTTTGCTCATAAAAGCATTATATTTATTTTTAACCATGTAGATATGTCTATATACCGAATCGTTGAAAATCTAATCAATCAAATGAACCCTAAAAGCAACAAATGAGGACATTATCGTCTAATATCTAGAGTTTATATTAAATTTATTAGATTTCTCCTAAAGTGTAGTGGTATCGGAATATGACATGTGAAATTAGACAGGGTCCAATGTTTGCGTGATTTTATCGTGCATATTTTTATGTTGCAGAGTGCCCCTTGTCAGATGATTGCTCGTATCAGAGATCGGCTTATTCGTGCTTTTCATACATACCTAACCTTTGACATTTTTAGGGGCACATTAATTTACAATTTACTAAAATTTTTAGCTAGTCTGTGCGAATCGATAATGCAAAATTATGCACGTAATTGCTGACAACTGGAGTTGGAAAAGAAACAGTTCGACTCTTCGTTAAAAATATAATTATACATGTCAGGTTAGAGAAAGTCGTAGCTCAAAATTATAGCACTACGCAATCTGATTGTTTACCATCGTAGGTTTTGTACCAAAAATAAATTGTCGCAAATTACTGCAAGAGATAAGTACAATGCTCTGCGTTTTGAATGGGATTTGTCAAGATTTTTTTGATTTCCGCTTTTCTTTAATGCTCGGTATATTTCGCATACCGAATCGAGCAAAAACGTTGTGCTTCCTTGTACTGTCAATAAAGTTGACACGAGACATATTATTTTAACCAAAATGACTGCAATTCTGATATTTGTTAATTCATTTGAGAATAGTTGTAAAACATAGAAAGCTACATAGCAATGCTTATAGCATGGAATAAAACGTCAAACTTTATGCAAGTGTAGAAGAAATTTACATCACGTTTCCATGCTGCGCAAAATTAAATGTACGTTGTTATGAAATATATTTTATACCTCTTTGTTGTATTCCAAAGATACGATATTTGAAGTTATGATGATATGTCCGTCAACACAAAACACTTTATGGTCAACAAGTTGTTTCTGGATTTATGGACTTCTGGACAAGTTGGACAAGATTCTGAATAGCAATAATTTCAGCACCTCCCACAAAGTACTTTTTTACACGAATAATAACTAGTTTCTTTTCAAATCTTTCAAGACGTTTCTGAACTATAACAATGTCAAAATGCTTCACAGAAATTAGGAGAAATATGTCTTACTCTGTTTTCAGTGTTTCTACAACAGCTTACTTCAATGTTATCTCAAATCTGCTAGTACTTTTAATCTTAGCTTCACAATTAGGACATGCAAAACACGATTCCACTGATTTTTTTTTCAATCGTCGTTTTTCGATAATTTTAAATTGTATTCTGGACTCATGTTGGTGGTGTGAAATGAAAGTAGTCAGGTGCACTCCGCCAGCAGCAGAGCTGGTCTTCTGCTCCGCTCTGCCTCCTTTCTGTGAAAGAAAGTGAGATCCCACTTTGGGACACGAACTGCGTCTGGATGGGATGTGATGTAATCAGTGCGAGCTCAGCGTGACGAGGGAAGAGATGCTGAAAATATTCGTACAAGATCTAGCAATATACAAGATGGGATGGGTGGCATGTGCGAGTTGACAAAGGATACTGAAAGCAGCCAGCTTGTACTAACGTAGAGCAGACGAAGAGAAAGAAACGACTGGCGTGTTCCCAGTCTAGGATCAGTGACTTAATTTGACAACGATTATGAATCTTAGTTTCGTATGTGACACCAAATTGCGAATTAATATTTACGATACTGATATTGATTATTTTCAATTGGATTTTAATTTTTCACAGGTCGCCGTGCATAATGATCGCCATCTGCACGAATGTTGCTCTGTAAATTGCTCCCACTAATGTTATCGTTACATTCGGCAAATTACTAACTACTCAAAATATACCATGTAGTTTTAATGGATGTGTAACCGTTGATGTGATGTGACAAATAAGGCGTGAAAAGTACACATATTCCATGGGTTAGCTTACAAGTAGGTAATCTGGTTTAACGTTCTAAAGGCATTCTAGATAGTTATCTCATACATTCCCATGTATAATATGTAATGTTTGATTGCTGTTTAAAAATATTGCACATTTAAATATTTTTATTTCGTGACTACTAGCGATCAGTCCACAACAAGTCTCTTTACTAAATTTACTCGACAGAGAAGGGTGTAAGTTATTTTCTTGTCCGACCAAATAGGAATTCTGACTCTGGACTGACACTAACTTTTGCATTGTGGTTTTATGCACGTACAGCTTTTTCGATTTCAGAAGCGAGTCTCGCTTTTCCCATGCGCAGAATGCGACCACATTACAACCAGCATACATAATATGCAAGTCCTTTGTTTCACTACACTTTGGTTATTGTTCCCATTTCACAAAAACTATATCCCTTAGTGCGATATTATCCTATATAAAATCTCCGCTGCTGTAAATCTTATATGGTACATGTACTCCAGTGTGACTGACGTTCAACGATATTGTGTTGTGGGTTGCGTAACATAGGACTGTTAACAACTTGTTGCATGACTTCTCGAATGAGGGTGACCAATTCATTGCTGCACCTAATCTTAGCTACTTTGTAAAAGCTCAATGCTGTTCAGAGCAACCGTATGGAGTCATTTTCATCCCTTGTTTCACGTTGCTGTATTTACCGAGGTTGAAGATCAAGTTGGCATGCAAGCATGTATCCACCTTGCATATAATTATATGAAGTTATGACAGCATAGTAAATGTCATGCTGAATAGGGTTGCTGGCAAGAAGGAAGGCAGCTGCAGCATTCAATATGGTAATATTTTATACGAATATCGACGACGATGACGACGATAATCCCAGGACAAAAAATGTCCAGAATATTCTGCAGCATAATTGTAACAAAGCTACTCATTCTGAGAGGTTGTAGCCTCAGCTTTCCAGAAGAAAAGCAGCTGCAACAACCAAGTTCATATCTAGATAAAATAATAGTGTCTACACATATTGTGGGAAAGAAAGTCACAAAGAACAAGTTCAGAAATACACATACCTAAACGATCTTCTCAAGAACGAATTATCGAAGTCACAGTATTTCATTGATGATTATATTATATTTCATTGATTATATTACATTTTCTAGACATGAACGCATCCATAGATGTGGTTATGACTCAACAAAACATGTATTCTTTTACTTGTTCCAACTTTCGCCTATTTACCATTATTATAACCCTACACCACACAGAATTATGAATTAGGGGATCGTTCGTAAATGACGTTTCCATCAAGCTAGCATCTTCAGTAACCAGGTAACCATTACGGAGGATTAAAAAATGATGCCATTTCTAAATTATATAAATGATCCTGTAAAGTTGAGGTTATAATTTGCGTCAACGCTGCAAATTTACTTCGCAACACATAACACTAAGTAGGCTTAATGCAAATACATATTTCCTCCATAACGTGAGCTACTCAAACGTATATCGCAGCTGAACAATTTATTAGCATGAACATACACATTAGCCGGACTGGGACATAACTGTTTTGAAATATGAAAGTATGAAAGTATTGTTTTGATAATTATTTAAGTGTCTTTCTTCGGTCTGCGCTCTTATTTCTTCATGGGAAAACGACCAGATGATTGGCGCTTCCGGCCTTTCCGGTCGCAAGTAATTGCTGAGATGGAATGGGGAGCTGCGAAATGCAGGGATGACATTGCATTTACAGTTCTGCAATAAATATTGCATTTGGTTGGGTATGCCGAATTTGTTAGTATTAGAATTGTAGAATGTTATGATGACAGACGGACGCTCATACGGCGCAATCAATAAAACTGTTCGTTAAAACGATGCAGTGGCTTCGTATTTGACATGAGAAATCTGATGAAATCTGTTGTGGCGAATCATTCACGAAAATCACGACTGAAGAATAAACGTATTTATGTGGATTCATGTCACAGTCAGCGTGGTACAACTTCAACGGCACATTGTGCTCACTCAGTAATTTGTTTCGGCAGAATGACAATCAATTAGTCCTACAATTAAAAGCCAAATTTTTTAACAATATTGGTGCTGTTTTGCTTCTTTAAATTTATTATGTAAACTAATTAGTATTGTACCAAATGGGAACTATGATGGAACAGCGAATTTCGCCGAACCCAAAACTCTGATGGGATACGTTATTTAATGATGAGAGATATATTTAATAATTTATGAAACCCGAAAATTTATTCATTTCGTAACTGCAATCATTAAAGTAATACGCAATACGAAATCGTATGCTTTGTCTGCTTTGAATGTGTATTATAATAAATAAACGCTTGTACTGCGAATTAAAATTATAGAGAATCATTATTGTTGACATTACTCAATAACAATTTGTTATTATCTATGAACAATGATAATAACAAACCGTTATTATCATTACCTTTTAGTGAGGAACAGTACATCCCTTCTTGATCCGTCCATCCCTTCCGTCACATAAAAAATAGTTGCTGTTTTGTTGCTGTTTTGTAGTTAACCGTAAACAGCAATCCACTTGACATGGGTCTGTGGTATACATTGATTTATTTATTTTTGAAACACAGTCATTGTACCTAGGCACAACTTGATACTATGCATTAATTATTTCATTATTATACATAATGCATGTAAAAACTGCATCATTCCATATAATTATTGTCATATATCCGGCCACCGGTCGACATTAATTTGGTTGCATTTAAAAAGTTTTTAATTGCTGGTTAGCCTGCTCGAATTGTGAAACTGCACTGAATATGATTAATGATGTGCTAATTGAAACGACATGATTTTGATGCGTCAAATATTAACGTTTTCATTTCGATCTAGTCAATAATAATCAACTTTTGTCAGTGCAAGCCACAGCTCATGTAAATTGTTGTAATGCTACGATCGGGTATATATTTATTGTTTATTGATTGATTAAGAAAATAAACTCGTTTTACTGAAAAATCCATTTCAGGAGAAAGTTCTTTTAATATGCTGAATTTTTGGTGACCAGACCAAATCATTTTAAACTTACTTGTGAATTGCCACAGAAACACATTTAGTTGCTACGTGGCTATGAGCCACTTGGTCGAGTTTTACCACCGCGGATACGACCGTCAAAGAGAAACCGAGAGCCATAAGTATCCAATTACAAAATGTTTAATCAAATTGTCACAAAACAAAATGATAGATTCGAGCAGCAGCTGCCGTCAGACATATTTTATTGGGTATATGCGGGAGACGCTTATAGTAGATTGCATCCTATGCTTAATTTGGGCATTTGATCATGGACTATCAGTATATAACGCGGAACTAATTCCTTACATGGAATTGAAGATTCCTTTCCATTGTTTTCGTGTGCATAAAGTATGCAATCCAGCCAATGTTGCGGACGAAAACAGTTGCGCATAACGTGCATACTCGACAATAAGAAACACGACATTGGCAACACATCTTGGCATTTTTGTTAATAAGCTACTGAAAAGACAGTAAGACAACCCAAGAGACGAAATTTAAGCGAACGAAAACACCCGAGATACGCAATCACGAGATACCAGCCGGTTATAGGTTATGATAAATAAATTTTTTTTAAATATATTCACTTAAAACTGCAAAACCTCAATTTTTGAACTCCCGTTCAAAAATTAACAACACCGTATCATACGACACTCATTTCTATTTACAAACACTATGGCTAACATTAGTTCCTTGTGTGGTCACTATTATTTGTCACATGACTTGTAGTCACATGTGTTGATTAGCCCGAATTTCACATTCGTTATAATTGACGTTGGTGGACACTTTATTGACACGATTCCATCGGCGGAAAGTACTACATGCCGGAACGAGCAAACATATATATATACATGTAGTCTAACAGAACGGTGGGTCTGGTTGCATTGTGTAAAATCTCCAAACCGACGTACATGGCTTTTAGGATAATATTTCGCCATTTGAAGGTCAAGAGTTCAGCGTGGAAGAGATTTCTCCAATCTGTAAGACCGCAGGTCAAACCTAATCACTTATCCAAACATCCTTTGTTACGTTATTTAGATCACTGTAGACAAGAAAAGGTACTTGTTCTTTGTTCAGTCCTCAAACGGCGTTGAATCGTTTGCGGCACCTATTTCAGATGGACTATTCAAGTTTCGTGGACGAGGTTGATGACTTGGAGGGGGTTTCCGATTTCTTCTCATCTCGATCACTATTTTTATATTGAATATGGTAAACCTCTATTAATTCTTTGCTGCTATACAGACGCTCTCTAATTCAAACAGAGCAAGGATTACCGCCTTATATCTTTATATACCGTACGCTCAATTCAAAATTAACTGAAACCAGTGTTTGGGGAGATTCAACTTCAACAAAACGATGCATCACCACGACGACCACAGTCGCCATTACGAGCCCTATTTCTAGTAAATTGCATGTGCGAATTTTAGCATTGATTTGGAAGGTTTGGTTTTAATACAAAGACCGCGATGGAACAGGGAACCAAACGTTACTTATGCTAGTCATCTTACGCAGTAATTTTCTGGTTCTGCCGACGTGGTCTGGGGTGATTTTTCGCGTCAAACTTCTTATCCATGGAAATGATGCGCTTGGGCAAATGTTCACCTTATAATCAAGTTGAGCACTTTTAGGAATTGTATTTTAAATGAGCTAGTATATCTCCGGAAATAAAAATTAGTTAATCTTTCGTAATGTCGATCAAGTCTATTCATACTAATAATAAAATACGTACTAATAAAATACTTCATCCTACATACATATAGTATGGTTAATATTTTGCTTTCTGATGATAACATATGTATAATGGCTCTTACTGGTTTTGTGGGAAGTGCTAAATCTGTCGCCGTCATTTCAGTATGATGTATAAAAGCTAAGTGCCAAGTAGATTGTATCGTGTGATAATTGTATTGGGATATCTAGACATAAAAAACTATGGAATAGTAACGGCAGTCTCCTGCCAAGATCATGTCAAATCATGATTTATCTTCCGTTTTTCTAGTGAATTCCATCATGGTTAGAGCGTTTACTATTCAAATTTACTGAGCAATTTCGAATAGCCGTAGTAGATATTTTCTTGTCTAAATCAATTCGTTCTATAAAGTTCTGCCCCTATAATTTCGTCAAGCACTTTTCTCAAAAATTCTGTGTATATCGCTGGGCATCTCCAGTGTTTAAGCTGCAAATTGCAGTATACATTTACTTTCGATATTACTTAATGCCTTGTTCTCCAGTGAATGTTGTTGCTTCGGTTTCACTTGGAAATACAAAGGTTAACTTTAGGTGTTAATGGAAATTTTTAATTCATTGGTAAAGCTGAGATTGGTCTACTATTTATTCCTTCTCCACCTCTGCATCAACATTTGCTAAGATGATATTGCGTACAAACTTAAAGTTTGTCTTACTATTACTAGCAGATGTTCCATCATCAGCTGGTTCATATATTACGTTATGTATTGAGTATACCAGAGTAATATTAAAACAGAGCATACCAGAAATGTTTTCGTTTAGGATAACGAGCATTATTACTATAAAATAAGCAAACGTACTATTTTCATTATTTAATTGATAGCGAGGTTAATCATAAACACAGATGCGAGTGTACCAAATTGTCAATTGTGCTAACTGTCATTATCCACACTGCTATATGCCATGTGTCATTCACCGGAGAGATATACAAATGTGCTTAAAGCGATAGTTAAAATGTGCGACCTCAATATCATTTGTGATCAAGATGCATTCAGATCAGTCAGATGAACAGTTGCCTTCCGTATTTAGAATAACCTTTTCACCACAGAAAGCTGCGGCTTAATAAATTAACATAACATTTCCTGAAGAGCAACTTTCCACTTTTACTTGAACAACAATTATCCATGTACAACCATATTCTATTTCTGCATCTGCGTTCAAGAAGAATTGCAACTGCAATTGCTCATATATTCAAGCTAGTGCTACCTGGAAATACAACCAAAACTGATATAGTGTCAGCGCAATGTGTGACTAATGACGAAAATAAGAACTGTACAGTTCCTGCAATTGTTGGACTTGCTAACTGAATATTTGCTATCGTACTTGCACGGATATTGAATATTCGTACTTGCACGGATGTCAAATAATGCAACTTCTTATATCCTGATTTCTGCACAAAAATAAAATAATGCAAAAACATTCAAAATTGTTTCTTGGAAGAACGAAAATATTGTTTCGATTTTTTCGGCATTGTAACATGATTTTTCGGAATTTTGAAATCCAATATTACTAAAAATACTATACTCATGCCAAAATACCCACCATTATCATTTAGTTATTAGAAGGGCCCTCTAACCGTGCCTCTTGGAAGAGTGGACGAATATCGAATAAGAGGGAAATTTATGGGAATGACAACATTCATGCTAGCGTCATTGCAAAATAGAAGGCATTGTCCAACAAGGGAGATGAAATTTGTATTCAGCACTTGAAACTCACGATATTTTCGTCTCAGATTTTCCGGGTTGTCACGTAAACATGGTCAGTAGAGTATATGTTTCGATTGTGACCCAAGCTCAATTCCTTAGGGTAGCGCAAAGTCACGTATAATGAGTAAGACCATTAGTCCAAGATAAATGCAACCAAAGTTTATATGAGTGGTTAGGTACACCTGTATAGCCGAAAGCAAACATCTTAATGGAAATGGTAGGTATCTGTCCACCGCAATATCGCTTGCTATTACGGCAGATCCAAACAGAGTCAGCAAACGGATGTTCAGTTTGTTCAGCTTCGATTTGGTGGGCAGATGATTTTTCATGTAGGCAGCTGTAACATTAAAAAGTTGTACTAAAATTGTACTTTCACGGTTTTTGTCATTGGTTACCTTGCCTTATCATGCAGCTTTCTGAAGTTTCCTATGAATAGGTTTGTACTCTGCACAGATCCTTTGAAAAAAATGTGCAGACAGCCAATGCCTTCATTAGCAGCGTTACAACCAGTAGGAATGATAATGTGACTTAGAGACTGCCCAAGTCCTTGTTCTTGTAAAGAAGGTATACATTTATCCGTGATCCGACAAGCCACGTGACCATGCCTCCAAAACTTTGGATTTGCTTGCGCTGGAATTCGGCATTGCCCTGGAACACAATTTGGTGCGTTTGGGTGTCGAACCAAATTGGAACAACGTATAATACCCTTGCCAATTTTAACGCTTGTTTAATGTTACGGTAAAAGCGTTCACTGATTTTTTTATTTGGTTTTGCTGCATGAATTTAGGTAGAGTGTTAAATCTTGTGCTAGTATCTTGAAATCTGTGAAATCTAGCTGTGCTTCTATCTAGTAAAAATGAAGTTAAAATTTCTGTTCCAAAGAAATTGGAATATATTTACAATTTCTGACTTCAATTCACAGGCAATCATTATTTCGTTCTTAGTTTATTGGCTTCACCGTATACACGCATTCAAATTTTACTGAATGGTTCCATTGCCAACAACGCCAGTCAACTAAACTGGCCCGGGAATGTATCTACTTTCTCTCAATCAACAAATTGATTTGGGCGCACTGAAGTCACGCCGCCAATAAAACCAACGGAATCTTCACAAACACCGCAACATAATTTGGATACACACCGATGGATTAGATAAAAAGTTGGTACACAGATTCCATAAACGACTAGGAAGAACGCCGTGAACACTGAGAAAAATCGGTGCACAAGGTCGGTCGGGTCGGAGTTGGTGGCGTAGTTGGAGGTCGCATGCTTTTAAAATTGCAGATTTTTTAAAGATCGGATTCTGATGTAGCATCAAAATTTGAGCATTTCCGTTTCAGGCTCTATGGATCAATGTTTCTACACAATGTTAAACACTCGATATTGAGGACAATTACGCATTATAAAGTGCGTAACCTTTGTGGTATAAGCCATGATTTGCGGAACGGAAATATATGTCAGTATTGACATAAAAACATACAAACTAATTAGCCGAAAGGAGATTGATTGTCACATCGTATCCTATGTAAAGCAATTAGTTTCGTAAGCCGCTCAACAAAATCAATAGCATCCAAATTACTTATTATGATCGGAAAGTAGCTCCGATAAAATGTATGCGACAATCGCAACCCATCATTCCAATTTTACACGACGTGAAACATTTTCTCTTAAGCATATTACTCAGCATGTTATTGTTTGAACCTGATACATTTCATTGTTGGGATATATTGTGCGACCATATTAAATGCAACTTAAATGTTGTAATTCGTTGATTTTTTTGTGCCGAAATTAGTGCCGATAATTTCACTTTCAAACATTACCGGTAGCGTCCAAATACTGAAATGGTTTTGTGGCGGCATAGCTTTTGTTCCCGAAATTGAACACATCTTCGCTACATATTTCGAATATATACATGCATAGAATATTTTCGAGTTTTATTCTATGTAATTAGAATGGGAAACATTTTATGGTGGTGTTATATCCAAGCGCTAGTGGCGGATGTAATGGGATGAAGAAATCAATAAACCCTTGAACTTCTGATCAATATTATATATCGATTATATATGTTCCGAAAATATATTATGGCTATAACTCTATCTCGCCATACCGCGTTACGTGACACGGTTTCATTTTTTCTACAAACAAGTTGCATACAGTCACAGTTTACAAAAGTACATACGGGAAAACATATTCTGTATTCCGTTGCATTAAAACCGAAATGATGGAAAGAATCTGGCTGACTTACTTCAATCTTGCTTACTACACAGGAATGTGTCCATTTCGCCTAAAACTTAAGTCGAAGCAATACATTCTACACAGCTGTTGGTTCCAGTCAATCATATGCGCAGTGCTAACCCTCCTATCCTGTTTGTGGATCATATCGGAACCCCGTGAACTAATAACCGATAAAAAGCTGCAGAAGCGTCCGAACCAGTTTTTCATTTTGATGTATAAAGTGACAACAGCTTGGCTCAAACTGGCTACATGGAAACTGATGTGGTTTGGTGGTCAGTCTCTCCAAGATATTGTAAACTTTCTGCACTCGTGGAAAGGTATATCTGGAAGTGGTACAGGCTGCAGATCCATAAAGCGGTTTTTCAAAACGAGCAAATTGTTGATCATATGGACATCCGTTATAGTTCCGGTTCTATTCACATTGGTCGTCCTACAGAAGGCAGTAAAAGGGAGTGGATTCGGAGGAAGAGGAAACTTTGTAAATTGGACCGCAAGGTGGTGGTGGACGAAAATGGTTGATTCGGGAACATACATATTTTTGTTCAATAAAAGAGATGGCAATGGCACACTTGAAACTTCTGACCACATAATAGGTGCGGTGGCCCTTGTTGCTTATATTCCAAGGTACGGTAAAATAAATATTGATTTACTTTACTTTTAAAAATTCTGAACTTGATTTTTTGCTCATTCAGGCGACTCATATCATTCTGCTGTGACTGGTTGTTACTGATTTCTGCAACGACCTTGTGGACAGTGACCCATTCCTTTATAAGCGGTTTGAGTGAAACCAGTCGACAAGACTCGACCGTAACCATCGTACATCCAGCTGAGATGATAAATTTAAACTGGAAAAGAGTGAAGGCACAATTCGAGGAGCTAAAGTATTTGACAAATCGAATAAACTCAGTTCTTGGAACGCATTTTCTCTTGTTCCTGATGGGGAACTTGTTGGAGAAAGGGGCAAAGTTTGATTCCTATTTTGTGGAGAGCGGGACGGACAACGAGTGGGGTAATCAGCTGGAGCAAATGTTTTATTTGCTCCAAGCCTGCATTGTTATGATAACTGCTGCCGACGTTAGCGAAAAGGTAACACGGGAAAATATTATGCATATTTATGTTGACCAGTCGACTAATAAAATGCACCTTCTTAGATGACCTTGTTCACCGAGTGGTTGATACAGGAGGAAAATCGTCGAAATATTCCAGTGGATGATGTATATCTTTCCATATATCAGGTTGACGCACAAGTCGTGTCAATCAAGGGAATGAACATTTTCCCAATAACTTACGCAACGCTGGCAAATGCAAGTCTCATGGCATCAAGAATCAATTAATCTTGAATACCATTTATACTAAACTAGCAAGTTTTAAAAAAAATCGAATATATTGTTTACAGATTCTGGGTACTGCCGTCACATATTTCATTGTTTGTCTGCTGGATTAACATACCTTTTCTCGTTCAATTTCTTCAATCATCATGATGGACACGTGTGGGTCCACTATAATTTGAAATTTTCTAAATTAGTGATGCAGCACTTGGGATATTTTGGTGAGTTGGGGCATTCTGCGACATAAGATGAGCCATCGTCGTACTGACAATAGCACAACAATTTTTCAAAGTGTGACATGTATTTGATATGTCGGTGATTTTCAAATTATAATTGCTACCTGGTCGAGGATCACTTGCCAGCATATTCGCTAAATTAGATAACTCAATCACTTTAACGCAGTATCTTGAACGCTGGTCTGCAAATAAATGTAAACACATATCGTTTCGTTGTTAGTAAACCGATCGATTTACGGCGTTAAATCATACACAAATTCCGTCAGCAGTGTCTTGGTAGTGATAGCCTTGTTACAGCAACATATTATTTGATTCCATTTCCAATACCTGCCCGCTATCATTAATGCAGTGAATGTGGAAATTGACAATTCATTTGAAAATGAGATACGACTCAGGTGACTACAGCTTTTATATAAGAGGCACCCAGCATAGTCTTGTCCTTTCGGAAGTTTTCGGAAGTTCGGAAGATTTCATATTTTCGTTACATTCGTTTTTGCACTACCATATTCATAAGCACATGGACGACATCATCACTTTTCAGATATCTGTGAATCTGCCACTAGAAATCTAGCATGACTTTTTGAAAACTTCTTCACTATAAATGCAAAAAAAATATTTATTCATGTTTTGCATTTTAGCAAATCATTACTTAGGTTAAGTGTAAAATTTTCACGGTGATTCTCTTATGCTGCATGTTTTTCAATTGATTTAGAGATTTTACCTGAGACATTACCGTTTTACTATTTTTATTTTAATCAAATAATTTACAAAACATATCATTCACAACCAGAAGAACGTACAATTTCTAGTAATTGTTATTATCACATTGTATGAAACGAAAACCTCTAACCCTGGTGTTGCTTAAATGTTTTTGGCAAATATTTCAATTCTACCGAATTTATATCAATGAACCAATGGAAAACAAAATATATATTGAATTGTGTAATTTATGTGCCGAAGAAATTTATTTATTGCACTCGTAACCAGTGATCAACAAAACTTTCAGTTTTCGCAAAGAGTACCTAAATTACTGTCGCAACTTGCCGACGCCGTGTAGCAAAGGTTGGTTAGACTATAATAGAACAGGCAGCTCTTAAAATGAGCACTTGCCTCTCCACGATAATTTGCGGCCGCAGTAATTGGCTGCCCAGTTGTGTTCCAGCTGAACTGTCTCATCTCTAGAGCATCTCTACCGGCTGTCCACAGAGCTGAAATAATGTACCAAACTATCGATCACTATCAAGCCACGATAGTTTCAGAACAAAATATACAAAATACACTTACGTCCATAAAACTCGGGACTTGCTGCGGATTTCAACGCTGTGAACTGAGCTGCAGATGTTATCGTGGCAAGTTTCATTCCGAATAATTTGCAATACTCTGATGCTTGAGCCCATGTCTGTTTCAATTACATTTTAAATATGACCTCGAAAATGAATGGTAATAACTTTTGAACAAAGTTCGAATCTATATTTCAATGTATTACCCGAAACGAATGCGCAGTGGTTTCTCCAAAGTACGACTTTCCATCTGCTGCGGCCACAAACCTTATTAACTACCGGAAGCATGTAATGCTTGAAAGGCAGTCAATGCGATTAAGTTGTTTGTCTGTGTGTCTGTGTGTCCGTGTGTCAGTTAACACGATTAGTCCTTTCCACGTTGACCGATTCGGTCCAAATTTTGTATGGAGGTACCTTAGGGCAAAAGTAAGTTCGCTATTGATTTTGGGCTTCCAGGTCTTACCACCAGGGGAATGGCGGGGGGTAAGGTCCCCCATACTTCCTTATGGGTAAAATATTTTTATTCGCTTAACTAATAGAGAATTTTAAGCTGATCATTTTTTGTCATCACACCATGGGTTAATTCGAGCAACGGTGGGAATGGTGGCTCATCGACCCTCGGGGTCATGAAAGGGTCAAAATATATTATGTCGGAAAATGATCGAAAAATTACAGATTAGTGTTTGGGAAGGTGAACGGAGTGTCAAGTGTCACAATTTCACACACAACACGCTTCCGGTAGTTTTTTAATTCGGGTTTACACCCGTCCTAGTTTGATAGGTTGTTCCTCCTAAAATTGCAAATACAATTAGTAACTCAAATTGTGTTATATTTATTTACCAATACTCTTACCTGATTTTTGAGTTAGAGTGTGAGTAGCACAATTCATGATGGCAACTACAGCCGTCAGGACACCAATGATTGTGATAATTTTTGTATGCATTTTGTATTGTCTGGTCTCCTGAGTGATGTATGCAGTTCATTGATATCCCTCTTTTAAATAACTGTGAGGATAAGGCATTGGTGTGTCCAGTATTTATACAAACATTTCCGTCAGTGATTATGTATTCATAAACAGAGTCGGTAACTTCAAACGTTGAAATTCATGCTTTATAATGGGATCGTAAAATTTCGCGTCGTACGTCAGCGCATCTGACTTAAATCTTTGAATGGTTATAAGCTTACGTTCCAAATCTAATGTTAGTTGAGCTCAAACCAGATCATTAAGGTATTATCTCTGAAAGGAGAGCTGAATTAAGTTACAGGGTCATGCGTCATTCCTCGGATTTAAATACATTACGTCAGTGTAATCTTGTATTCCATTGAGATTTCCAGAACATTGTTTTTAACATATGGCATCATAAAAGGCAAGCATAACCAATAAACGGCCATAAACTGTTATAAAACTGGATTCAGCTTGCACGCGGTACTCGCAGTATTTACAATTGCTTAGTTCATGTTCCGTTTATTAATGACGCGATTGCGATCAACAATTTTTTAATTATATCGTATTTTTTCAATTGCATTCATCAGTTCGTTTTCCAATAAACTATTGTTTCTAAGTTAACAGCAAAAGCTAATTCTTGCAAAAATGTGAAAATGTATGTATGGGGGTTTCGACATTGTAGAGTTCAATAAAGATGATTCTTTCGAGGAACATTGAATCTGAAGTCAGGTTTTGAAAATGAATTTTGGTTTAACTATAAATGTTGGCGTTATCTACCTCACTGAAGCCCATTTTTTCCTGTGTATGTGTATCGATATGAGTGTGTATATGATTTTAATCGGCTTAAGTGCATCATAAAGGTAGCTGTTCTTGAGATAACTGAGGGAAGTTTTGCCAGAGTTTCCTATGCCACAATCATTTCATTTAAGCAAGACACTACCCAAATGACGCCTTGTGTCACCTTCAAGCTGCGTTTGTCTGAAATATCTGCGGGCACGTTTTGCAAGGGAGTCTTTTAGATTTCCATGCTTGCCAAATAATAAATGGAAGCTATTCTATCGGGCAATTGAAATTCTATTTGGAACATGTTTGCAAAAAAACGTCAACAAAATATTTGATGGACATTTATTTGAAGTTTATCGCACGTTCGACTGATATTTTGATACACTGTATAAATGGTACCCTTGCAGTCAACCTCACTTGATTATATTACATTGTGTAATGTATTGGGATATTTTTCTGATACGGGTTGAAACGTTTGGTTACATAATGTTGGCATAAGACAAGACAAGATATTTAACACTCGTACATGTTCATTTATATGCGTATCTGTGTTGCTTCGGAGTAATGTTCCGTGCTCATCGTGATCGATGAATTGATTAGTTGCAAGCAGCTTTACTTCGTATGTGTGCAAACTTTCATTGCATTTCATTACCATAGTAGAATGGCAAGCTAGTAAAAAATCAATATTATATATTGAGTTTCATGCAGCCATGCACACACGCCGGTATTATAGTGAAGAGCACAATTCATGTACAACGTATTAAATAGGTGGCATGTATTTGAAATGTTGGCATGATATAAATTACATTTGATGCACCGTCGAGGAGTTACTTCTTAACATATTTGCATCATTAGATAACTTTTACAGGGCTTTTACATTAAACATTACTCGGCCATTATCTGCATGCATATTAGCTGAGCGTTTTCTAAATAAATTGATACTATTTATTAGTTGACAAAGTGGGAAGAACTGGAATATGTCTGCACCATTCAAACATATTATGCAACCCTACCTGGCAAAGGCTGGTCAGTGGTGCCAGTTGCCCATATCAGGGGACACTTTATTCGGAATCATGTGAAATGTGTGTGTCAAGTAAACGTACGATTAATGTCATTTAAACTGCATAGCTCATCACCGACTACATGTTCCAAGTAAACCAAAATGGAGAGAAAACCCATAGTATATTTTGGCTTTGTAAGAATTGTTAATTGCATTTATTTACAATAAGTATCTCTCTAAAATAATTTAAGTTGTATTCCAGAAACCGGAATCTTTCCCGCTACATGTAGAGCTGAAGATGGATCGTCAGTCGATTTATGCGTTCAAATTTTAAAAGTTTTAAGCATATACATGGTTGCTTACAGATAAATTTGCAATTTTCGTGTCCTCATTCATTCTTGGTCTTCATAACGGCCAGTGATAGAAGGAAAGCTGATGGCGTTATGAAATGAAATTGAGTACGTGCACCGGCGGTATTCTTTTGAAACCTTTGGCAATTAATTAATGCTGTAAATGTTCACGGAGGATGTTTTGCACCCAAATATAGTGTCGATACTTGCGACCTTGGATTCAGAATTAGAGAGCAATTTGAATTTGGTAATCATGCTAATCTGTTTACCTCGGTCACTAAATTATCCTTGGTGTAAATATTTTAAGATCATGTGAGTTTCTTGTAATATTACTCTGCCGTTTTTATTAGTTTCATCCGCCAAATTTTAATTCCGATTCCATCCGTCCAAAACGTCTAATAAAAAACCCACAATGAACATTTCCATGAATTATTAAATAGGTTTTTAATTTTTTTATCGGATTTCTCTCTATAAATGTAACCAACATGAGTCTCAGCGGAAATAACAGTTAATAATTAGTTGGGGGAAGGTAATGGAATGGAATATATCGAAAACGGAAAATCCATCAATTTACATCTATCTGTAAAAGCTTTTTACATTCCATAAAATATTAATATGCCCCTCTGATAATTGTGCCAAATTTCTTTAGAATTTTTTATTCCAACAATTGTAAGCATTTAATTTCATAAACGCAGCCCACGTAATTTTATGAACTATTGGTTATGTATTTTCCGTTTTGTCAGCATAACTTAAAGCAATTGGGAGCGCGTTGAACCGAAACTATGTTTACGACTATCTTCTGGGATGTTATGGAACCAATCCTATCATGCTCTCAAATATTTGCTACTTATTTTCTAAAGAATGTTGAAATGAGAGGCGCCTCAAGTAAATACAATCGAGAGCAGTTCACGTTTAGTACAATTCAATACAAATACAATTTGTACAATTCACCGATCGAACAATGTAAAATTTACACATTGATTTAATTAATTTGATTTAATTGAGTTGATTAATTGTTGCATCAAAAGTATACATTATTAAATTACCCAAATATAGTAATCTAATGTCATTTATTGAAGCTGTATTTATTTGATTTATTTCCTCAACAACTGAAGTGATCACATAATGGATCAATATTATAGTTAATCATTTCATAACGCTTACTTAATATAATTAGCTAAACATTTACATCGCAAACGTATTACTCAGAATTGGTTAAAAACTTCATTGCCATCAAAATAAAATACCATTCAACCAACTCATTGAAACTACGAAAGTAGACCGGCAGCAAATGCAAGAAGCTCGTCAACTTTCTCATCCGACAGAGCAGCCTTTACCCACTTTTGCGCCTTGATCACAACTAAATCCCAAACATCCTTGTCGGCCGACAGCTTCGTTGAAAAGAAGGCAATTGCAAGAACGGTCGCAAGAATCTGCTCTCCCACACATTGATTTACAGCGGCTGAAAATTGGGGTCAAAATATGTTACCAAAAGTTTTGTATCAATTTTCTAGGCGCAACTTCACCAGTTGCAAATAAAATTACCTAGCTTCAACTCCGCAATGCTTTTCCCAACAACCGCCGCAAATTTCTCATTGAGAGAAAAGGAACCATCAAAAGACTGAAGGCTGATGAGCTCCACCAACAGTGAATTATTTTTGTCCTGGCTGCAACCGCATTGTGCCGTTATCCCTTGGACATCCATTAATATCGTTTGGAATGCCGAGGTTCCAACGTTCTGTTTTTGCGTGTGCAATGCGGTCTTCTCTGAGAATTTTCGTGGGCTTGCATCATAAGACCATGCATTTCCTGATACCAGAGGCAGCAATGGAGAATGCTTTGGTGAATAGCTGTAACCTGCGCACTTTTCTCTTCCCTGCCGTGTGGATCCACTGGAAAATGAAGGCTGACTGATACGAAGGCCATGTGCAATCTGCGACGGCACATGTCTTGTTTCCATCATCCAGCTTTCCGACTCTGGCGTATTCGTGGTCGTATCAACGGCAACAAATGAGGTGTACTTGGACGTGATTCCTTAATAGAATCAAATTATTCAATAATTATCACATTGCTAAAATCCATCATGAAATTAAACATAACAGATAACACAAATCATCGAGAGACATAAAGGCCAAGCGTCAACACTAATTTGTCTTACCGTTCTCGCAACTAATCTTAATTATTTCCATCTTAAGTTTTTCCTCTTCACTTTTCCGTTCGGATGGGCTCTGGAAACGCAAGCCGGCAACTTTTACTTCCAACTCTCGGACAAGCTTAACCGCCGCCAGTCGATGTATCATACCAGTAGATCCGATACCGGTTTCAGTGGAATGCTGAAACAATTTAAAGATGAGTGCAAGGCGATATATTTCGGAAGATGTGAATACAAATATATTTGGGCAAAACACTTACCTCGATTCTAACGGTTAATGGTCCGTCAGGGGACAGTGCCTTAACAATTATCGCGTTAGGAACCTGGTCCTTAAACAAACCGAAAACAAGTAGTTGGGAACCGTCATATACAGGGGGAATTCTGCGTGGCGACTGAACTACAAGCGGTTCTTCTCTGACCACATCCATTGGCTTGTTGTACCCAAGCAGCGTTTTCTCTTTGTTAATCCTTGTTGGGATACAAGTTTCGTCAATCCCTTCCCACTGAAGCTCAATATCTGCAGGCACAATAAATACATTTATATTTGAACACACATGTTATGAAAATTTTGTGCAGTTCAAAATAGTGAATAGAGTTACCTGTCAGCGAAGGTTGTAGTCCATTCTTCAATTGATTTAGCACCTTTTTCTCGATACCCTCATTGTAGGTAGCAAATGCCGCCGTGCCACCTCCGGCTTTCGCAACGCCCTCAACCAAGTGGTGGGAGGCGCTGTTCCCAATACCGAGTGCGAATACGCGTGCTTTATGCGCATTGGCCTGTGCTATCCCAATAACGCCATCCGTGTTTGAAACCTTGCAACCAAAATAGACAAAATAAGATAATTGTCTAAATTTGAAGGTGATTGCATGATATTCATTTCCAACATATATAATTGCCAATGTGTACCGCTCCATCCGTAATGATGAATATCTGCTTTAAGTATCCTTCAACATTGGGCCTCGCATATATGTCCTCTAGCGGTTTCAGAATTTCAGTTCCTCCCAAATTCGCGTCCAAATCTGCACATATTTAGCAACAAATGTAGAATTCCAATTTGAGCCCCGATATAAGATACATTTGATATATAGGCTATGAAAAATTGTGATCAAACCTTTGATGTGGTTTACAGCCTCTTGTAATGATGCATCATCATATTTGGCACTATTTGGAAATAGGAATTGGTAGGTGGAGCCAAATCCGATAACATTGAAGTAACAGTCTGCCGGCATTGAATGCAGGAATAGCTACATAGAGTAAAATATAACGTCAGATCAAATGTAATTCTTTATGAGTTTTTATGCAGTGTAAGCAATAAAGTATATCAGATAATTTACCAGGAGAGCTCTCTTTGCCAGCTCAATGCTGTGACCATGCATGGAGCCGGAGCGATCCAAAACAAATAACAACTCTGTCTTCTGCTCATCTAGCTTGAAGCTAGGTAATAAGTGGAGCATCATGGCTGTCGAGCCAGTCTCTAATTTCTGTAATAACACAATTAATAAAGTTGCTTATCAATGCTTATCTTGACACTGGTAAAATGGCGCTGCATACAATACCATACCTCAGAGTAGAGTCGCGGCTTATTGACGTCCTCTGGTAATATGGTCAGCACAAAATCTCGATCCATGTCAGTTGTATGCCCTGCTAGACGAACGATCGCTTTGTTCCACGCCGGGTTTCCTGGTAATGGTCCTAATTCGTCTACTGTAATCCCATGGGTGGGACTACTGATCGTCTTGATCTTCCCTTGAAGGGATACTGCCACCTTGAGTGAGAATGGACAAGGTGACGAGGTTGAAAACTTCATTTCTCTGACATCCTTGGCCTTATCGTCAGTTTCGGACGGGGAGACATATCGTGGAGCAACGGTTGTGGGAATATAGAAGCGGATAGCGTTGCTCCCCGGTTCGTTCTTTACTTCAGTCACGTAGCCAATTACAACTTTAGCCTGTGAACCTGGTTTCAGAAAGCCAACACAAACCCTGAATATATCTGCTTTGGTTTCCTCTCCCAAAAATGCGGTCGTCTGATTTGCGACAGCGTCCTCGTACTCCTTCTTGGCTTCATCATGTGGCTTCACTTTTCCCTGCAATACAAATATAGAAATTGATTCACAGCATATTTGCATATATTATTGTTCATCATTGAGTCCTCTCACCTTGATTATCTTTCCCTCAAGTTCCGCTTGAAAATGAGTGACAGCGCCTTCGGGATTGATGGGAAAGTAGTAAATGGCTTCTATCGGCTGCTCTTCCTGGTTGACGTAAACTTGAGTGACCTCAACTTGCGCAACGGCGTGAACCACTGACGCTGCGATGTCAACCGATATTAGTGGTACGGGCTTCCGCTCACCTTGGCGGATTACTACGAGACCACAGGGAACATTTTTGTGGTCCCCGATACTGTTGGCAAACATGTTGAGCGGATTTTAGTACAGGTTTGTGTTTTGAAATTTGCAACGAAATATTTGGTGACAATTTACAATTTACTCTAGTCGTTTGCACGTACAAAATTGAACTTAACTGAACTTGGAAGCTGCCAAACAATTTATATGCGCTGAGTGTTTATCTGCAATGGAAATGTTTGGAGACAGCGGTTAATACTGGCACCGCAGAACAAAGTACACGAAGCAAGCAACATATTGCCATTTGTTCGGTCTTTACAACAAAAACATCCTGCTTTCCATGAACTAACCGATATCAGCAAAATAACAACTCTTTTTCTCACCATCGTACTCATCATTGGATATGGTCGGTATTTGGGATAAGTGCAAAGTAAACAAAAGTTACAATCAACTTCACACAAAGTAAAGCAAACAAAATGTTATTCAACCGTGCGTCACTTGGTAAGCTGTTGCTGATCGTCCTACTATTCTTGTGAATTGATATACAATCTGCTGTGTATTCCCATCACATGAACACATACACATACTTGTTTCTACGTACCTAAAGCGATTACTGAGTAAAGGTCGATTATTGTGATGACTCTCACCGCAAAATAGTATACACATGATGCGACATTTCTGCTTTATCAAATGATTTCAAGTGCAGCTATTTCCAGCCTTCTCCCGTTCACAGCGCAAACAGGCTCGATTCCACGTAATGCGGAAATTGCGTTCTAAATTCAAAACACAAAGCGCTGATGATACAATGATCGCTCATATGACAAAGATTAAATATTAAACAGTGTCCCAAGTGGTCAAGCTATGAAGCTTTGGCGGTTAAATTAGAAATGTTCAACAGTTTTCTCTGTGATTGGAATGCATATCCTTATTATAGGCCCTTGTGAAATGGTTACTATGGAAACATTGTCTGTGGTATATCACAAAAGAAATGTATACTGCAATATGCAATCCATTGTATGAGTAACATATTGACTTTATTTGCTGTTTATGGGATCACACATTAACTTTCGGAATTCAGAGAACAATTAATTCTTTTCTGAAATACGTGTCACCTTAAGCACCTTGCATTAAACTGTTGTCTGAACGAACCATAAATTCGGCCGATCTAACACGCAGGATAATTTAAGCACATTGACATGCACGACAGAATTTACTACCCCGTAATTTACGTACGGTCATTCATAGCATGTAGGCATTGATTGACCAATGTTCAAATACTGTTCCTTCCGCAGGTGATTGTAAAGAACCTTTAATTGTGCAATTGCACCACTTTCTGCATCTTTATCTGTTGTGCAACGTTGAAAACTGAAATATTCCCTTCGGCGCAGCATACAGTTTCGCTGTTTGCGGTAAGCGTAAGCATAATAATTCCCTTGTTTTTTGACAGTATCTCGCAAATTTGCCGAAATTTTCCTTTGACACCGTTCACATTTAGATGAACAAATTTTTATTCCCGTTTTTGTACTTGAGTGCTGGTTTTGGTACTTTTTCCAGATATGTACAGTGATGAGAAGCGCTGAAGAGTCGGGTCAGAATCAGGCAAGTGGAATTTATATTCCTCTTCAGCTTCTTCCTCACGAGTGTGATATGACTTTGATGATGACGCCCTCAGGTCGGCATCGGTTCCACTTTTCCCACAATGTTGGCATTTCCATCTAAATGTGGTACTAGAAAATTCAGATGTGGTCATTCTGGGCAGACAGGTGTGGTGGGCGACGTTCTTACACCTGGAGCACTCCAGCTTATGTTTTCCTTTCTCGAAAAGTCGTTTTCAAACACAGCACACATCGCAATAATGATGGCCTGACATGATATCTGGATCAAAATTACTTCATTAAATTGGGTAAGACAACCAAGGTATACACCGGATATTTCTTTAATTTAATATACACACATACCTTACTCAAACGCCAATCCGAATCCGTGATAACGAAACTGATGGACCAGTTCCTCCGCTTGTTTATTTTTAAGGAAATCCAACAGAACTAGAAATACTTCTCCAATACATTTAATGCAACCAGGTCAGCAGTTCATATCTGAAGTGTGTAGTGCAGACTGAAAGTCTGTTCCAAATGAAGAATACGGCTAGGCATGCTCATCATCTGTGAATGGCCAGTGTCCAGTTGTGCCTCTTGAAACGTTTATTTCTAAACTTGTTCGTCATTTCTCAGCATCTCTGCCTATCTAGCATTTTGGTATTCGCCAATGACATCAATATTAAAAGTGCATTGCAAGCATGTTACATTTTACTTAAGAAAGCGTATGCTTCAGTGGAGACTATATATTGTGATGCATTATGAGACATAAGCCATTAGATATCCTGACGCTGCATGGACAGTACGTTATACAATGCATAGTGATCACTTTTATCGCAGTTTGGACAAGAATAATTTGTTTCTTATCCGTTTCTCTTCCTGTACGTCTTCAGAGAACTCAATAAATGTACGTGCATTTCTACGTAACTGTTTGGAATAGACCGAATGCTGATGTAAGTACGCTGGAAGTGTATAGAAATGTGAGCACATGTACATACCCATTTGCTTTACCCAATAATGTTCCATTTGTCGGGAGATAAAATAAATGATATGATTATGTGGCCTATGAACTGTGCGAGAAATTCAAAAAATGTTAAAATTGCTGTGGGATGTCCTTGAGCGGTGCCAGGCATACCATGACACACAACATGAAAGAGGACGCCAAAAATATTACCAAGACTTTCTTCGCAAAATCCGAAAAAGTTAAAACCGAAGCCGCAAATATGAACAACGACGCAGTTGAAATATTTCGTAGTGTATGAAACCGGAGGCAAATCAAATGCAATAGGAAACGTGTATGCAATTTCTGAGGGAAATGCAAAATAATATTATAATCTGGTAACATGACGATTTGAGCAATAGCAGCAGTATTTACGGATCCAAAGTTTTTGAACCGCAGCTTTTATTATCCCAGTTTATTGAACTAATTGCAAATACATATATTGACTAAGCAGTAACCGACGAATAACGTTATATGTTTTGTTAGATATACAGAAATATATACGGCATGACCGAATTAAAAATTACCATTAAAATGTTTTAAAAATAGAGAGTATGAAAGTACATTTCCGAAAAAGTATTTTTTTTCAATTTTAGTATGCTTAATCGATTAAATGTACTAGATAGCATTAGCATTTGGTATTAAAAATAATACCAACAATTGCAATGAATTTCCCATTTTATTTCGGGAAATAAAAATATGCTCACTAGTTCCGACGACGTTTACACTATGTGAATTACGTGGCAAAATATCTTGACGTTGTAAGCAAACTACATTGATTGATTAATTGCGATTGTGCATGTGATCTTAATTGAATGGGTAATATATACATTTTCAAATCATTTTTTTCCGCCTGCTGGCGCACAATTACTTATTCGTTGTCAAAAGTGCCCTCACAGTACCCCTTGTAACGCCCCTGTAGAAAATCAGCATCATCCCCTTCCTAATGACAAAATCAGTGCCATATGCGTACAAAATGGGTTTACAAGACAGTCGAAATCTGTTCATGAGCATACGCTCATACCTTGAACCCCATTCATGTCGTTTCCAACTATTGAGCAACTTGAGGCCCCGTGAATGCAAGAATTTTCCCAACACCAAAATGGTTCCCCAGATCCCATTCCCAATCATATCGTCAACTACTAGGAACACAAGCGCCAAATTAGGCAGGATGGACGAATATCGAATTAGGGCACAATTTATGGAAATTACAACTATCATGCAAGCGCCATTGCAGAATAGAAGATATGGCCCAATTAAGGAGATGATATTTGCATGCAGCACCTGGAACTCTCGATATGTTCGTCTCAGATTTTCCGGAATATCCCGTAAGGAATTGTGAGTAGTGTACGTATTTCGGTTCTGACCTAAACGTAATTCCTTTGTGTAGAATAAGGTCAAGTATAGAGAGTAAGATATGCAGACTGATCCAAGTACAGTTCCACCAATGTAGAGATGAGTTGTAAGATACGCAAGGAGAGTCGAAAGCACATATTTTAATGGAAAGGGTAGATACTTTTTAGGAATGATTGGTGCAACAGATATTGCGTCTCTGGGTTCAGTAAAGAGAAATATTGCCACGGCGATATTACTCACAAATATGCTGGATCCCATCAAAGTCAATAATCCATCGTTCAACCTGTTCAGTTTGGACTTTCCCGGATCATGATAAGGCATATATGCATCTGAAGAGTTCAAATGTTTGCTTTAAATGGTCGTAGTTTCATATTTATTGAAATTATTACAATAAAGCTTACCATGCATTTCTCTGAAATATCCAATGAATAGATTTGTGATTCTGCAAAGATCTCTTGAGAAGAATGTAGAGATCGTAAGTACGGTCGTGATCAATGTTGTAACCAGTAGGAATGATAATGTGATGAATAGTTTACCCATATCCTTCTTTTGGTAAAGATGGTACACATTTATCCACGACCCGACTAGCCATGCCACCATGCCTGCGAAATTTTGGATTTGTTTGCGCTGGAATTGGGCGTTACCCTTATAAACAATTAGATGGGTTTGTGTGTCGAAGCGAAGAGGTTCGACGTTGAAGATTCGAGCTAGTTTTAATGATAACTTGATGTAACGGTAAAGGCGTTGGCTGAACATTTTTTAGTTGGCTTCAAGACAGAAATTTCAGGTAAATCAAATATGCTGACCACAGAGTTTTTTCCACAATGGTATTCTGGTTGAGAATATGTTAGCATTATATTCCAGTACGCTGACAAAGTCGGAAAAGAGAGTGGGTTATTATGGAAAATTTATTCTATTTCAAAAATAGACCTTGCGTAACGTTATGCTTTTTAAAGCTATAAATAATTTTAGTTTTAAAACTACTTACAAAAGTAATTTTATTTTTAGTTATACATAAAGCTGCTAGTACACTGCTCAATTATTTTGATGGTCCAGTCTGTACGTTCAGATTCTTTTTAAACTCGTTCGAGATATTTGGAATTGGGCAATCTTTTTATATTTAGGTGTTAGCTTTGATTGTATTTTCAAAATGGGTCAAATTGATGAAGATGTTGCTTGAATCGGGTCGGAAATTTTTAATTCAGTTTCTGGGCACTATTGCCAAATGGGAAGTTTGGAGTTAAATTTTCTCTGCATCATTACGACGCATAGTGGGGTATTGCCTAACTTAGTTTGACGTACAATTAAGTTATGGTTATATTAGATTATGCTATGAAATACTCGAAGGTTAAATTCGAAAGCGGGATTAGAATCGTAATTATATATCACATTAAAAATTAATTTTCTTTTTCGGTAACATGTCATGACTCTTTAAAAAGCCTAGCTGGTATAAAATAGTTTTTCAACATAATATATAACTTCTTAAGCGAAATGACTTCGGGAACTATCCGTTACTATAAGTAAGTTATCAAATATATGCATCCCAAATACAACTTAGGTAAGTTTGCACAAAAATATCTGGCTACATCCTCAATTCCAATGTGTGATGATACAAGTTCAAATTGCTCCATTCCTTTAGCTTGGTTGATGTTGAGAAAAAATGAGAATGTCTACTTTTGTCGACGCGAACGACGCCTAACTTAACGTTTAATGATAATAATTGTTTTCAGTTAACGCCTACCACGGAAACATTTACAAACTAGTAGCTGGGACCATTAATTCAACTGATTCGGAGGGAAATGGCCTATGGCCTAAGTATGCGAATTATTGAGCTGAGTATTGATGAATGTGAATCTTTATGATTGGAAACTTTTTTCAGGGAAAGGAGCAATATAGCCGGCAAATATAGACGTTGTCATGTAAAATATTATGGATTGGTTCGTGCTTTCATTTTTTAATGATATTGGTAGTGAAATTTATTGGACAAATATGAAAAAGATATTGATTTTCAAGTAAATGTAAGCAGTTTTAACGAACGATTAACGATATTTACTTATAAATCCATCTCCATCAGTCCGTTTTTGAAAGTGTGTCAGAGCACAACTTAATATAATATCACCTTACAATCCAGTTCACTCGAATGAATAAGTTTAAAAATTTCAAAGTTTATGATTTATGTTAGAATATTTATATTTAATTGTTCAAATATCTTAGGAGTAAATCATACAGTGTGCTTTAGTCCTAACCCAATTTTCTTAACATGATAACTCACATTCCATCCATCTCATCAGGAGCATCGTGGAAGACGTCGTCCTCTTCAACCCCAGAATAATTCGGCATATTCCCTCCCAATCCCTTATCAACTTCCATTTTCTCCGCACCTGGAGCAGCAGTACCTTCCACAGTCGCAGCAACTTCTTGTACGTTCCACGGATCGTAACATTCATGACAGTTTCCTGAAACCACTCCACCGCCTCCTTCAACTTGGCCCGAAATTCGTCAATTCTCTTTCCCTCCAAAGCTGAAAAAGTTGCTGCTCCAGTCGCAATATATATATTGACGTTCTTTTTGGCCGTCATGTAAGCGTTCCAGTTAGACTCGTCGGTTAAAATGACATCCATCCTGCAACTGGTAACGTTCTTGCCCTGCATCCATTGGAGTTTCTGCGCAAAATTTTAAAATAATTACACCATTCAAACAAACTATTGTGTTCAAATACTTTATTTTCCTTACACCGCGGCTAGGTCAATTCAGCTTAAGTGATGGATGAATGTCCCTAAGCATTGGGCAGTCCACTCCCACCGCAAAATAGTCGATTACAACTGCAGGCCCTCCGTGTAGAAGCGCCAAGTAGATATGTGTACGTGTCCTTAGCTGCCACGTATCCGCCGTACGGCTGGCTGTCCGACCAAGCTGAAAATCAATACAGACACATCTTTTAAATTTATCCACTCAAAAATATTTATGCAAGTAGGGTACTCGAATCTTACCGCTTGCGTGACAGCCTCCTACAATGCACCGGCAATCCCATCGTAACCCCAACTTTGAATTATCTTGACCTTTCTGGCACGTGTCTCGGTAATTCATTCGAACATTTCGCAGCTTGTTATCGAGACACAATTTTCTCAACTGGGGAAGCACTTTGGTGTGGCGACTACCGGGATAAATTGCAAAGGCAGTTTCCTTGATGACTCCCACAGATGACTTTATTCGTTAATGGAGCTCGTTTTCAGCTGTTGTAAAATTGAATGCTTCCCAGTTTATTTCCAACCCCATGCGTTCAAACAATGCCAGCAGATATTTTGTGGGTGTAATGAGAAAGCCTTTTGGACTCATCACTGACTCGTAGTGTTTCAAATAGTTTTCGGACTCATCACTGACCCGTAGTCCTCGGAATGCAGAAGGAGACGAGTGGACTGGACCATTTGCTTCATGTCTTGCGTTATCCAAACTATTTTCTAGAACCTGTAGAACATCAACGGATGATGAAGCCGGAGCTGGAAGATTTGGACGAACGGATACATTATTTCCGATGAAAGCTGATGAAGTACCGGGGCGCCTGCACGCGACTGGAATGTTGAGTTTAGAGAATCTCCACATTGTGTACTTAAAAATTTGATGAAATTCACCCGTGGACACTGACCACGGAAACCAGATAGAGACTGTTGAAAATATTGTTGTGCAAAAATATTTTTATCTCCGACGACTATTTCAAAATCGTGTGATAACAGCAGAGTAAATGATTAAAACCCAAAAACTTGATGTGCGACGAGAAATGAGCAAGTTATTTACGTGCAGCCACTTCATTGGCTGACCCGCATTTATAGCCAAAATACAATAGACAGTGACATGGTTTGCTGGAAATGTACGAAATATATTAATCCAAGCAACTGAATAGAATCTCTGCTATGTAATACGATTGCATTAGGATTTACAATATGAACTTTATTTATGACTTATTGTGATTAGAGTTCCACGAAACAAGTGTGATTTATCAGAATGCCCTTTATTTTGACGCAACTTTAAATATTCTACGTTTAGGGGATATTGCCAATATAGATTGTATCACTTTTGCAATACAAGCTCAAATGATGGAACATGAAATTATGTTGTTTTTTAGTGAAAAAAGAAACCTCAGAAAAGATTGTTCGCATATTAAGGTACATAAAATGGAGGAAGGCCTTATGAAGAAAGGCGAAACATGTGCTTCATCACCTACAATGAGTAGCAACGCATCCCAATCATAGTAACAATAGCTGAATTGTATAATGTTTGAAGAAATAAATTGAAGAACGGACGTGTTTGTGAACGTGATTAAAATTTCTTCTCAAGATCAAATTGGGAATATTGTTGATAAAATTGCGAAAACCAAACGTCAACAGACTTATAGGCTTTCGCTAAAAAGGCGCATTATATTGGCCTAGCGCTGATGCCGTGCTAGACGTGAAAACCATTGCCTATGTTGTCGCCGTTCCTTAAGCATGAAATTTTGAACGCAAATGGTTAGCTATGTCCAGGTAAAGGGATGTAGCGTCCAACCGATCATATATTGTTGGATTAATTTATGCAATGCATTGGAAATTTTTTTTTAAATGCTGAATTACTCCTCAATATCTGCTGCACCACGAAAGAATATTTTGTAACTTATATGATAGTACTTGAAACGCATACGTAAAAGATTATTCACCACTATAGCAAAAGCACCGGAAAAATATGATATTTTTTATATGTTCCGCAGATAAAATGGTTTTCATTTGTGCCAAATATAAAATATTCATAAATTTAAAAAGTAGAATATTGTTCTCACTTCCTACCTAACTATCAATTTGCTCTTGGTGTGGCATATGTGAAAGTGTGGGATACAACCCTGTATGGTACTCGGAATACTCTACAGTGCTGTAGGTAATTGTAAAGAAATTGCTGTGGGAAGGTTTGCGAAGAACGGCATCGCATTAAATTCCGTGAATACAATACCTTAAATACAATTAATTTGCAGTGTAATTCGCTACCACAGATGAAAACAGATTTTCCAGCTCAATGGAGGCCTCCAATTTCGCGGCTTCCGAACAATGGTAATTTTTCATTATCGACACATGGACTAACAATATAATCTGAAACATATTTGTACAGTTTTGTAAGCGGTGGTAACATCGTCCTCTAATATGTGCTAGCATCATACGATGGATATATTTGAACTTGCTTGTTATTCAAGTATATCATTTTCGGAATACTAATGCGCCGAACTTTATATATATATCAATGCATGACCACAAAACAAAAGTTTTGGTTCATTCCGGATTTACTTTACATTCATATGAATATTATTCGAGCAGGGTGCAGACATTGGACGCATCTTCAAAAGGAAACGTCAGCAATATGCTTGGCTCATTAGAGGACTACTCGCCGTGCTGGCGGTTCTAATTAGTTCAACTTATAAAAGGAAAAGTATTGATGAAACGATACTACCCCATTACCTCGTTCCATTTCACGGAGTGGACGAATTGATACACAACAGATTTTGATGCCAAGTACAGCTCAATAATCCATTAACACCACTTCATCAAATCTCAATTTATCAATCCAATTAAGCAGCCCGACAGAATATTTTTTACACTTTGTATTATATATTTATAATCATGGATTGAAAAGGAGGTTTACTCGTTATATATCTCCAGGCAGTTTGGTTGCCAGTTTGCTACATTCTAATGATAATTACTGACAAGTACTGGACCTTTTTGACTTAATAAAATAATCGCCTGAAAATTTGCACAGAGCTTGACTACCACCTACTTGATATGTGTACCGAGTTTCAACATTCAACGCCTTATAGTTTTGTAGTAATTAACTTTCAAATTCGTGGTAGTTTATATAAGGTGCGTAACAAAAGTGGTGTATGTATATACTTATGCAGATATGATTGCGCAGAGTATTTACATGTAGGTATACTGCTTTGCATATAAGCGTTGTATATGTAAATTTAAATACAAATACTTACATTTAATTTAATCATTTTGTCTTAAATATTTTTAATGAGAAAAATGCAAATGAGCAAATAATTAACTGGTGTGGCTTTGTATGTATGATGCGTATATGTAAGTTATTAAGAAAAGTCCTGCTTATTTTGCGAACAGGCTGGATTTATAAAATGTTCTCGATGTCGACACTGCTTATGCTTTTCACATTTCTATTTTGAAAATCATGTATGTAGTTGTTTTGCTTCACCATCTTGGGTTGAATAATTGTATTGTTGTAAATTTGTTTTGTAGATTTTAATTGTATTTTTGCAAATTTGTTTCATAGATTTTTTGGGCGGGTGGGCTTTATTTTGGGGACAAAGTATTAGTTGACTCGTATGTTTATGCCGAGCTTCGCATGCCTTGTCTCTATTTCGTCCATTCAGCATAGTCTGCAGTCGACTGCCATAAGTCACCAAGTACATATGTACATACATTTTGTTACACACCTTATATAAACTACCACAACTTTGAAAGTTAATTGCTACAAAACTATAAGGCGTTGAATGTTGAAACTCGGTACACATAACAACAAGGTGGTTGTCAAGCTCTGTGCAAATTTTCAGGCGATTATTTTATTAAGTCAAAAAGGTCCAGTACTTGTGAGTACCTGACCCTACGAACACGGACAAGAAAACTGTTGAGCGAATGCAGATATTATATGACTTCCTTACATGTTTACAAAAATTAAAATAAACAGTGCACAACAGCCATTCAATTTTTGCACTTTGCATTGTACCTCAATGCAGTTATATCCACTGCTTTGAGCTAAATATTTTACGGATATCAGAAATCATTTATTTAGAAAAGGAAAGTCTGAGTGTCATTGTTTGAGAAATTGAATTGTGTCAACCGAACATGTACATAACCAGTCTTATCTTATTCGATCCTCGTGATAGTGTTAGTGATCGTCTTGTTAGTATTGTTGGCATATGCATTCAAATATTAAAGGAAATATGAAGTGACCTGTAAATAACTGGATATATTGTACTTTTGAATTATTTGTGCTACAGATGAATTGAAGCTCAACATGGAATCAGAAATGTTCGTACTGCTCATGTGCCCACCGCATATGTTTAATATGGCAGCATTATTGATGGTGAACGTAATAATATCGTTACCGGACCGGTCCCCTTGGATCCACTTCCCTGCAAGGGTCAAAAACAACGCTGACCCAACTCCCCGCAGGTACCGTTCCCCGCGACATATTTTCCCCGCTTGGTCTATTCAACGTCTGATTATTTCCCGCATGTATACGACCATGGCGAGCATGCCCAATAAAGCAAATCAATTTCATACGGATAACCGTTGAGCTGCTGGAACTCGTGAGCATGGAAAACTTGGTGATATGTTTGTAAAATCATTATATAGGTTTTATTCATCAATAAAATTTAACTGCACAGAAAGTTCTGAAACCAGATAAACCGATACAATAATATTTCAAAACACTACTTGTAATGTCGCAAAATAATTGGACAGAAATTAAGTAATGGGTTTGCAGCTTTAGGTCTGTCCGATCTGTTGTCTAAAGGAAACGGCACAAAAAGTTTCATAAATTCTACCTTTCGGTAGATTTTGGGTATGTATTGGCCTGATTCACTAAGCATTCATAGTACTAATTTTTTGACAATTTCCAATTGTGTTTCTTAAACTAATGGAAATGCATGGTGACGAGTTACCAGGTCGATTTAGCAAATACAATGAGACACAGGAGAATGGATTCGACAACGGAATAGGTAAGCCGAGAACTAAATGAAGCGAACGTCAGTGGTGGGATTTTTATTCTTGGTGTGTGACTTGCGTACGTGTCTTTTGAAGAACGGTTTCCAGATTAAAAATTGATTTCGATTCCCTTTTGTACTGAGAAATATATGTTTGCATATTGGCTATTGAAAAACTCTTGCACCCAAGTAACAAAATAATTTTGCAAAATCAAAACATTTGTCTATCTTTGACAAACTGGTTTCACTATAATAACATTGGACGCTGCAGCAATATTGCTGGTTTTCAAATTAGTAATAAAGATGTGTTGTCCTTGTCTGTCTAGACAGAGTACGTGACGCGAAACCGCTTTCAAAATACGCAAAATGCAGACATAAACCAACTTAACACATGTATTATATCTCCTCCATTGCTCCAAAGCAAATGCCGAAAGTCCTAGGAAAACTCCTCCAGCAAATACGGAAAACACAACCAAAATGTTTCCCGTCATGGTTGCTGCCTGAGGATCACTGAACTGAGGTAACCACTTATTTGCAGCAATATTCCCCTGCGCATTTGCAAGAAATTGTGCCCACCAGTTTGCAATTCCAGATTGCTGCATTCCCACAAATCGCTTCAAAACAAACATGTTCGTATGTCCTCCCAACTGAAAGCCCACGGTAAGGTTTGTGTACAACTCTTTCCCAACATCAATAGATGTATGCCCGTGTTCCAAAAGCTTTCGCGCAAACTGCAAAGAAAGTGCTTGTGGGAGAATGAGAGCAGTTTTATTGCACATATCCAGTTCAGAGAAGAGCATTTCTTGTTCCTTTTTGGCGTAACCTCTCGTTCGTTTTCCAAGCTCGCTAGCCATATCCACTGAGGTTCGGCATCTACCTTTCATAAAATCCTGATGGTTGGGGTTCATATAGTTTCTGCAGTCTCGATACAACTTGTGCACGGTCTCTAGTAGCAACCTGGTAGCATTTTGGTGTGGTATGGATAACTCAAGTATCTTTCTGATAATCCGTATTGGTTTATCAGATCCAGTACCGTTGACATCTTGCAGATTTGTATAGTACGCATTTATTTCCGAAACCGCCGTGACCCTCTCGGATGTTCCCGGCACTTTGACGGTAATGCGATGTTTTTCGTCCTCATCTAGTAGCCAGAACCGTTTCCTGTGAACTCGGATATCGGATTCCCAGTACACGTCCGTGGATCTTGAATAAGCGCGTACGTTGTACATCTGCAGATCGTCTAATGACTCGCACCGAACCCGAACACGGTTGGTAATCATATTATATATGTTGTTGTTTTTGTAAGCGTTGCTTATTACTACCCCAGCAAGAAGAACGCTACCAATCAACCAACGTAATCTCGGAAGATTACAAAGTTGTCCAGAAAACGGGTCGCCTTGTTCTAGTAAAATCCGGACCATCGACACCAAATTACCGAGCCGTTGATTGGTTGGCATTTTGAAGCTTAGAATTGGTATTGCCATAATTATTAGCCATGCGGATATTACAATACATACCCAAACGGGAGTCTCGTAAGATACGACAAGTTGCTCAAAGGGAATGCTGCTATTGCCAAAGTTTCCACATGCTATAAAATTTAATGCTGACAGAGACTGGTTGACGGCAAGACCGAATTCTGACACTGGATCTGAATTTCCCTGCAATTTAATTTTCCAGAAAGTTTGCCAGTGTGATAAGAAATGTTCAGCGGCATTAAATCCGTGAATTTGTTTGCCACTAAAGCATGCTTGAGACGACCATCTCTCAACAACTGTGAAATTTTTCATGATTGACTGTAGAATGTGAGCATACGCAAAATTTATTTTCTGCTCATATGTTTCGGCTGCGGGAAATACTATGGTAGCCAGAAGTGTACTGGACCAAGCCACCCGATTCTCGCATGTTTTGAGGATACCTTGTACTGCGTTTGCCACATAGTTGTCCCCATTTTTGGAATCACCATAAGCAACCCACAGGTTTGTTCGCTGATCATATTTGGTTGCTAACTCATTTATAGCCGGCATTGATATATTGCTCCACTCTTGGGCGTATATTCGTGGGAGTGTGTATTCCGGACATTCCAGACAGAATCGGACAATCTCAGTAAATGTAATACGAAATTCATTTGTAACAACGTGAAGAAATATATCGATCGAGTATCCTGCGGCGATCTCCAATGAAACTTCTCTGAGGCTGTCTTTTACCCACGCCTGTTGGAATGACTTCCCGAAATGGTTGTAGAAATGCCATGAGTGTACAGCAATGTTGTAAGTTGGTACTAGATTCGGGCTGATGGGACGATTATTCCAAGTAATTTTGGCGATAAAATCCCGTGTAATAATTGGATATCTCATTAACATCGGGAACGTGGGGTAGAGCAATATATGTGCCATGCAAGCCCATGGTTTTGACGCAGAGGCTAGTTTTAGATTGTTTATTCGAATACAGCGAAGTTCTAGATCGCCGAGTTCCTTATATGGTACTAATTTGATGAGGGATGAATGGCAGCACGGGATGGTAAGGTTTCGATGTCGGAAGTTGAATGTATCTGATACTGTTTCAGCCCAAATATGTTCTCGGTCGACGGAACCCGACATATATTGCTGTATCTCGCCGAAATCATCATGCAATACTTGATGCATGATGATTAAAGGTACTTGTGCCTGTACCATGTTGTTATGTTCGTAATTGTCAATCACCACTAAACAGTTGTAGAATGGCTGAACGAGGGTTACTAGATCTTCTAATGGCTCAGATTGAAATAATTCTGGTGGCTTCTCCGGAATTGGTAACGGTGGTGGCACGTCCGGAAATGACGGTGGAGGCCCGTCCGGAAATGACGGTGGAGGCCAGTCCGGAAATGACGGTGGAGGCCCGTCCGGAAATGACGGTGGAGGCCCGTCCGGAAATGACGGTGGAGGCCAGTCCGAAAATGACGGTGGCGGCCCGTCCGGAAATGATGGTGGCGGCCCGTCCGGAAATGATGGTGGCGGCCCGTCCGGAAATGATGGTGGTGGCCCGTCCGGAAATGATGGTGGAGGTGGTCTAGTCGGAAATGGTGATGGAAGTGGCCTGCCAGTAAATGGCTCTACTGTACCATGATTGTCGAAACTGGATACCGCAAATTGGAAGTTTACTGTTATGATAACCAAAATCGCGAATGATGTTCTGTTTTGCATTTTCCAGTTTGCAATATTAAAACTGATACTAGACACTGGTGAACAATTTGATATTATTCCACTCAATTGCCCTGTCCAGTTTTTGCAGCGGATTGAAACTTGACTATTGGAATATTTTAATCATTTTGAGATATTAAACTTGTGAGGCGGCAGCGGCAATCAATATGCATTTGAGAGTGTCACAAAATATTAACATTTATTGTTGGCCTGTACTCGGTTCTGAAGCTGCTTGATACTTTTGAGTTGTTCCAAGTATATCACAAACTTTCTGCACGTTGAAATGTGAACTCAAACCACACTTACTCTACAGGTATTATACTTGCATAATTTATACGTATCGATTTTTGACGGCTCGTGCCAGACTATATAGCTGGATTGTAATATGGGCATGTTCATGTACATGTAGTGCAGGAGCTGAACCGAAATAATAATATAGAAGCCTGATTTATTCTATATACTATAATACAAGACATTATATGAGTATAAGACAGTGAATTCTTATATACACCAATTTTATATACTCGTCCTTACAAGTATTCTTTTATGAAAATCGATTTGGTTTTTAAAAAATATTGATTGGAATACTTACATAAGCTTATTAATGATGAGTTATTTGCTATTCCGTCGCATAATGGGGATGAATATTTGCATTCTTCCCCAATGACACTTTTCTGTACTAGTAACTAGAAAATTTGTGCGGTCAGTAAAATTGAACGAAGGTTAGTATGAGGCAAAAGCTAGCGCGTATTCCGTTAAAATTCATGGACCAGTGGCCAGGATCTACACATGGAATGCTTCAAAAAGAAATGGCTTGAAAGGACCCCGGTATGTAGATTACTGAGCCAAGGAACGATGACTACGGTTCTTTTCGATTATAAAGCAGTAACGATACGAAATTTATATTTCAGGGCAATTTGCAATGTATCTGGTGAATATAGACATATAGTCGTTACAAACATAGGTATTGGTTAGGGTATTTAATTCTTTTATGATATTGGTAGTGATGTCTGTGGAACAAAGCAAGAAAATGTATTGATTTTCATTTCAATATTACCAGTTTATTAAAAATACTTACTTATAAATGTATCTCCATAAAATCAATTTCCGAAAGTATACTAGAATCCTAATCGATATGACATCAATGCAAAATCCCAACTTATATATTTACATGTTATAATATTTATTTTTCATGGTTCAAATCTTCAATCAAATCATATTTAAAGTGTACATCATAAAGTCAACTTTAGTTCAGACCACTGCTTCTTAATCTGCTTACTCACATTCCACCCATCTAGTCTAGAGCATCGTGCAAGATATCGTCCTCTTCATCAACACAATAATTCATCCTACTACCCTCCAATCCCTCCTCAACTTCCATATCCTCCCTTCCATCCAGACTTGCAGTGACAGTACCTCCTGCAGCCGCAGCAACTTTGTGAACATTTTCCTGCAACTTAACATTCAGTACAGTTCCCTGGAACCACCGCCTCCTTCAACTTGGCACGAAACTCGTCAATTCTTTTTCCCTCCAAAACTGCAAACGTTGCTGTTCCAGCCGGAATATGTACATTGACGCTCTTTTTGGCCGTCATGTAAGCGTTCCAGTTGGACTCGTCGGATAAAATGACATCCATCCTGCAACTGGTAACGTTGTTGGCCTGCATCCATTGGAGTTTCTGCGCAAAATGTTAAAATATTTAAAGCATTTAAACAAACTGTTGTGTTGAAATAGTATATTTTCCTTACACCGCGGCTAGGGCGATTAAGCATAAGTGATGGATGAATGTCCCTAAGCATTGGGCAGTCCTCTCCAACCCCAAAATAGTCCATTACAAGTGCAGGTCCTCCGTGTAGAAGCGCCATGTACGTGTACATGTTCTTGTCGGCCTTGTATCCACCGTACAGCTTGCTGTCAGACCGAGCTGAAAAATCAAAACAGAAATATTATTAAAATGTACATATTCCCAAATAACAATGTTTTTGAATATTCGAATCTTACCGCTCGCATGATAGCGTCCTACAATGAACCGACACTCCCATCGTAACCCCAATTTTGAATTATCTTGACCTTTCTGGCACGTGTCTCGGTAATTCATTCGAACATTTCCCAGCTTGTTATCCAGGCACAATTTTCTCAACTGGGGAAGCACTTTGGTGTGGCGACTACCGGGGTAAAGCGCAAAGGCAGTTTCCTTGACGACTCCCACAGATGACTTTATTCGTTCAAGCACATGCACAGCAGCAATTTCTTTTGCAAATTCAATGGAGATGCCATGTCCAACTCCACAAAACATTCCTGCGTACAACTCTGCCCTAAACTGGAGCTCGTTTTCAGCTGTTGTAAAATTGAAAACTTCCCAGTTTATTTCCAATCCCATGCGTTCAAACAATGCCAGCAGATATTTTGTGGGTGTAATGAGAAAGCCTTTTGGGCTCATCACAGACGCGTAGTGTTTCAAATAGTTTTCCTCAAATTTCTCAATTAGTTGGACGCTGAAGGAATCTTCAGAAATACTGGACCGTAGTCCTCGGAATGCAGAAGGAGACGAGGATATTGGACCATTTGTTTCATGTCTTGTGTTATTCAAACTTGTTTCTAGAACTCGTAGAACGTCAACGGATGATAAAGAAGAAGCTGGAAGATTTGGACGAACGGAGACATTATTTCCGATGAAAGATGACGGAGTGAGTGAGCTCACAATGAGTGAGTCAGTACCAAGTAGCTGTATCGTACATGACTTTACCGATCATGTTGTTGATGACTAGCTGCTGATGACAACATTGATGGTGTTACCGAATTTTTATTATTCTTTGGATGATCTGTTATAACAAAATATAAATTATTCCGGAGACAGTAAAACATCTCTATAAATTGGATGACAGTTTAGTTAGAAAAACAGTTTGTGAATGCAAAATTTATTTCAAACATATCATATGAATTCACACTGAGAATGTAGCCTATTTCTATTTGCCTGTGCTTTAAATTTTTGTAGAATACCAAGATTTTATGATATCAATGACAATTCATCAAGTCAATCCTGGATTTGAAATATAAGAAGCAAAGTATATTGCCCTTGCACTAGTGGCGCATAAGCACTAGAGCAACCCGAGATATGAAAATCATTCCCAAGGTCGCATGTGGCATTGGCGTGAAATTGTAAGAAATACATGAAACGAAATATAGTTTTTAAAATTTCGTAATCCCCGCATTAAGTCAACGGCTAACTTTGCAACACATTTATGATCAATAGCTTCGTATAAAAAAGCTAAAACACTGATAACAAATGCAATTCCAATAAACCAACAGATAGAGAGCAAATGAATAAACCCAATTTGGTCCTTGTGTTTGAAATGAGAAATGGCAAATTGCTGCTTATTAAACAAACTGCTAGAAAATCTCACATGGCGATTCCACAAGTCCGTTAGCCCTGACTGCAAAATTCTTGAAAAGGTTTCTTTCATCCAATGACGATTAATTGTGTAAATTTCTAAAAATGTAACCTTGAAATGTAGCGGGCCGGGCAATACGAGACAGTCGACCTTGTTTATACCAAGTTCGTTTTTCATTGTGCGCCTGATGGCAAAGAAATTGTCATAAACGTTGGTTGAATCCATAAGCAGCACTTTCTTTCTAACTAAGTGGTTTTCCAAATTTTTGGTAAATACTGATCGCGTGACACTTTGTAGAAGCTGGTGTTCACATACGAAGATAGTCCTTTGAAACGAAAATCGAGAAAGTGTTTTTCAACAAAAAATTGACGTGAGTGTATCAAAAGGAATTTATAATTGGCGTCAAGTAGCTCCTTCACGGTCGAAAATGACTTTGGTTGGAAGGGAACTGTCAATACGCTTGTAATTGCGTTCAAGTATCCTGTGCAAATCAGAAAGCCAAAAAATCTATGAAATATTGACAACTGTCTACAACTTATTATACGGGACATTGAGTTTCCAATGAATACCCCAAACACATCCGGCACAAATCTGAGATATGTTCCCTCGTTTCTCTTTTTCATTTACAAAACAAACATTGTGATAAATGCCAAAGTAATCGTCCATACTTTTGACTCAAAACAACGTAGCCACAACATAGCATTATGGTTTTGATCATTGTATCCGCCCCTTTCGATCAACTCAGTCAAAGTTTTAAATCTGCGAATACATAGAGGTATGAATATATGAAGGACCAGACGCGTCGGCGTCAATCATCCGGAATCCCAATGCCGATTTCTCGACGGGAGAAACTTTCCGGGATATGCAATGAAAACTAAATAAAGCCCAGTGGTACTCTAACATATAGGACCGCAGATTAGTGACTTTATTCAGACTAAGAGACTTGCAGGTTACGGCACAAGTCCCTTTTTGACCTGAGCTGTTTCCAGTTCAGATCGTATGACTGTACACTTGGACTTCTCCAAGAAGAATAGTAAATTTTACAAGTTGCGCGTTCCTTTTATACCTGCTCTACTTCCGGGATGAATGTCAGAACATTGAACATTCGTTCTAAAAATAGATTTTCTAAACTTTAAGAACAAAGAACTCTTCATTAAATTTCATGAAGAGATAACAGAATTAGCGTAATTAGTTACTACCGCTTTCCCCGGAAGTAGTTTCTACATAATATGTCGAAAAACAGGAAATATTAACAATAATTGCTTTCTTGGAAAGGAAATGACTTTACATAATATGGATAAAAGAAAGCAACAAAGAATAACTCCATAATTTCATACAAATATTCTAACAAAGTTCGAGAAAAAACATGAACAGAAAATATTTATACAAATATATCTACATTAATCAAATCTTCAGAACATATCTTCCCCCTGATTTTCCTAAAATCTTCAATCTTGACCGCCTGGAGATTTTATGTCCAGCTTCCCGAGCTTCACAACTGGCCTGCGGTAAACACCATGGGCTGTCTTGATCTCTGCGACTCGAACGGTTCCTTTCTTGTCCGGAAATACTCCCGTGACAATCCCCAATGACCAAGAGCTCCTCTTCAAACTTTCATCGAGTACCACGACCACGTCTCCAGTTTCCACGGATGGCTTGCCCCCATGCCACTTCTGCCTTCTTTGAAGAGTGGGTAGATATTCTTTTACCCATCTTCTCCAGAACATGTCAGCCAGGGCCTGCGACTTTCTCCACATTTTGCGCAGGTTTAAATCCCCTTCATCAAATTGTCCTGGGGGCAGGCACGAACTTGAACTCCCAATCAAAACATGTGATGGAGTCAAGGCTTCTGGAGACTCGGCTTCTACTGGCACATCCGTGAGTGGTCTGCTGTTCACAATGGCTTCTGCTTCTGCGAACACCGTCTGTAGCACCTCTTCAGATGGAGCTCTTGCCTTGAGGATGTCCCGCATGGCTGACTTGACTGAGCGTACGAGTCGTTCCCAGCTTCCCCCCATATGAGGCGATGAGGGGGGAATAAAATGCCAATCTATTCCTTTGGCGGTCAGCTCACTCGGCATCCTGTCCTGGTCCATTTCCTCCAGTGACAGGCGCAGTTACTTATCGGCACCCTTTAGGTTTGTGCCATATCGCTGTGGATCTGCGACGGCTGGCCTCTACTTGATACCATCCTACGGATAGCCATGATGCAACTATCCGTGGTGAGGGATTGCGCAATTTCTAAGTGCACTGCTCTGGTCGTCAGGCACGTAAAAAGGACGCCATACCGCTTCTCTCGTCTTCTGCCAATGGTCACAACCATGGGGCCAAAGTAGTCCATGCCACATAAAACAAATGCTCTGGTCTGTGGCTGGAGTCTGAAATCAGGCAAGGCTCCCATCATTGGCGGTTGACCTCTGGCCTTCCTCAGCTTACAAGTGCGGCAATCACTAATGACACTGCGCAATGAATTCTTAAGACGTGGAATCCAAAAACGCTGTCTTAGCTCATTTCGGATGGTGTCTTCTCCTTGATGGGCAAATATCTTGTGGTAATGCTCCATCAAGAGTCTTGTCAATGGATACTTCGGATGAAGAATAATAGGCAGGCGGATTCCCTCTTCCTTGGCGGTCACAAGGCGGGATTTCATTCTGAGGCACCCGTCCTTGTCCAGCATAGGTGAGAGCTGGAACAATGGGCTGGACTTCGGAACTTCTTGTCCATCCAAAAGCAATTTCATTTCTTTTGGGTATTCTTCCCATTGACCTCTGACAAACAGCTTCACCTCCGCCTGCCCCATGTCCAGCAAGTTAGACCTTTTCTTCCCTCCATTTCTGATGCACTCCAGGAACTTGAGTATCCAGGCTACGGAGTGGCCAAACGGAGGTACTGAGAGAACCGGGATATTTCTGGCACGTAGAATTTAGGCGTTTCAATGACTATTGCCGTAAATTCTCTGCGCAATTCAAGGCTTTCATCCTCCAGTCTCTCTCCAGCACATTTTGTTTCCATCGGCCATTCATATTCATCCATCTTCAGAAATGGAGGTCCAGTCCACCACCGACCGTCTTCCTCCAGATTTGCTTTGCCTTCCCGAGTCCCATCGTCTGCCGGATTTAACTTTGATGGGACCCATCTCCAGTACCCAATTTCTGAGTTTTCCTGGATTTCCCCAACTCGAAAGGCAACAAACTGCAGGTACTTCCTGGCCTCTGAGCGGATCCACCTCAGAGTGGCCATGAGTCAGAGTCCGTCCAGTATACGCTACGGTGGATTTTGATTCCCAAATGGTCCCGAATAAATTTCGCCAACCGGGAAGCCATGAGGGCGGCATGTAATTTCAATCTTGGAATTGAACATGGCCGTACAGGTGCTACTCTGGTCTTCGACATCACGAACGTCACCGCAATGCTCCGGTTTTTCTCCAGTACTCGCAAGTAGGCCACACAACATCCTCCAAGCTCCGAGCTGTCAGCAAAAATATGAAGCTGAACATCTGGACTGGAACTGGCTTCTTCAGAGTAGCACCTTCGTATCTTCACCTTGGGCAGCTTTGGAAGACCTAAAGGATCCATTTCTTCTCAACCGTGCCTGGGATCTCGTTGTCCCAGCCTACTTTTAGCTTCCACAGGTCCTGGAGTAATATCTTCGCCTTTATTAGGAAATGCCCCAGAAAACCAAGGGGATCCCAGACCAGCATCAGGAGGCGAAGTACAGCTCTTTTTGTCGGAACTGCTTCTCCTGTGGCGATTCCCTTTCCAGCACGGTTGAGGTTCACTCTGAAAGTGAACATGTCAGCTTCAGAATTCCAGTGAAGTCCTAGTGCACGTTCGGTAGGTACTTCAGACCATTCTGACAGGTCCTTGGAATCCTTTTCTGCCTCCGCTCCAACTATCTTGTCCAGCAAATTCTTCGAATTGCTGACCCATTTCCCAATGTGGAAGCCTCCTTTTCTATGGACCTCCGTCACTTCTTTGATTAGCTTCTCCGTCTCCGTGTCCACTGACTGCAGGTAATCATCCATATAGTGCTTGGATACGATTGCTTCAACTGCTGCTGGTAACCCTTCTTTGAATTCCAGCGCATTAATATTCTTAACGTACTGGGCACAGTAAGGCGAACAGACCGAGCCAAACATCATCACGTCGAGCTGGAACACGGAGATATCCTCTTCTTCATTTTCTCGGAAGAGGAAGCGTTGAGCCGGGCAGTCTTCTTTTCTGATTTTGATCTGATGGAACATTTCCGTGATGTCCCCTGAGAACGCAATCTTCTTTTCCCGAACCTGGTGTAGTATCCCTGGCAACGACCTTAGCAAATCCGGTCCAGTGAGGAGATAATCATTTAGGCTTACCCCACTGGCACGGCTGGCGGCATTAAAGACGATCCGTATTTTCCCCGGCTTGTTTGGGTGCTGTCGATCAAAATGTGGTAAAAACCACTCCACGTCAGTCGGCACAGCAAGCTCTTCAGGGCCCAGCTTTCTTGCATAATCTTTGTCCAGGTAATGTTTTATCTTCTGCTGATACTGCTCTCTAATGTCCAGGTTGCGTCTCAGCTTTCTCTCAATGCTTATCAGACGGTGATAAGCGACATCACGGCTTCGGGGTAGAACGCATGGCACCTTCCTCCAGAGTAGTCCAGTCTCCCACCGTTCACCTGTTCTCCTTGTCAACTGCTTCATCTTGGCTTCCGCCACTTTGTCTTCACGGGATCTTGCAGTAACGGCTGGTACAATGCCAATACTGTCCAGCGCAAAAGACTCCTTCACGAGATTATGGATCAGGTTATCATCCGTCTCGTGGAAACACGAAAAAAGTGAGTCTTGTCCAGTTACTCCATTGCTTGGCCCGTGAAGCACCCATCCCAGTTTAGTTTTGGTTATGACAGGTGAATCTCCATCAGCTTCTACGACTTCTCTTGCCAATGTCAGGTGAACGTGAGGCTGCCCAATGAGGATAAGTGGTCGTTCCCCGGGCAGGTACTTCATCTTCGTACTCTGGAGGTGGCTGTGCTGCTGGATAACTTCTTCGAAATCTGACCTCTTGGCTGGAAGGTGGAGATTGCTCACCGTCCGCACCCTCTTTAACTTAAACTTTTCGCCTCCCCCATGAGGTCCTATCCAGCAAGGTCGGTGAGTCGTCGTCTTTCTGGTAGCTGCCATCGGTCCAATGAATCCGGAGGGGATCTGAAACTCCAATAAGTCCCAGCTTTGAGGCGGTTTTGTCACTGATGAGCGTTACACTTGAACCCTCGTCGAGGAGTGCGTTTACTGTCATCTCACCAGCTGGACCGTATAACGTTACAACAATAATTCGCAAAATTGTTGTGCTGGTGGTGCTCATCGTGGCATTGAGCTCTTGCACCTCAGCTGATTTCTCCTTCTTGTACCCTTCCTTCCTCGGCAGCGTACCGTGCAGTAGAGAGTGGTGAGGACGTCCACATCTCTCAGCTCGGCAGGTTGCCTTCGAACGGCACTTCTTGATACCGTGTCCAGTCCGAAGGCACCGGAAACAAATATTCTTCTCCTTGACGAAGGCCCATCTTTCGTCAATGGTCTTCGCCAGGAACTTGTCACATGTCAGGATGACATGATCTTCTTTCTTGCAGACGATGCAGGATCCAGATTGGTTGCTGCTACTGGTAACTCCTGTCGTCTCCTCCACCACCGCGTACGTATTTTCATTTCCTCTGCCCTCCTTCAGATTGAATTTGGGCATTGATACCAGGCTAGCCGCTTCCGCCACTTCCATGATCCAGGTTGAGAAGTCCTCCAAATTTCGTCCTCCCCTTGACACGGAATGCATTCCCCACTGCAGCTTCATTGTGTCCGGTAATTTATCCACCAGCTCTTGTAGCAACTGGGGATTTTCCAGGTGCACTGGAACCTGGAGACTTTTGACTGTCGACACAAGATTTGCTACTGCATTAGAAAAATCCACAATATTGGAAAGTCTTCCTTCTTTTGGGGATGCTGTCTTCCGTGCCATCTCGATTAAGGCATGGACTACATATTCCGGCCTTCCGAACCGTTGCTCCAGACGTTCCATGACTGCGTCGGCGTTATCTGGAATTATCATCAGTGACTTGACAGCGGCTCTTGCTTCCCCCCGTAAAGCCTTCTCCAACCTGGTCATGTTTTGGAATTGTGTGAATGCACAATCCCTGGTCGACTGTCCGTAGTGGTGCGCGAACAGCGGCCAGTCCAAAGGATTTCCAGCAAATACTGGTAGATTGCTGCTGGAGCTCTGACGTGCCACGAACCTTTCCGTATTTTGGTTCTGGAATCGCATTGCATGGATCAGAGCGTTTGCGAGTGCATCCACTCCTGTCGGTGATGCTTCAGGTGGACTTGGTCCTCCTGCTGCTTGCGGTGGTGGTTGAGGATTACTCCTCAATGGGTTGGAACCTTGATTCCTTCTTCTTGGCCTCGGCTGCGGCGGGTGCGTATCCTGTACTGGAGCTCTCCATAAGGAACGACCTGTTGGCTTTTGAACGTCTGTCCGAGGTCGAGGATGATTTTCTGTTACTTTCCCCAGAGAAACTTGTGGATGGTCCTGAGCATTCACTGGCATGGACGGCTTCCACAGCCTTGGCGTAGGCGTTGGGACGTCACGTTCCGTTCCTCCTCCCTGAATTGGAGTTGGATTGGCAGTCTCTTCCTCATCCTCCTCATATGATTCGAACCCCGACAAGTTGTCCTCCAGGTCCCCAAATTCCTCTTGGATCCAAGATTTGGAGGCTCCTCCAGCCCCTCCAGCAGCTTCGGTTTCACCTTCCTGTTGATCTTCAACATCTGACATATGTTGAGATCCTTCCTCGTCAGCATCTGGGTTGTCTCGCAGGCTTATAAAGGTCGCGAGCATCTTCGTCTGCCGCTTGATGGACCGCTTCATCTCATTAATCTTGTCCTCCAGGTAATCGCTCCCTTTGGACTTATGTGACGCCATAGACTTCTCTGATTTGGCGTCATCTTGAGCGGTCCTCCCCATCATGAAAGGCGCTTCTGCTCCAGGTACTCTGGTTGAGGAGGCCATTGGAGGGCTGTCAAATCCGCTTCCAGTGGTCTTGACATAATGTTGGTGCCACCTTGGAGGAACGCCTATATTCGTACGGCTGCTCCTCCGGTTATCTTGAGGATCCTGATCCCCTTCTCCCGGCTGCTTATCCATTGTGGGTACCCCCTACAACTGGCTTGACTGCTTCTCCGGGCTGGGTAGTGGAACTCTAGAAGATCTGCGGTGGTCCACCTCGAACTTGACCTCCAAACTATGGTCTGTATCTCCACAGCGCGTCAAGAAATTCTCGAAGGACCAAACTATGTATCCGCCCCTTTCGATCAACTCAGTCAAAGTTTTAAATCTGCGAATACATAGAGGTATGAATATATGAAGGACCAGACGCGTCGGCGTCAATCATCCGGAATCCCAATGCCGATTTCTCGACGGGAGAAACTTTCCGGGATATGCAATGAAAACTAAATAAAGCCCAGTGGTACTCTAACATATAGGACCGCAGATTAGTGACTTTATTCAGACTAAGAGACTTGCAGGTTACGGCACAAGTCCCTTCATGACCTGAGCTGTTTCCAGTTCAGATCGTATGACTGTACACTTGGACTTCTCCAAGAAGAATAATAAATTTTACAAGTTGCGCGTTCCTTTTATACCTGCTCTACTTCCGGGATGAATGTCAGAACATTGAACATTCGTTCTAAAAATAGATTTTCTAAACTTTAAGAACAAAGAAAACTCTTCATTAAATTTCATGAAGAGATAACAGAATTAGCGTAATTAGTTACTACCGCTTTCCCCGGAAGTAGTTTCTACATAATATGTCGAAAAACAGGAAATATTAACAATAATTGCTTTCTTGGAAAGGAAATGACTTTACATAATATGGAGAAAAGAAAGCAACAAAGAATAACTCCATAATTTCATACAAATATTCTAACAAAGTTCGAGAAAAAACATGAACAGAAAATATTTATACAAATATATCTACATTAATCAAATCTTCAGAACAATCATGATTCTCCATACTAACTCTAATGCATTAAAAGAAAACTACGTCGACATTCTTTGAATGATAAAGTCCATTGTAGCTCCAGTATCTCTTTGGATTGTAGAACGTGTAAGATATTGAGTTCATTAGATATTGACCACGGCTACTTCTGTCGGCCATGTTAATTTCCGTTAATAAGGAGAGGATGTTGAATGTATTGTTGTGTGCCGTCGACAATAGAAATGTTGTCATCATCTCTGGAGTACATAACCTGAAGTCAGTAGACCCTAAGAGAAGTCGTGTACACGCAGCTCTGTCGTTGCCATAAAATCTGTCGTAAAAGTAGTCGCGTCTTGCAACATACACAAATGCGTCCACAGTTCTCAAGTCGGCCAGTCTAAATATTCGTCTGTGCAAAACTGTTGGTTGGAGCAACTCTGTAAATCCTAAATGTGTCTGTGATACACAGTAACCGTTGCAAACTAGATGGTATTGAAGCGTTCCAGATTTAATGAACAGAGCAACAATTTTAATCGCTGGTAAATTTCTTACTTCTGGACGAAACCAGCTATCCAACCTGTCTTCCAGGCCTTCAAGAACTTGATTCGTTGCGACGAACACAAACAAAGAAATCGGTTTTAGTGACAGCTTAAGAAACGAGCTAAAGACTTGATCAGTTAGATTTGCCTGACACGGAGCTATTACAATTGAACGGGGCTGAGTAAATCTAAATGTAAAATTATTTCCGATGTCACTGCTGCGATTCGATAAAATCATATTACGTGCAGATATTTTGGAGAAGGTGAAATGGCGATCGCCCAACGAATGAAGCAGGATTTCAGAAAATTGAGATTGTTTCGGAATTTCGGAGGAAATAGTATTTATCAGATATTCTACATTGGGGTAATCAGAGGGATTCATGTCAACAGCAACGCAGATGCAAAGGATGCATATGATGATTGTACTACAGAAAGATTGCATCCTGCCTAATACATGTCACTGCGAACGTGAAGCATTAAACGTTTATGTAAAACTGAGACACTGTGTGATTAACTAGATACAACTTAATAGAATGCAATTTTTGCAAAGTCTTCGCCACATGCACTCCGTTCAAAGTTATTGTATGTAGAGAATTCGTCACCCTGGTTCATAAAACGAAGTACGGCGTTTGAAGTTACAAGCAACTTTATGCAATATTTTCTTAAAATTCCCTTAAGTACATTGAAAATATGGTCCCATATGAGTATCTCCAAACCAACAAGAAATTGTAAGCCGTTATTTAAAATCAAGTTGGTGGACAATAAAACTGAGAAATATATGAATGGAGATAAACGAAAGCGATCATGAACACAATGCTGCGAACAGAATGGCCAACAACTTGAATCTTTGTTTCGCGTTTTTTTGAGAAGTTCAAATAATTCAATGAGGCAGGGAGTAACATTTGGAAAAATGCCATGGCGCCATCGAATATGGTACATACTAATGGTATGAACAACAATAGGCTTTGCCGTGTAGCGGAACCAATAGTTGCTAATTCAAAAGAATGCTGACGTGATAAAATAATAACCTTGTTCTTTATGGGTGGCATTTCACATAGTTGAACTAAACCGAAAACACAAAGCATTTTGGAGCCACATGAGTGAACACTCAGACCATAACATCAAAAATTAGGTAATGTGTATGCTATTGCATTCTTTATTCCGATTTCAAATGCTTTGTCTGAAATTAAAAGGCTTGCATAGGTAACCTGAATTATATGCCACATTTACCATTGTTTTGGTAACTGTACGATGTATCCCGAGAATCTCTTAGTAACATACCTAGTAGTGAATGCTACGTAAAGGCTGCAATGTGCTATCCCTTCGATGAGTGGAAAAGCTAATCCTGACTCGAATGAATTCCGACCAGCAGTCCCAATTTACAGAAATAAAAAATTCGTCTTCCTACGTTTTCGGCGACCCTCAAAACGTAGGAAACCGAATTTGTTACCCATTATCTCAACTTCGCTGAAGAGGCCTTACAGGTCAGTCCAGCCGGTTATTACATACGAAACCTGCCACGTTTGCTGCCAAATGTAAAGCAGTTTAAATATGGTATAATCTTTTTCACCTAATAGGAATGCTTATTCTCCACTAGAAAATACTCACAAAATCATAAAAATGAAAAAATAGTACTTATTCTACATTAAGTATTTTTACGGTGTAGAATAAGTACTTTGCATAAAATTTAAATACTTTTGGGAATGGTAATTTGTCTCGCTATATACTGAGACATGATTTAGCCATCCATCCATTGTACGGCATCTCATTAATCGTTTACCACTCTGAGCGACACAATGGCGAGCCTGTGGTGCACAACCAACAACATTGCGGAGACAAAGTAGTTTACGTACAAAGGGATGGTAGTAGCATTTCCAAGTCTCCGGTGAAAAGTTTGCAAATGCAAATCGACACGAAATATGGAAGTGTTTTAGCAACTTTGGTGAGAAATTTTTGTTGCCTCCCGCAGCAGGGCTTAGGACAAAAGAGGGGGCCTGGCCGACCCAAGAAATGCACTAAAGCATTGAGTTTCAATTAATACTGTAATATATTGTGTTTGTTGACAGAAAACCTTTTTGATGCATAAATTAACTGAGAATACTCATGTTTCACTTAAAAATACTTAATGTAGAATAAGTACTATTTTTTCATTTTTATAATTTCGCGAGTATTTTCTAGTGGAAAACGAGTAATTTTTAGTGTAGAAAAAAATTTTAGTGTAGTGCTGGCCATACTATGGTCGATAAGAAGTAGTCGCAAAGTGTTTTCGTTGTGCAGTATCGATAGAGGGAAATTGATAACTGCTTCTCCAACATAACAATGGATGATTGTAGTGTTCGATAATATATCCAGAAGCACCGACGCTATACCGCCTGATAAAATATCATTTGTCGTTGAAGATATTGAGTTCGACTTGCAGTTTATTGGCCCCATATGTTGAATGAACCGGCGGTCACATTATTCAGGATTCTAAGAATATCATATATTTCCATGGCTTATGTGGGGACTGAAAATCAATTTTATAAAAGAATGTGCCAATGCGCAAATGCCAATCCTCTTCGTCGTGTGAACAATTTAAGAACATACTAGCATCATAAAGATCAACTGATCTGAATTTGAGGATAACCTAATCGGGGTAGACATTCTGATTGTTGGGCGATATTTTGCTGATGTTAACACTATATGCTATATCCAGCTTCAAAAATGTTGCCAATAAAAATTTGCGTTTGAACATCGGAGTTTGGAACAGTGCTGTGACCCGTATCCCTGGATTTCAATTCAAACATGAATTGGATTAAATTTCTGACACTGTGATTGGCGTAAGCTCTAGCTGTGTTACAAAGGAATGCACCATTGGTTGCTTTGACCGGTTTTGTCGGACATATATTCCTCTGATTTCTATATCGACGTCATATTAAAAAAAACTGGCGGATACAAAATTGGTTTACATGTTAGCAAGGGGATTTGAGCAGATATGAACATTTGTCCGTTCCATGTTCCAGGTATGCTAGCGTAGTCATAAATAATTTTTAGACGTAATAAATCTTCCCAAATATTATCTGTTATTACTGTTAATACTGACAAATATCTGGAGTAGTGGCAGTTAATGCGTTTTCTATTCTCGACGTCGCACCTTACGTTAACAGTCTTGTTGTAACCATTATTGGAGGTGTAAATTAATTTAATATTGACAGGACTTGACACGGCTGGATTAACTTACGAATATTAAACCAACGTATTTATGGATATGTTAGAAGCTCATGGACGCAATTATTATTAATACAGTTGGATGAATGTGGTAAATTCTTTTTTAACATTTCAACACTATGAATTAATTTATATTCGCCGTGCAGAAGTCGATAGTTGCTTCGGCATATTAACAAGCCGTTAATTTCTTACGACGCCGTTCCGTGAAATTGATGGTCGGTTAGTTTTATTGGCTATGTATGGCCACAATCATTCAAATTTACTTATTTGGTTTCAGACTGGTAGGATACGATAAATCATGTACTTGTATTGATGAACACGACATATATTGTCAAATTCGAGGCTCCTTGTAAAATTTAAGTATTTAAGGAAGTCATATATCATGCTTTTGTTCCTACATGTTCTGATATATGACTTCGTGCATATCATTATATGTTGTGCATTATTAACGAATACAAGAGACGGAATCTAGGAACGACTTTTATGTGGATGTCAGTCCAACAGTCAACAATGTTGTACAATGTCATGTGTAATTACTATAATTTGACGGGACGCCAATTAACTGTCAAGGTATATAACATCGTTTCACGAAATATCCGAAACATTCATTTCGTGAAATGTAGGTAATTATAGAATATTTTCAATTCAACTGTGGGATCGATTCATGTGTTGCCATAGTTGTGCTTCGTAGCATGCCATGGGATAGCTCTCCTGAATAGTTCTATCAAGGAACAAACATTACCTCAATTCCCACATTTTCTTTCCTAAGATTAAAGATATACATAAATCGCCTAGCTTATTTGAAATACCAAAGAACTAACTCAAGTTATCCGTTCCAATATGCTGCAAAAACACTTGGAATTCTTTGGAAGAATTTGCTACGTTTCTGAGGCGCTTGGTGCAGTTCAGGCGCACTGGAACAAGAAAACTGGGAGACTAGAACCATGTTTAAATTTTGTCCGAAAGAACCAAATGATGAAACTGAAATGCATTTCCCATATCCTTTATTCTTCTACCGTGGCAATTGGTGGTGCACTAACATTCCTTTCGTCAAAAGAGAAAGCAAACTCCTGGGCTGACAAACTTTCGTTTGGCATTTGTGTGTCCATTTTATTCTTGAGCGACATATACATTGACTTCTATAAAAACGGAGTTTCGACAATCTGCGCTTTTGTCAACGGCCTTCTAGAGTTTCCAAAAAGACTTCGTTATTCTGGAGAACTTAGAGAAAGGAAGTTGTTGGTTTCAACTCGAATGAATATTCAGAATGCTTATATGGTTTATGGAAGCATCATTGGGATACCCATATTCTATTCGTGGATTCTCCATTGGAACAATCCGTGCATACCTAGTCTGGCATTATATTGGGTTATTCCTGAATGTCACTCAAATCTGGAATCGACACCAGTCCATTTTGGGAACCAGGTTATTAAAACCATTTTGATAGCATTCAATAATTATTGGTTCAGCTTCGGGATGACTCCAATAGCACTAACATTATGTGGAGTTATGGTGCTTTCTAGCATCACTCTCTTCTATTGAATATATGAAAATGTAAGTTATTTTTAGCCACCAAATTTTTGAAATAATGCGTAAAATATATTAAACTATTGTATGTTTTCAGATGGAAGGAAAATGTCGTGTCTGGAATGTACTCATCAGTAGAAATGTCCAACCTGCATAGAACTTTGCAAGTATTATCAATCTACATGAACGAAATACTTGAGAATGTCATTGTGCCTGGATTTGTAGTCGAACCGACTCTGATGAATTCGTTCGCAACTGTCATGTTGTTCAAGCTTTCTCGCGAAAGTGAAAACATTATACTGTTTGTATCATTTGGAATAATGATGATGGATGGAATCATGGTCAACTTTCTTACATTTGGTAATCTGGCACATGTTTACACACAAGACTGTAGCAATTTAAGGAAATTGAAGTCGCATTCGGCATTTGGAAGAAATTCAAGTAAGCTTGAGTTTAAGTGGATGCAGCAATTTTACAGGAGCTGCAATCCTATTAAGGTCAGATTAGGATCAATAAATTTTGTTGACCGACTGACAGCTTTGAATTGTTTCGACTTTGCAAACTCTCTTACAATAAATCTACTTCTCCTCAGTAATTAGATATATTTATTTTATGGGACGGAATTTTAATTCTGTTAAATATTTCAACCCGTAACAAAGTATTACACGATCAAGGATTAATTGGCAGCATTCAAACGCACAGTCGGATCAAATAGTCTACAAAACCAGAGCCCTAATGTTTCCATTCTACCTTTTGTAGAACACTGCAAAATTTAGGTCCCAGAGTGTGATAAAATGCTATAGTACATAATTAGCAGCTTCCAAATCGAATCAATATTGATGTTGGTAAATGTAATATGTTATTTCTGCTTTTTAATTCGTTAAATACCGCCTCTCTAACAATCTATGAGTGTTTGCGGTACTTGTTTATTATTGCGATTTATTCAAATGTAACTGCCGTAAATGTATTCGAAATAACAATAGGGTCATTTGATATACGTGAGTCTGGAAATAGAGATAGGGCACCAATGTTAATGTAAAATATTTTAAATAGTCTTACTGTTAAGTCCTTTGTTAATAGAATTGTCTTCAATACGCCGGATATGTACCAGAAGATTGCAAATTCGGGTGATGTTACTTATAGACGAAAGAAACATATTTTGTTTGTACATACATACAAATAAATACAAAATGACACACAACTTTGTGGAAATTCATTCCCAGAAATCGTCTGTCATTTTGGTTTCAAGAACTGCATCTGCTTTTAAATTATTCGGTGGCGGGTTTTTCAAATATGTTTGGTAAAAATGAATAGAAGGTAGTGTTCCGGTTTTGGAGAATTACATTCTCATACATTTAATACTGGACGGATTTCACAATATTGTTTGCCCTCACGTCGATTCACGAAGGCAGTAATCTTATGGTAAATGTCATGTAGTTATTTTCAGACGTATCGATTCATGTGTCATGTTTATCGGTTATTCAGTAGCGGTCATCATCAAATATGAGTCAGCATTTAATGGGGGTTATCATTTTACATGTATCCATCATGTTATGGATCATCATCATCTAAAATATCTGTATTAAATTGAAAATCGCAAACCCTAATTTTAACAACACAAATTTCCTGCGTTTGTATTTCCAATGTACACAGCAGTGGTATAGCCCGAATGCATAGCGATGATATTGGCCTAATGCATTTAACATGTCAACATGTTTTGACTGCTTTGCGGCCAGGAACACTTCTGTGCGTCACCACGGTACAAGGTACTTTGTTGCATTTAGCAGCGCCTGACTTTCCCATTGTTTTCAGTGTTGCGGATTTCATAGAAATTATAATTTTTATACAATTCTGGCACAACAAAGAACGACGGTCCTATGGAGGCACGAGTCTATGTTACGGCAATGAATATCGTACTCCAATAGTGAAACTTCCGACCGTTTTTGTCACGTAGAATTCATTAGTCAAATTAGTCAGATCTGAGATAAGTATATGCGGAATCAGCGAAAAATTCTTTACAAAACTGGACTAATTTCATGCAGATATCGAGGGGACATGATTGTGAGTCTACTTGTAAGTTGATGTATTATGGATTTTGTTGGATCTACCTCTTCATGAACCTACTTGTTCGGACGCAATTCAGTTGAAATTGCGGAATTACTTATATGCATTTAACATGCTTCCACATGTTATAAACAATCCGACAACAAAACAAAGCAAATTTGGTAACGTGAGTACTTCTGTTTATACAATTTTCATTTGATTGCAATATGGAAGGACATTATGGAACTATTGGATAATGCTAGACATTCGTCCTATCGCAAAATAACTGCGCTTTGTAATACTGCAGACATTGTAAATACTGGAATGGTGTTTAATTTGTTTGGAAACTGTCATTTTTAAAGAGGGGAGAGTGTTTACGACTTACCTATTAGAATCGGTGGATATCACTACTTTTTAAACAGTACAGAGTACACACTGCAATGAACGCTTAGAAGTGTATTCCTGTTATAAAGGTGTATAATAACGGCAAAGAACGGAACGTCACCGAAGCGGAAAATAGTAAACAATATTTTACGTCGAGTGGATTGAAATGCAGAGAGGCTATATTTTCTGATTGTGTTAAAGAGTGACAACAACAAGCGCAACTTCCGTTGTGCAGCAAATCATCCGCTGCTAAGAGGCCTTAAAAACTTTGCTTTTAGGAATGGTATCCTTCGGTTTATTTTACCTATTCAAACTTGAAAACAGTTTCGAAACGACGATTACTAAAACTAGTACTCAATAAATGCAAAGAATATTAAAGACAGGATAATTGTGCATAGCAACACAATTCTATTTTAAAATCGGAAGTATATATCTGTTACAGAAGTTGGAATTCTAGTTTCAATAGAATGGTTTTGATAATTTCAGTTCAATAAGATTGCATAGGATATAATTCCAAGTTATGGTGAGCCCAATTTGGATTTTACGGATCAGCCGTTTTACAGCCGCTCCTTGTGGCCTATTTAGTTGGGGAATTGCGATAAAGTTTGGCACCGATTGGACTTAGCTTGGGGAGTGTACTTGGATATTTCACGTTTCCTGGATACTTTTAGTCTTACGAGTGTGCCCGAAAGCATCGCCATCTTTCAATTCACCATCAATCCATGCCAGTGTTTTCTGAAGACAATTAAGATACACTTGTCAGTTTTTTTGTAGAAGGTTGCATTACCTGCACTATTTAATTATCTGCAGTTATTAAAATCGGCCTTCTTCACGTTTATTGGTGTGTGTATTTGAGTTCGCTGTTAGGAGCACGGTCGGATGAACCACTGACTCATTATTTTTGTTGGCGGTTTATGAAATGAGTTAACTAATAATTAGCAGACTATTATCGTCCTCGCTATTCGCAGCATCCCAGCCGGAAGACGGACGCTCCATTATTACTAGTGTTCTGAGATTCCAACACTAATAATTCAGAATTATTTTAGTCAATTATTTTTGTTGTGCCAATTTGGTTCCTGCAAAATATTTGCAAAACTTTTACATCCCAAATTTGTGATTAGGAGTTCTCATTATCGCGTTGTTTCCTGATCCACAAGGTCATTTTAAATTTCACCTACTTCAAGAAATCCGTTAGAAATAAATTACTGAAGTAATTGCGAGTCTTCTCACAAAATATATAACCGTCTCAGGCAGAGTTGCAGCGCCGTTTGGTTGGTGATTAGATCAAATCAATTTTGTGCTATTCTAACAATAAGCAGTAAAATTTGAATTTACGGCAAAGTATTTCCCAGGACCGTAGTTAAATGGCTTTTTTATTATCTCGATTTAAGTTGCATACACCGCATGAAGAAGGTATTACTATGTGAGAATCATTGACGAAAGAATACTACGCAATAATATGAGTATCTAGTTGTTGTAACATTTTAATTAAGTTACCAAACTTTTACCTCAATTTTTTAAGTTTAAAAGCATTCCAATTACATCAAATCAATGGAAAAATTATACCATAAATATTACCAGGGTTACACTAAACCTACTTGCTTGGTGGGATCCTGCCATTATGATTGATACGACACTGTAATGAGAAATCAAAATTAAGTTTATGTTGTCAATTGTCAATATGCAAATAAAGTATACTTCCTTGTAATGAAAATTTAATAAAACGTGCAACGTACAAATGCTATAGATTTTGGCAGGGGCCCAAACCATTTTCGTTTGGTTACTCGTCCTATCGCTGAGAGATACGAAGAAGGTGACAGTAATTGCTGTAGTGGTGGAGCAGGGGAGGGTTTACACACTTTAATAGTGACGCCATGAGCAATGGAATATTTGATTTTCCCTTTACTGTCCTTCTTTAGCCAAGTAAGTCGTATCGATACCACGGCTTCCTCAAAAACGATGGTTTATCCAAAGGAATTCTGACCGCCAAATTCACTGGATAAACGTTTTTGTTCACGGAGAATTGGTTTGAATTCCGGGATTAGATCAGGTCGATGGTACGGATGCACCGCTTTAACTGCAGGTGGCGTGCAGTTAAAGCGGTGGCACATGAGCCGGCTTTCATCGCACTTTTAAAAAGCTATACCGATGTGTTGTTGGTTCACAAATGTTCAATACTGAGATCCAAATCAAGCTCTATATGTTACTTCACTCCGCAAAGAAACCGCACGAATTCACGGTGTGCAGTAAAAGGTTTCATACGAATTAACATCTCAGAATTCACCAGCGTGTACACAGTGTTGACCTTTTAAGTGTAGATTATGTCAGAAATATATCAAGTGGGCCAGTCGTAGACTCATAAGCGTAATGTGATAATTCATTTATTTGTTTTCATGTTTACCTTGCTCCAAGATTCGTTCTAAAACTGATGCGCTTAACCTTCAAATAACAAACGCGAGCATACTTGCAGATGTAGAATTTGCGGTGCAAGCTTCACGAAGGGTTCATAATTGCGTTTTAGGGAACGTTTTCACAATCTGTAGACATTTCAACTGCATTCATACGTCGTCCCCGTGACTTGCCTTTTCAATTGACTTGCAGAGAAAATGGAAAATGATTACATCGCTGTATGCGCACTCATTGGTGTCACAGCTCATATGATGAATCAGGTTTGACTATCAGTATAAATATTTGTGATACAGACTGCATTTGTATGGTCTTTAGATGGAGTGCACACGGTTGTGAGTTTAAAGGACTAACGCTGTGGTAAGCCATTCTTTGCATATTGATCACTCCTGTGTTTTCTCACCAACATATGAGGCATAGGTTCCATCCCGAGATTTAACTCTTTCACTCAGAGTGATATTTTGAAACAATATCGCACTCCATATACAGCAAAGGTATTTTGTATTGTTTCCAACTTGTACAGCAAAAACGCTTAGGTGGTTACCAGGGATTCCAGAATTGACGCCCAGCTCAGACATACACGGATTTCTACGTTCTGCGACGGATAATTTGTAAAATTAGCCAGCGTCACGTACCCGCAATTAGGGGCTACGCTAAGTATCTCCGCTCTGGATGCTGGCACTGAATAGGAATTGAAATCTGAACTGCTGTATTCCGTAGCATGTTTATATTTATTAATTTTTCTTGTCCTTATACAGTTACAAACAGCTGCAGTATGTCACCGTTGAAACGGTCTAATATTTTTTTTCTCCAGAATGCGCACCATTTTTCTCTCTCAAAATAATATTTGAATCTGATAATGTTAGTAATATTAGTTGCTTGCAAAACCATTATTTAAATCAGACTTAGTAATAGAACTTTGTTGTTAATTTTCACGAGCCCTTCAATTGTAGTCCAATTATATATCCAGTGCATATTGCTGATATTTCTGCTTCAATAACTTATTGCCTTCCATACGAAAATAATTAAACCTTTTAAACAAAGGATGTTCACAATAATGATATGACAACTTCTATAAACTCAAGTTAATAAAAGAAATACCAAACAAGTTGGCTAACTGTTTAAATTTGTTTTACATGTAATTTAGTAGTGTCACACTACTAGTTTGTATTTTAAGTCTATGGAGTGTGAATATGTAATGAATGTCCAAAGTTTGTATCACTAATATCACGCTTATTGGCATATTATGTCACGGCATCCGATGATACGGCAATACAATAGACCGATTACTACCTTCATCTTACATGAATGAAAGTAAGTACATCTTACAGGCGGATGGGAAGTACGTTTAAGATTCAATCACCACTAGTCAAACCGTATGACTTAGAGATTACCAAAAGACGCAGTGCATAACATGTCGTAGTATAATCAATATCATATGAAATTCCAGTGCAAACGTATAAAAATAATATTTTGTGGGTGTTTGTTGAAGTGTTTCATTTTGAAGTTAAGACTACAAATACATTTTGAAACATGTCACTATAAGTTAGAACGATTGTACCTGACCGTCAACAAAAATGCCCGGAAATTTGTTCGTTGTTTTTAACTCCAGGTTACTCGGTCCACCATATCGTGGACTATCTAATCCACACCATCAAGATCTTTCGAACAGATAACTGGTTCCAAGCAAAGTCCTGAGAAACCTTGTCGAAGTACAGGATTTATTCCATAGCTGTCATTGTATCGGGTAGCATAATGTGAAACATGGAAATGGAAACAACAGTCTCAGGAAAAGCTAAAGGTGCCTTACAGGTTAATATTTGTAATTGTGAAATAATTTCCTAAAAGATACATAAATCGTACACATGCTTAATTACTCAACTTTTTATTTTTACTTCCGAAATAGCAAATGATGCCAACGGCTAGTTGCATCTGAATGTGAAGTCGGTTGAGTTGAATAACAACTGGATATAAGCGGAACAAGAACACCTCCTTATTGCAGTTGTCAATACTAGTGCAGTAATGCAATAGTGTCGGTGCAGTAGTTTCTGCACAAGTATTTCAAAATATTGTATTTGTATTACATGAAATGCTGCATTTAAATTCGAATCTAAGTTTCTACTTCGACAAGATAATTACGTAATTTTCATAAATAATTGTATCAATAATAGCCCATATAAAATGTTGTGTTCATTTTGTTCATAATAATTGGCCTTTCAGTACGTTTAGTATATACGGGACATACGGACAATGGAATGTATTTCTCATTCAGAGTTAGTCAACATCTGGAGGGTCTGGTTGGTTAAATTTAATCAATTATGGTAATAGTATTATCATAATATTTATTCATAGATTCGCGGTTTCATATCACCATTTAATTTACAACCTGCTACTAAATGGCATGTAAGTAATCATTATACTTACTATATTACCGAAGGTATCGACAATTACAAAGCTAAATCAATTAATCATGATTGCTCAGTTCTGCATTCAATAAAGCTCGTTTGATATAAAAATTTCTGTAATTAGTTGTAATGTTTTGGATAGTAACATAGCCTAGCTTCCATGAAACTGTTTCACAATTAGCACAACGTTCGTGTTATTCACTGAAGGCTCCACTAGTTTACCACAACTTGGTATACCAACCGGTATCGCGTTCATGCCATAGATATTATCTCATTGTGTTTGTGAAAGCAAGTAATCAAAAGTTGCTAGCTTGTATCTTATTACTCCAGAAAAAGTGCATGGCATTTCAGAAGATCGCAATCAATTCAGAAAAGCAAGTGAAAAAACTCACATATATTTTCCATCACCTTACACCATACTCACGATATTCCAGCAGCACCCTAAACCTATAATTTCAAACCTTAAACTATTTTCAGTGACATACCATTAGCGTAGCTCATTGAATAGTAATAATAAAATGTCGAACCACCAAAATATTAACCGCTGGAATTATTCGAATAGCTGAGAAAATTTTGATTGTAATCAATGCCAATATTTCAGCGTAGGCCTTGTAAAATATTTATAAGTTTTTTCTAATTTTGAATCTTTTGAACTCTAATCTCAATTAATCATTTTTTCTAAAACTGATTACAATCACATAAGTGCGCTGTTCGTGGGATTCAGTTTCTAAATTTTTTAGCTTAGAAGTGTGTATAAGTGGAATTACAACGAAGAGAAGTCTCACTTTTTTATCCTGTGTGGGAGCAGACCGGACCATTTGCAGGGTACTGATAAAAAGCCACGTAGAAGAAAGTCCGTACCCTTGTAATTTTTGTGAAGTGTTAGTCAACCGTATCCACGTCTGTTAAGAGACACTCGTGCACTCATCAGAACGGTAGTTTACTATACTGTCATACATGCTCCAAGTTTTGGGAATATTCCAACCAACACTTCAATAAAATAAACCAGCTTTATTTTTTATTATCCTAAACTCCATCAGTGAAGTCGTGCGGTTGTGAAGACTTAGGAACGTGAGTTGTGAGTAAAAAACGCATTGCGGAGATCTTAATTTTCGTTACAGACTGAATTTACGCAGTACACACACATAATTTCACTAAAAAAGACTACGCTTGTTTGTCTTGTGAAAATTAGATTTGGTGCCATAACACATATAATTTTCTATTTACCGTGCCACACCGTGAACAAACTTGATTCTTGTAGATTGTGTGAGAGAACATTTAATCGCTTTGCGAGAACATAGTAGAAAGTCGTATCAAAGTAGTCAAGATGGCAACATATAGTAAGTTTGCCCGCAGTGCACAAGACCTTCAACTTGTACAGCGTGCCCGCTCGTTGTGCCAATTCTTGCTTCAACGCACAATATATCATCTCGAGGGAGCCGGTCCGGGTACAAGCCACGGAGAAATAGACATTGCGGTGATGGACGACTTGAAGGAGCGCATGCGGGAACGACGACTTAATGTCAACCTTACCAAGTCCTGCGTTCTCGTCAGAAGTGCTGCTTTTGCGACAATAAATGCTTCGAATAGAAAAAAAGATGCAGACACACAATTGGACCGTGACAGTCCAATTGTAGTATACATTGAAATACATCTCGATGGACATTATGCTTCAATGTGGAGGACACTGCTTGTTAGCGAAAATGCTGATCTGCGCGAAAAGATTACCCAAAGCGCTACGGGATTCCAAAATATGTGTAATCTTGCTACTGCAGGAAACACATATAGGAATTTTTATGTGGGCGTTGACAACTTCGTCAATGAAATTGTGGACGATGGCCGTCGCCTGCGCCCTACTCTGGGGTTTCTAATGGGACCCAGCAAGCAAGAAGCGGAAGGACTTCTAAAGAATGGGAGTAACAAGGATGCCATTTTTACAGAAAATACGGTGTATGGACTGGTATTGGGATGGATTTTCCATGAACCCGATTATGTGATTGTGCACGGCGACACAGTGGTAATACGTAAAAACTCCCCGGCATGCCCGTTAGCTCGCGCAGAGGAAGAGATTGCAAGTAACGAATCGGGAAACGACGCACAAGTGAACCACCTTACAAATGCGGCACGTGCGGAAACTAGTTTTGATAACTCTCCCATTCGAACCGCTGCAGAAGGAGCGACAACAGAGAAATACGGTTCAAATGTTGTCTCTGCAGTTGGAACTACTGCCACATTCAGTATACTTGCTTCACCTGCGAATCAGTCAAGTACCACAAGTATAACGCCTGCTGACAGACTAGAGAGAAATATTTTAACTGCCGACACTGCGGCGAACGAAGGCGATGTGCGCGCCTTGCAACTACACAGCGTTCCGTTAGACAATGAAAATTGGTCTGTAGCAAGCTATATTAATTTATTCGGTGCAGTAATAGGTTCCGGTCCTGTCCCAACGACAACCCGAATCAATGCACATTTTGCAGATCAGCGCAATGAACATTCGGTCAATGGAGTTTCAACCAGTCGTGTCACAACGGAGAGAGCTAGTACAAATGCGGATACTGCAGCTACGAATGGCTCAGTGGCCGTGGCACGAAATGCCGCTGATATGCCACCACCAAATACGCAAGGAACAGAAAGAGAACATTTGCCATTCTCCTCTTCTCAGTTAGACCGATATATTTCTGGTGACGTCGTCGAGGACGACGACGTCACTCCTTTTCATCTGCGCCCACGAAGGTTCCGGGGAAACGGACAGGATTCAGAGCCAGAAAGCCAACAGTCCGCTACAGCCCCCACTGAAAAAGGAGTTAGGAGTCCGTCTCCAATTAGGAGTCCGTCCCTCAGGCTTCCAACGAGAAGGACTCCTTTCCGTAATGCTGTAGTCCGTCGCTTATATGGAAGAGATCGTTCCCCGGCTGATCGTGCCGCTACTCCTACACCAACAATTCCAAAATGAAAGCCATATGGTGTCCTCTACTTAACTGAATCATATAGTTGTGCCGTGCGCACTAATATTTAAACATATTTTCAAATGTAATCTGTAGCAATTTTTAATTTTTCAATTAATTCAATCAATTCGAAATATATTTTTGTCTGAGTTGCAGTAACTATGTACTTCATTTAAACTTATTTATGCGTCAGTCGTTATGATTACGTGTATGAAACTGTCATTTTTCATTGATTTAATAGTAATTTTCGTACCACAAAATTCGTCGTAATTAATAATTACAAATAAATACTAAACAAATAACAATATATATAATCCTATATGATATTTCGTTGGCGAGAATATTTTGAAAATCATTCCCCTTTATTCTTCCTTGTAGTTTGAATACTAATTTATACCTGCTGAACTAATTTAGGAAATTAAATATATTCAAGATTCAAAGTACATTTTTGTCTTTAAAAAAACCCTAAACCATTTTTTCTAGCCAACATATTTTTATGATGCTCACATGTACGTATTGTACTGAAAATAATTACACCCGTACATTATGAATAACAATAGAACTGTTTTCAATACCAAAGTATTTCCTTAATTCGTATCAAATGAATGTTTCCGTTTACCTTTTCAAGTCCAACGACCTATTCAAGCCCAACGACCTATTCATTGCTAACGACATATTCTTGAAAAACGACTTATTCAAGGCGAATGACCTATTCAAGCCAAACTCCCTATTCAAGCCCAACGACCTATTCAAGCACAACGACATATTCAAGCACAACGACGTATTCAAGCACAATGACATATTCAAGCACAACGACATATTCAACCACAACGACATATTCAAGCACAACGACATATTCAAGCACAACGACATATTCAACCACAACGACATATTCAAGCACAACGACATATTCAAGCACAACGACATATTCAAGCACAACGACTTATTCAAGCACAACGACATATTCAAGCACAACGACATATTCAAGCACAACGACATATTCAAGCACAACGACATATTCAAGCACAACGACATATTCAAGCACAACGACATATTCAAGCACAACGACATATTCAAGCACAACGACATATTCAAGCACAACGACATATTCAAGCACAACGACATATTCAAGCACAACGACATATTCAAGCACAACGACATATTCAAGCACAACGACATATTCAAGCACAACGACATATTCAAGCTGAAGGACATATTCAAGCTTAAGGACCTATTCAAGCTGAAGGACCTATTCAAGCTGAAGGATCTATTCAAGCTGAAGGACCTATTCAAGCTGAAGGACCTATTCAAGCTGAATGACCTATTCAAGCTGAAGGACCTGTTCAAGCTGAAGGACCTGTTCAAGCTGAAGGACCTATTCAAGCTGAAGGACCTATTCGAGCTGAAGGACCTATTCAAGCTGAAGGACCTATTCAAGCTGAAGGACCTATTCAAGCTGAAGGACCTATTCAAGCTGAAGGACCTATTCAAGCTGAAGGACCTATTCAAGCTGAAGGACCTATTCAAGCTGAAGGACCTATTCAAGCTGAAGGACCTATTCAAGCTGAAGGACCTATTCAAGCTGAAGGACCTATTCAAGCTGAAGGACCTATTCAAGCTGAAGGACCTATTCAAGCTGAAGGACCTATTCAAGCTGAAGGACCTATTCAAGCTGAAGGACCTATTCAAGCTGAAGGACCTATTCAAGCTGAAGGACCTATTCAAGCTGAAGGACCTATTCAAGCTGAAGGACCTATTCAAGCTGAAGGACCTATTCAAGCTGAAGGACCTATTCAAGCTGAAGGACATATTCAAGCTGAAGGACCTATTCAAGCTGAAGGACCTATTCAAGCTGAAGGACCTATTCAAGCTGAAGGACCTATTCAAGCTGAAGGACCTATTCAAGCTGAAGGACCTATTCAAGCTGAAGGACCTATTCAAGCTGAAGGACCTATTAAAGCTGAAGGACCTATTCAAGCTGAAGGACCTATTCAAGCTGAAGGACCTATTCAAGCTGAAGGACCTATTCAAGCTGAAGGACCTATTCAAGCTGAAGGACCTATTCAAGCTGAAGGACCTATTCAAGCTGAAGGACCTATTCATGCTGAAGGACCTATTCAAGCTGAAGGACCTATTCAAGCTGAAGGACCTACTCAAGCTGAAGGACCTATTCAAGCTGAAGGACCTATTCAAGCTGAAGGACCTATTCAAGCTTAAGGACCTTTTCAAACTGAAGGACCTATTCAAGCTGAAGGACCTATTCAAGCTTAAGGACCTTTTCAAACTGAAGGACCTATTCAAGCTGATGGACCTATTCAAGCTGAACGACCATTTCAAGCTGAAGGACCTATTCAAGATTAAGGACCTTTTCAAACTGAAGGACCTATTCAAGCTGAAGGACATATTCAAGCTGATGGACCTATTCAAGCTGAAGGACCTATTCAAGCTTAAGGACCTTTTCAAGCTGAAGGACCTATTCAAGCTTAAGGACCTTTTCAAACTGAAGGACCTATTCAAGCTGATGGACCTATTCAAGCTGAACGACCATTTCAAGCTGAAGGACCTATTCAAGATTAAGGACCTTTTCAAACTGAAGGACCTATTCAAGCTGAAGGACATATTCAAGCTGATGGACCTATTCAAGCTGAAGGACCAATTCAAGCTGAAGGACCTATTCAAGCTGAAGGACCTATTCAAGCTGAAGGACCTATTCAAGCTGAAGGACCAATTCAAGCTGAAGGACCTATTCAACTTTAAGGACCTATTAAAGCTGAAGGACTTATTCTAGCTGAAGGACCTATTCAAGCTGAAGGACCTATTCAAGCTGAAGGACCAATTCAAGCTGAAGGACCTATTCAAGCTTAAGGACCTTTTCAAACTGAAGGACCTATTCAAGCTGAAGGACCTATTCAAGCTGAAGGACCAATTCAAGCTGAAGGACCTATTCAAGCTGAAGGACCTATTCAAGCTGAAGGACCTATTCAAGCTGAAGGACCTATTCAACCTGAAGGACCTATTCGAGCTGAAGGACATATTCAAGCTTAAGGACCTATTCAAGCTGAAGGACCTATTCAAGCTGAAGGACCTATTCAAGCTGAAGGACCTATTCAAGCTGAAGGACCTATTCAAGCTGAAGGACCTATTCAAGCTGAAGGACCTATTCAAGCTGAAGGACCTATTCAAGCTGAAGGACCTATTCAAGCTGAAGGACCTATTCAAGCTGAAGGACCTATTCAAGCTGAAGGACCTTTTCAAGCTGAAGGACCTATTCAAGCTGAAGGACCTATTCAAGCTGAAGGACCTATTCAAGCTGAAGGACCTATTCAAGCTGAAGGACCTATTCAAGCTGAAGGACCTATTCAAGCTGAATGACCTATTCGAGCTGAAGGACATATTCAAGCTTAAGGACCTATTCAAGCTGAAGGACCTATTCAAGCTGAAGGACCTATTCAAGCTGAAGGACCTATTCAAGCTGAATGACCTATTCAAGCTGAAGGACCTATTCAAGCTGAAGGACCTATTCAAGCTGAAGGACCTATTCAAGCTGAAGGACCTATTCAAGCTTAAGGACCTTTTCAAGCTGAAGGACCTATTCAAGCTGAAGGACCTATTCAAGCTGAAGGACCTATTCAAGCTGAAGGACCTATTCAAGCTTAAGGACCTTTTCAAGCTGAAGGACCTATTCAAGCTGAAGGACCTATTCAAGCTGAAGGACCTATTCAAGCTGAAGGACCTATTCAAGCTGAAGGACCTATTCAAGCTGAAGGACCTATTCAAGCTGAATGACCTATTCAAGCTGAAGGACCTATTCAAGCTGAAGGACCTATTCAAGCTGAAGGACCTATTCAAGCTTAAGGACCTATTCAAGCTTAAGGACCTTTTCAAACTGAAGGACCTATTCAAGCTGAAGGACCTATTCAAGCTGAAGGACCTATTCAAGCTGAAGGACCTATTCAAGCTGAAGGACCTATTCAAGCTGAAGGACATATTCAAGCTGAAGGACCTATTCAAGCTGAAGGACCTATTCAAGCTGAAGGACCTATTCAAGCTGAAGGACCTATTCAAGCTGAAGGACCTATTCAAGCTGAAGGACCTATTCAAGCTGAAGGACCTATTCAAGCTGAAGGACCTATTCAAGCTGAAGGACCTATTCAAGCTGAAGGACCTATTCAAGCTGAAGGACCTATTCAAGCTGAAGGACCTATTCAAGCTGAAGGACCTATTCAAGCTGAAGGACCTATTCAAGCTGAAGGACCTATTCAAGCTGAAGGACCTATTCAAGCTGAAGGACCTATTCATGCTGAAGGACCTATTCAAGCTGAAGGACCTATTCAAGCTGAAGGACCTACTCAAGCTGAAGGACCTATTCAAGCTGAAGGACCTATTCAAGCTGAAGGACCTATTCAAGCTTAAGGACCTTTTCAAACTGAAGGACCTATTCAAGCTGAAGGACCTATTCAAGCTTAAGGACCTTTTCAAACTGAAGGACCTATTCAAGCTGATGGACCTATTCAAGCTGAACGACCATTTCAAGCTGAAGGACCTATTCAAGATTAAGGACCTTTTCAAACTGAAGGACCTATTCAAGCTGAAGGACATATTCAAGCTGATGGACCTATTCAAGCTGAAGGACCTATTCAAGCTTAAGGACCTTTTCAAGCTGAAGGACCTATTCAAGCTTAAGGACCTTTTCAAACTGAAGGACCTATTCAAGCTTAAGGACCTTTTCAAACTGAAGGACCTATTCAAGCTGAAGGACCTATTCAAGCTGAAGGACCTATTCAAGCTGAAGGACCTATTCAAGCTGAAGGACTAATTCAAGCTGAAGGACCTATTCAAGCTGAAGGACTAATTCAAGCTGAAGGACCTATTCAAGCTGAAGGACCTATTCAAGCTGAAGGACCTATTCAAGCTGAAGGACCAATTCAAGCTGAAGGACCTATTCAAGCTGAAGGACCAATTCAAGCTGAAGGACCTATTCAACTTTAAGGACCTATTAAAGCTGAAGGACTTATTCTAGCTGAAGGACCTATTCAAGCTGAAGGACCTATTCAAGCTGAAGGACCAATTCAAGCTGAAGGACCTATTCAAGCTTAAGGACCTTTTCAAACTGAAGGACCTATTCAAGCTGAAGGACCTATTCAAGCTGAAGGACATATTCAAGCTGATGGACCTATTCAAGCTGAAGGACCTATTCAAGCTTAAGGACCTTTTCAAGCTGAAGGACCTATTCAAGCTTAAGGACCTTTTCAAACTGAAGGACCTATTCAAGCTTAAGGACCTTTTCAAACTGAAGGACCTATTCAAGCTGAAGGACCTATTCAAGCTGAAGGACCTATTCAAGCTGAAGGACCTATTCAAGCTGAAGGACTAATTCAAGCTGAAGGACCTATTCAAGCTGAAGGACCTATTCAAGCTGAAGGACCTATTCAAGCTGAAGGACCAATTCAAGCTGAAGGACCTATTCAAGCTGAAGGACCAATTCAAGCTGAAGGACCTATTCAACTTTAAGGACCTATTAAAGCTGAAGGACTTATTCTAGCTGAAGGACCTATTCAAGCTGAAGGACCTATTCAAGCTGAAGGACCAATTCAAGCTGAAGGACCTATTCAAGCTTAAGGACCTTTTCAAACTGAAGGACCTATTCAAGCTGAAGGACCTATTCAAGCTGAAGGACCAATTCAAGCTGAAGGACCTATTCAAGCTGAAGGACCTATTCAAGCTGAAGGACCTATTCAAGCTGAAGGACCTATTCAACCTGAAGGACCTATTCGAGCTGAAGGACATATTCAAGCTTAAGGACCTATTCAAGCTGAAGGACCTATTCAAGCTGAAGGACCTATTCAAGCTGAAGGACCTATTCAAGCTGAAGGACCTATTCAAGCTGAAGGACCTATTCAAGCTGAAGGACCTATTCAAGCTGAAGGACCTATTCAAGCTGAAGGACCTATTCAAGCTGAAGGACCTATTCAAGCTGAAGGACCTATTCAAGCTGAAGGACCTATTCAAGCTGAAGGACCTATTCAAGCTGAAGGACCTTTTCAAGCTGAAGGACCTATTCAAGCTGAAGGACCTATTCAAGCTGAAGGACCTATTCAAGCTGAAGGACCTATTCAAGCTGAAGGACCTATTCAAGCTGAAGGACCTATTCAAGCTGAATGACCTATTCAAGCTGAAGGACCTATTCAAGCTGAAGGACCTATTCAAGCTGAAGGACCTATTCAAGCTTAAGGACCTATTCAAGCTTAAGGACCTTTTCAAACTGAAGGACCTATTCAAGCTTAAGGACCTTTTCAAACTGAAGGACCTATTCAAGCTGAAGGACCTATTCAAGCTGAAGGACCTATTCAAGCTGAAGGACCTATTCAAGCTGAAGGACTAATTCAAGCTGAAGGACCTATTCAAGCTGAAGGACCTATTCAAGCTGAAGGACCTATTCAAGCTGAAGGACCAATTCAAGCTGAAGGACCTATTCAAGCTGAAGGACCTATTCGAGCTGAAGGACCTATTCAAGCTGAAGGACCTATTCAAGCTTAAGAACCTTTTCAAACTGAAGGACCTATTCAAGCTGAAGGACCTATTCAAGCTAAAGGACCTATTCAAGCTGAAGGACTAATTCAAGCTGAAGGACCTATTCAAGCTGAAGGACCTCTTCAAGCTGAAGGACCTTTTCAAACTGAAGGACCTATTCAAGCTGAAGGACCTATTCAAGCTGAAGGACCAATTCAAGCTGAAGGACCTATTCAAGCTGAAGGACCTATTCAAGCTGAAGGACCTATTCAAGCTGAAGGACCTATTCAAGCTGAAGGACCTATTCAACCTGAAGGACCTATTCGAGCTGAAGGACATATTCAAGCTTAAGGACCTATTCAAGCTGAAGGACCTATTCAAGCTGAAGGACCTATTCAAGCTGAAGGACCTATTCAAGCTGAAGGACCTATTCAAGCTGAAGGACCTATTCAAGCTGAAGGACCTATTCAAGCTGAAGGACCTATTCAAGCTGAAGGACCTATTCAAGCTTAAGGACCTTTTCAAGCTGAAGGACCTATTCAAGCTGAAGGACCTATTCAAGCTGAAGGACCTATTCAAGCTTAAGGACCTTTTCAAGCTGAAGGACCTATTCAAGCTGAAGGACCTATTCAAGCTGAAGGACCTATTCAAGCTGAAGGACCTATTCAAGCTGAAGGACCTATTCAAGCTGAAGGACCTATTCAAGCTGAATGACCTATTCAAGCTGAAGGACCTATTCAAGCTGAAGGACCTATTCAAGCTGAAGGACCTATTCAAGCTTAAGGACCTATTCAAGCTTAAGGACCTTTTCAAACTGAAGGACCTATTCAAGCTTAAGGACCTTTTCAAACTGAAGGACCTATTCAAGCTGAAGGACCTATTCAAGCTGAAGGACCTATTCAAGCTTAAGAACCTTTTCAAACTGAAGGACCTGTCGGAGAATTATTGAGGGTTGGGGTAATTTGGGGATCGCTAAATCCTGCCCAAGATTCCACCGCTGGAATTTGGGCAGTTGGTGGGCTGATGCACGCCTCCTTTTTCTTTTCTGTGTTAGAGAGATGCAAGCCTCATGGCTCGCACGCTCTCTTGTAGTTTTTCGTGAGGAGCACAACAACAGCATCGCCTATACCACCGCTCCCCGTCCCCGATCCTCACACTCTTCTCCAGAACTTTGTCGTGTTGCAAGCAAGCTCGTGGAGCTTGCACAAAATTATACTTTTGTCTCTTTCGGCCCGTTGGCCATTAAAGTTAATTGTCATTAGTCGTCAGTCTTCTGTAAATAAATATTGGGTTTCTGGTTTATAGAAAATTGTCTTGTGTCACTACTCATTTTATTTAATGTCACGTATCCCGCGATCCGAACCATTTTCTGAGTAAAAGTTAGGTGCATTTGGGCGAGCTCATGAGATCAGAGTAACTGATCATCTTCCAGCACTGCTAACAGTTAGCGAAAACGATCAATTCCCAACACTACTGGCGAACCTGCCAGGATACGTGGCAGTTGACCTAACAGTTTGTGACAATTTAGTGACAGTTTAGTGCCCGATTGTCGTGATGTCAGGCAAGGAGGAAAAGGTTAAAGTGGTCGTTACTGCTGCGGGCAGTGACGACGAAACAAGCCAAACTGTGGATCCATCATCCCTGACTGTGCAGGAGCGCATCCGGAAGTTGAGCCAGACAGACGACCAGGCTGGAGACGCCAAAGTTATCGTCAAGACTGATCCAGCAACAGCAAGAAAGATGACCAAGGGGGCGTTAGACTACAGCGTCCTTGTCACCGCCAAGCTGGACGTACTCAACGACGCCGTCGAGCGCCTGAAGAAGGAGCTTCGTCGAGATCCTGTGGAGGTGGATAGCCTCAACTATGCGTGGGCATACTACTCTCTCCAGAACAAGGGCTTCGAAGACGCTGCCAAGAAACTGATGGACCAGTATTTGAAGGAGAGGGATGTGGAATACGCGGTGCAGCTAGAGAAAGATGTGGGAAAGCATGCCATGGACCGGATAAGGTTGGAGCATCTCTACAAGAAGGAGATCGTCCCGTTCCAGACAACGCCTGCCACCTCCTCGTCACCCACCCCAATCGACAGCAGCATGAGGATGCTGCTACCAAAGCGTGAGCTTCCACAGTTTTCCGGAGACGTGAGGGAGTGGTTATCCTTCATGGCGTCATTCGGTGAGATTGATCGGGATAGGAACTTGTCCCAGATAGACAAGTTCCACTTCCTCATCCAGTCAACACGAGAAGGGTCATCAGCGAGAAAGCTCCTCAAGAGTTTTCCATTTACGGCGGGAAACTACGCCAAAGCCTTGCAGAGCCTTCAGGAGCGGTTCGGGAGGAACAACGTCCTGGTGAAGGTCTACGTACGAGATCTCCTCCAGCTGGTGATAGAAGCGTCTTCCGGGAAGGTCCTGGATTTTGGAGATCTCGTCACCACCATAACGTCCCAGATACGGAATCTGGAGACGCTTGGGGTCACACAAGACAAGTGTGCCCAGGTCCTCTACCCGGTGGTGGAGTGCTGCCTTCCTCCAGACGTCCTTCAGGCATGGCAACGCAGTGCTCTATTTAAAGAAGAGCTTGAAGAGCTCATCAAATTCCTCCAGGCGGAGGTGAACAGTTATACTGAGCGGTCGCTCGCTCAGTTCCAGCTCAACGGCAACGGAAGCAGCGGGGGTAGCAAACCCTCCAACAAAAAGAAGAGTAACGACGGTGGTGGTGGCGGAGGGGACGTAGCTACGTCCTCCTCCTTGATCAACAGCAACAACGGCGGTGGAAGGAACAACAGCGGCGGTGGTGGCGGCGGTCAACGAAGGAAGGGAAAAGGCAACAGGCCTCCGTGTGTTTTTTGCGAAAAAGCACACTCCCCAGTCGCGTGTGAAGCAGCGCTGGGGATGACACTCTCGGAGAAGAGGGATATCCTGCGCAGCAAAAAGTGCTGCTTTTCCTGCCTCCGTCCAGCCCAGCATTTTGCACAGGAGTGCAGAGCAGAAGTTACTTGTGGCGTTTGCCACAACAAACACCACGCCGTCATGTGTCCAGTCCTCCGTGGTGCAGCGGATAAGGGGTCCTCATCATCGTCAGCCGAGCAGTCCGAGAAGGGTCCCGGTTCAGTTCCTGTTGTGGATAGCAAGTCCACCACCAGCATGACCAATGGAGTCGAGTCCAGAGAGGTTCCACTCCAGACTTTGTTGGTAGCGGTCCATGGAACCAATGGCAAGATGCAAACAGTGAGGGCACTGTTTGATCCGGGTTCCCAGACCTCCTACGTATTGTCCAGCCTCGCAGAAGAGCTCCAGTGTCGCACGGTGGGAGAAGAAGAGGTGGTCCATCAGCTGTTCGGTGGAGCCACTACAAGACCAACAAAACATAAAATTGTTAAATGTTTTGTTTCGGATAAGCAAGGTCGAAATAATTGTAATTTCGACTGCTCCACGACAGACCAGATAGCAGGAAGAATCGTGTCCCCACCTCCTGGACCATGGATTGACGACTACAGGCGTGAAGGGATCACGTTCGATGACGCCAGCAGCAGCAGTTCCAGTCCAGTTGCCTTGTTGATAGGCAATGACGTAGCAGCACGTTTGTACAAGGGGAGAATTCGCCACCTCGACTACGGTCCGTCCGCAATGGAGACATGTTGGGGTTGGGTCCTTTGTGGTAAGCTGCCGTCCAGAAGAAAGGAGATCCCGAAGACGATGTTGGTTACCAACCTGCTCCAGTTCCAGGGTAACCCGTTATCCGCTTTGTGGGACCTGGAGAGCATCGGCATCCATGATCCTGTGGAAACGAAGAAGAAGGAGGAATTAGCGCTGGCCACTCAACAGCATTTCGAGAGCACCGTTGTGCGGCTCACAGACGGCAGATATCAGATCTGCCTCCCTTGGATTGCTAGAGCAAAGGAGAAGCTCCCCTCCAACTTCTTTATCGCGAGCCGCCGGCTCAAGAATCTGACAAAGGGACTCCAGGAAAAAGGCCTCCTGGAGAAGTACCACGATTTGTTCCAGCAGTGGGAGGAGGACGGGATGATTGAGGAGGTGCAGCCTGCTCAGCTAAGTGACCCGGGTCACTATCTCCCCCACCATGCTGTCGTCAAGGCAACCAGTGCCACAACTCCGATCCGTCCAGTGTTTGACGGATCCAGCAAGGCAGCAGGAAAGCTGTCCCTCAACGACTGTTTGGACAAGGGACCAAACACGCTGGAGCTAATCTTCCCCATCCATCTTCGCTTCCGGCTGAATAAGATTGGAATGCTGGCTGACGTGAAGAAGGCGTTCCAGCAGATAAGCGTCGCTCCAGACGACCGCGATTTCCTCCGGTTCCTTTGGTGGGATGACCTATCCTGCAAAAAAGAAAAGATTTTCCGTCATTGTCGAGTTGTTTTTGGTGTGACGAGCAGCCCGTACCTCTTGGGCGCAACCATGCGTCATCATCTCGAGAAAGCGACGGGGAAAGATGCCGCCGTTGCTAAGCAGCTACTCCTATCGACTTATGTCGACAACGCCATCCTGAGTGTTGACTCAGTAGAAGAAGCCAAAGAGTTCCAGACGACCGCAACTTCTCTCCTGCTCCCAGCCCAGTTTGATCTGAGAGGATGGGAGTTTGGCCCTCGCGAAGAAAGTGCGTGGCTGCCAGTACTGGGTCTTCTGTGGAACGTGAAGGAAGACGAGTTGGCTTTTGACGTGTCCAAAATCTCCTCCAAAATTGATGTGGAGCCCACTCTCCGCCATGTACTCAGCCTAGTACACTCGATCTTCGACCCCATGGGCTACACGAGCCCATTTACTATTGTGGGAAAGCTGCTCCTCCGTCGTTGCCATGACGCCAAGTGTGGTATGGATACCACACTGGATCCCGAGCTGAAGGATGATGTCCTGAAGTGGGCGGCCCAGATCCCACTTTTGTCAAAATTGAGGATCCCTCGTCATGTCTGTTTTGGCGAGAAGGGAGCACAGTACACTGTCCATGTGCTGTGCGACGCATCATCATCCGCGACAGCCGCTGCGGTGTTTTTGAGACGAGAAGAGGGAGCTGACGTCAAGGTCTTCCTGTTGGCGTCTAAATCTCGTGTTGCCCCGAAAAAGAAGGCCACCATTCCCAGGCTGGAGCTGATAGCTTGTGTGATAGCTGGGAGGCTATTACACACGGTTCGAGTAGCCATCGGATCTCCAGACCTCCCTGTGACCTGTTGGTCAGACTCCTCAACAGCCCTGGCTTGGATCCGTGGAGCGGGTCCTTGGGCCGTTTTTGTGCACAACTGTGTTTAAAAGGTGAGGGCCGAGACGAGTGTTGCGTCCTGGAGGCATATCCCTGGCAAGCATAATGTTGCCGACCTCCCGTCCCGCGGCTGCTCTGCCAAAAAGTTGCTGGAATCCAGATGGTGGGAGGGACCCGAATGGCTGTATCTTCCTCCACACCAGTGGCCAATAACCGAAGAAATTCCTGATGAGGAGCTCGTGGACAAGGAGCGGAAGAAGACGGTTACAGTTGCGACTGTGACCTCAAGTTGTCATCCCATGCAGCAGTTTCTCCGAATCTCCCAGTATCCCCGAATCCTGAAGGCCGTGGCTGCTTGGCTCCGACTAAAGAAAAAATTAAAAGAAAAAATTACTCGACAGCAAAGTGGCAAGGAGGTTTGTCAAAATTCCGAAAATGATGGGGACTTGACCGCAGAGGACCTGAAAGAGGCAGAACGTTATCTGCTCCTCTTTGTGCAGCAGGAGCTGCACAAAAATCCAGAGGCCCTGAAGAAGCTACGCCCTTTTGTGGATGAGAGGGGCATAATGAGAACACGTACCCGGCTGACTGGTCAAGGCGACGAAGATTTCCTGTGTCCCATTCTGCTACCAGAGAGGAACGAGTTTGTTGTCCGCCTGATACGGTGGGAGCACGAGACCAACTGTCACGTTGGAGTGTCAACTCTTTTGGGGATCCTGCGTCAGCGATTCTGGGTGGTCAAGGGCCGAAGAACTGTAAGAGGCGTCTTGACGAAGTGCTGGATCTGTAGGCGTTTCACTTCTCGTCGTTCCACAGCACAAGAAGCACCACTACCAAAGTCGAGAACGAGTTTGGGGACTCCATTCCAAGTGACGGGGTTGGACGCTGCTGGTCCGCTTATCCTACGTGGCGGTGAAAAGGTTTGGATTCTCCTCTTCACTTGCGCCACCTATTGTGCTGTCCATCTCGAGCTAGTGGACACTTTGTCGGCTGAGGGGTTTATCAGAGCCCTCCGCAAGTTTGTGGCAAGAAGGGGTCGTCCGGAAGTCGTCTACTCCGACAACGCGTGTGGGTTTGTTGCGGCCAACAAGTCCCTCCAAAAGGTTAACTGGAAGCATGTCCAGGAGTTCGCTGTTGTTTCCCGTATCCAGTGGCGCTTTAATCCTCCTGTAGCACCGTGGTGGGGAGGATGGTGGGAGCGGCTCATTGGTTTGGCTAAGCAGCTCCTGCGTCGGATCCTGGGAAAGAAAGTGGTCCACCGTGGAGAACTGGAGTTGTTGTTGGTGGAGGTGGAGGAGTGCCTCAATAACAGGCCACTGACGTACACTTCCGAGAACGTCGGAGATCCGCTGCCACTCACACCAAATCACTTTGTCCGCAGTGCTGGAGCGCTGCATCTACCCGAAGCTGACCTGCACGACGGCCGTAGCACGAGAGCAGCCTATAAGAAGCTGCAGCACCTTCGTGAGGTCCTCCGTTCCCGTTTCCGGTCTGAGTACCTGGGATTCCTGAGGGGAGATCAATGCCAGAAGTCCTCCATCGAGCTGAAGCCTGGTGACGTCGTGCTGGTAGAGCACGAAAACTCGAAACGGCAGGATTGGCTGTTGGGAGTTATCGTGGAGGCGATTCCTGGAGGTGACGGAGCCAAGCGATTATTTCGCCTGAAGACGAAGAATGGCGAGATCCTGCGTCCGGTTCAACGTCTCTTCCTGATGGAGCAGCAGTAGCCGAAACCAGCACCTAAAAATAAAATGAAAATATATATTAAAAAATTTAAAACTCAAAATTATATTTAATTTCTGTAAACGTTTAAATTATGAAAATGTTCTTGTTTTTGTTTACCTGTTTTTGTCTCCTCAATGCTCACCACCAGAGGAGACTGGAAATTTGTTTGTTTGATTTGGCGCTCTGTGGTAGACAGAAAGCAGCCTTTTTTCAATTAGTTTGGGGCATTGTGAGACCCCTCCTTTCCAGTCTCTTCGTTGTTTTTTGTTCCAACCCGGACCTGAGGGCCCTGGTTGGAAGGTGGGAGTATGTCGGAGAATTATTGAGGGTTGGGGTAATTTGGGGATCGCTAAATCCTGCCCAAGATTCCACCGCTGGAATTTGGGCAGTTGGTGGGCTGATGCACGCCTCTTTTTTCTTTTCTGTGTTAGAGAGATGCAAGCCTCATGGCTCGCACGCTCTCTTGTAGTTTTTCGTGAGGAGCACAACAACAGCATCGCCTATACCACCGCTCCCCGTCCCCGATCCTCACACTCATCTCCAGAACTTTGTCGTGTTGCAAGCAAGCTCGTGGAGCTTGCACAAAAATATACTTTTGTCTCTTTCGGCCCGTTGGCCATTAAAGTTAATTGTCATTAGTCGTCAGTCTTCTGTAAATAAATATTGGGTTTCTGGTTTATAGAAAATTGTCTTGTGTCACTACTCATTTTATTTAATGTCACGTATCCCGCGATCCGAACCATTTTCTGAGTAAAAGTTAGGTGCATTTGGGCGAGCTCATGAGATCAGAGTAACTGATCATCTTCCAGCACTGCTAACAGTTAGCGAAAACGATCAATTCCCAACAGGACCTATTCAAGCTGAAGGACCTATTCAAGCTGAAGGACTAATTCAAGCTGAAGGACCTATTCAAGCTGAAGGACCTCTTCAAGCTGATGGACCTATTCAAGCTGAAGGACCAATTCAAGCTGAAGGACCTATTCAAGCTGAAGGACCTATTCGAGCTGAAGGACCTATTCAAGCTGAAGGACCTATTCAAGCTTAAGAACCTTTTCAAACTGAAGGACCTATTCAAGCTGAAGGACCTATTCAAGCTGAAGGACCTATTCAAGCTGAAGGACTAATTCAAGCTGAAGGACCTATTCAAGCTGAAGGACCTCTTCAAGCTGAAGGACCTATTCAAGCTGAAGGACCTATTCAAGCTGAAGGACCTATTCAAGCTGAAGGACCTATTCAAGCTGAAGGACCTATTCGAGCTGAAGGACCTATTCAAGCTGAGGGACCTATTCAAGTTTAAGGACCTATTACAGCTGAAGGACCTATTCAAGCACAACGACATATTCAAGCACAACGACATATTCAAGCACAACGACATATTCAAGCACAACGACATATTCAAGCACAACGACATATTCAAGCACAACGACATATTCAAGCACAACGACATATTCAAGCACAACGACATATTCAAGCACAACGACATATTCAAGCACAACGAAATATTCAAGCACAACGACATATTCAAGCACAACGACATATTCAAGCACAACGACATATTCAAGCACAACGACATATTCAAGCACAACGACATATTCAAGCACAACGACATATTCAAGCACAACGACATATTCAAGCACAACGACATATTCAAGCACAACGACATATTCAAGCACAACGACATATTCAAGCACAACGACATATTCAAGCTCAACGACATATTCAACCACAACGACATATTCAAGCACAACGACATATTCAACCACAACGACATATTCAACCACAACGACATATTCAAGCACAACGACATATTCAAGCACAACGACATATTCAAGCACAACGACATATTCAAGCTCAACGACATATTCAAGCACAACGACATATTCAAGCACAACGACATATTCAAGCACAACGACATATTCAAGCACAACGACTTATTCAAGCACAACGACATATTCAAGCACAATGACATATTCAAGCACAACGACATATTCAAGCACAACGACATATTCAAGCACAACGACATATTCAAGCACAACGACATATTCAAGCACAACGACATATTCAAGCACAACGACCTATTCCACCATAACGACCTATTCCAGCCCAACGACCTATTCCAGCCCAACGACCTATTCTAGCCCAACGACCTATTCCAGCCCATCGACCTATTCCAGCCCAACGACCTATTCCAGCCCAACGACCTACTCCAGCCCAACGACCTATTCCAGCCCAACGACCTATTCCACCCCAACGACCTTTTCCAGCCCAACGACCTATTTCAGCCTAACGACCTATTTCAGCCCAACGACCTATTTCAGCCCAACGACCTATTCGCGCTTACATATATGCAGTATCTGCAGATTCATGACTATCAAGTTGAAGTGCGATAAAACTCTAGATATTAGTACCATAGGGTCATAGTTAAATGGAATTTCACAGCTAGTTGCGTTAACTATAACCTTCATCGTGCCAGTTCAACAACAGAAACTAATCATATCCGTGATATCCGTATTAGCTACGTTGAGTTAAATTTGAGTGAAGATTGAAACACAATTGGCAATTGGCAAAGTATGTTGTTGAATTCTAAATAAATTCCCCAACGCATTACTTTGAGAAGGACTTCAAACCAGTCTTAATTTTTTTAATTGACTTTGTTTGTAAACATTGCAGGTTGGTTCTATTTTAGTACATCGCTGATGATCCTTCTTAACTTTGTTCACGGTGTATCCTCTCTGATTTTTCAGTTATTGTAACAAAAGTGAAGTGCGGTAAATTGAGGCATTATGACGAAGTTTTTTTGTCATCACAATATTTATATGAATGTTATGCTTCATCCCGCAGGTATGAATATCTTACTACTATTAGTAGTAGTCAAATGGATTGTTCTGCTTGGGTCGGAATGATTCCGCCATTGTTAGTAGGCTATAATAAATTTACGTATCTTTGGATTATCGATGATTCTTGCAACTGGCACTTCAAAAAATTTTATTTTAAATGGCGCGTTCGTTTGTTCGTTTTTAGTGGTACTTGGACGGCAACACATTTACTACGGTGCAGCGAGAAAATGCAATGCTTGATTTGCTAGTTTCAATGAATTAATTCATGTTGCAATAAGAAATGCGTGAAGCTTTTAATTTTGGGAGAGTACATCTCATGCTTTTTTATTTGAGTATGTATTAATAATTTTGTTGAATCAGGCAATTTTGAATGAGATATTCCCACTGTTCAGTTAGAGATATATATTATTTAACGATCAGAAAACCGGATTTCAAAAAGAATTGATATGTTCATTTTGACTGAAATTTTAAAAATACACCGCTTCAACTTACAAGCAATGTATTGCTAAGTAATTATATAATTTGTATTATTAGTTGTGTAATTGCACCGAGACAATGTCACATGTGATTTTCTTTAAAATAAAAGGTAATGAAATTACAATAAACTTTTGGAAAAAATTATGCGATTAATTAAGCATTTGCGTCACGTTATCCTCAACTTCACCAGAAAATAACTGGCTGGGCTGATGCGAAGCTAAAAGGAAATTGATTTGCTTCAGCATGGGACGCAATTCATTGTCTTCTATTTTGAGAGGAATGTTCTGCATGGTTCGCAGCTGTAGGGCTTTTCTTTGTTGTGGATGAGTTGGATAGGACGGTTCTGCACTTTCCGCCATTGAATGCAGTGTGGTTACCATTATAGACACAATGGGTAATTGTACTGGTTGTCTCCTGTGTGCTCGAGCACATCAAACTTTGCTGCTGAGTGCACATTCTTGTTTTACGCAGTACGAGCATTGACAAGACCATTCGCATGTTTAGGGTCATGGTTCATGGAATTCTGGGCCGATGGAACCAGCTTCCTTGCCTTTTGCTGTTTCACGCAAGAGAATAGCGGTATGACTGTAAGGTTTGCGGAGCATTGACAAATGTTCATTTCGTTCGCACAATTATATTCACTCCAGCACTTAACCATTCCGATGTGAAATTTGTATGACAGAGTTCCGAGAATCAATCTATGTAAACAACCACATATCAGAGCACACTGGAAAAGAAGCATTCAAGTGTGCGTTTTGCAACCGTAACTACAACTGGCCGAAATCTTCGGTAGATATATTTTTTGCACTTTACAACACAACATTTTCGTGCGCGCATTATAGTAAGTCTCTATAAATCTACTTGCACCCTCCGTCAGCACAAACAGGGAATAAAGTCAGTAGGTCTTTCCGCTTGTAAGACTAATATGTGCTAAAGTCTCTTGGCATTAATTGGGTACAGTTAATAGGTATTACCGGGTTTTACGAATGATGTATGGGTGCAATCTTTTGTCGTCCACGGCAATTAAATAATTCCATGTAATTAACTTCAATAATAAAACGGTACCTGTATAAACTACAACTGTGGTGTAATGTAATTAAATGACATTTTAAATTTCTTTTCATTGCACCCGCAATAGTATTGCAAGAATTAGGATCAAGTGGGTAATTTTAAGAGTAGCGTTATACGTATCTAGAAATAATGGTAAATTTAGGGAGAGATTCTCAAATGCCTTTTCCTTCCCGTCGCGGAATCGCCAATCATTTCTAAAAAGATGTAGGACCGTCGTTATGTTATATATTGTGTTACATTTCAAGTTGTCCACATTATGCAAATTCTCCTCATGCATTGATCCGAATTAAAAGTTTACGCATGGCTGCAACTTAGGAGTTCGAAATCTTTAAAATTCCGTTGCTAATTGCACCGATTCTTTCACGTAATATGTCCAACAAATGTATTTGTCGTATTAAGTGTTGGAGAGTAGTTTCTTGGATGCCCTCTAGCAACAGTGGCGGGAACAACAGGTATCAAGGTAGAGCTGAATTAGGTATTTCACAAGCAATCCTGGCAAATGCCAAATCGTTTCTCCGGTTGTAATTCATGTAGTACGTCGAGCAGCAGTGTGCGTTGCTAGTTTGGTGATTAATCATATTTGATAATATTCCGTAACCGGTACCAATATTGTGGTCCGAAACCATTCTATTTAAGTACTCTCAGCCGCAAGTAGTATAATGTTTTCCTAACTAAACTTATTTCTGTGATAGTTTTTGCAATTAATTCAAATACTGGTGATAGTATATTTTTCAATTCAAATAGTTGTTAATTTGTGTTCGCAAAGTATCTGACACACGAATGTCCGATTTTGCGGAGGTTGCAACAGCTTCCGGGGTCTCTGATTTTAGATTATGTTCCACGGACGACTTATTTGCCTTCAAGGCTTGCTTCACTACAAGTTTAGCATTCCAATCAGTTAAATCGAAGCGAAATTTCTCTCGTGAATACTTGCGAAGTTTGGGAATGAAATTCCTATCTTGCGCAAACTAGCCACACAGGTAGAAAAGCTTAATTAATTGATGCCTGAAGTTAAGTATTTCACTATATTTACGACCTTTAGTTTTCGGGTGGTTTCCAATTCATATGTATCATATCAAACTGCCACTGCGTCCATGAATAACACTTTCCGAGATATTCTTCTACTAATATATCAATAAAACTGTTATGAAGATTGGCTGGACGAATCTAAAACAATAGGAGGTAACGATTTGCCAAACCAGCTGACATTTCTATTCATATTTTTTCTTTAGAATTCATAACTATACAATGGTATCGGGACCCTTGAATTATTGGACAATAAAAAATGAAATCCGAAATGAATACACCGGTATTCTGTGAACCATCCGCATTTCCTTAGCAGACAATCGGTCAATTCAATCGTTTTGGATATCACATTTCATATATATTCTGCCTGTCGTTGAAAGTGGATTGGATTTAAGTCCACGAAGTAATATAGAACTGGAAATGGTCGATAATTAGGTGTTGCAGTAAAATTGATTTCCTCGTAAAAAATATAAAATGGCCGTTTACCAATAAACCGTTAGGAATTTTCAAAATCGGACATTATACTAGGTATTTTGGCGAAGAAACAACCTATGATCATGTGTCACACATGTAGGGTCATATGTTGAAATTTTAAAGTTATAACGGTTTTTAACGGTAAAAGCTAACCATTGATACCGGTATTCCGTATTCGTAATCCTATGGTAACATGTACTTATCTGTCGGAATCGGATGTTGAAAATTTGTATTTGTTTAGTACTAATCCTAAAAAATAAAAATGGCCGTTTACCGATAAACCGTTAGGAATTTTGAAAATCTGACATCACATTAGGTGTTTTGGTGAAAAAACAACCTATGACCATGTGTCACACATATAGTGTCTTATGTAAAAAAATTCAAGTAGTAACGGTCACTAGCGGTAAAAGTTAGCCGTTGATACTGTTATTCAGTATTAGTAGTCCTATTGTTTTATGTTGTTGTTTGTTGAAATCGGATGTTGAAAATTCCAAGTTATTTAGTGTAATCGTAAAAAGAGAAAAAACTGCCATTTACCGTTAAACCGTTCAGAATTTTCAAATTCGGACATCTGAATCAGGAGTTTGGTAAAAAAAGGCACCATAATCATATATCATACATGTATGTTGCCATTTAAAAACAATAACGTTGTAACCGTTTCTAACGGTTATCGTTGATCAATTTGGTCCAATTTCAATAGTTAAGGCCCTTGGTGTCCAAGAAACCTGTATACCAATTTTGAGTCAAACCGGTTAAAGAGTTCGAAAGATATCTAGTGGACAGACAGATAGACTTGCTGTTCGTGACATTTTAAAATTTCGAAATCGTAGCGGTTTCAAACGGTTGTCATTTGCCATTATCGCCGTCAAGCTTGTCCCATAAAGCGATTGGGACACAAGTTTAAAATTCCAAACCACTTATGCAGGAGAGTTTAAAGCGTAAAATTATTTGAAATCGCTGTAACCGTTAAACAGTAACAGCCAACCCCTAAATGACCCCATATCTATGTGTTATGGTCATAGACGATTCGAATGAAATGCCACATGACGTATGCGACATTTGAAAATTTCGAAAGCGTAACGGTTTCAAACAGTGGCCGTTCGAGCGTAGTGCTATCTAGCTTGTCCAATAAAAGGAGTGTGACAAGAAGTCGTTTGCCGAAAACAGAAGTCCAAATTTCCAAACCACTTAAGGAGGAAAACATAAGGTGTAATATTATTTGAAATCGCTGTAACCGTTAAACAGTAACCGCCAACCCCGATGGGACCTCATATATATGTGTTATAGTCATGGTCGAGTTCAATGATACGTCACTTTCCATATGTTACCATTTAAAATATTTGACCTCGTAACACTTTCTAACGGTTACCGTTGACCTACATATTTTTGGGATCACGCTGGACCCATCCGAGGTGACCACCTGTCGATTGCCGAAAACCGATTTCAAAAACGTCAAACCGTTTTTGAGTTAGATACTGCACAGGGAGACCGACGGACATATTGATCTTATTAAGTGACTCCGCACTTAATAATCAGGTACCATACATGTGTGCTACCATTAAAAAATTCAGGATGCAACGGTTTTCAACGTTTATTTCTATCCGATTTGGCCCTATTTAAATATGTAAGGTTCTTGGTATCCACGGAATCTGTGTACTAATTTTGAGTCAATTCGGTTGAAACAATTAACGGTGTAGCAATTAACTGGGCACTTTATAAATACAACGAACATGTTCGGAACAGCACCAGATACTCTGAAGAGGTTTTCGTTAATTTTCGGTCTGTTATAGCGACATGTCATAACAAGTATTGTTTTACGAAATGAAACTGAACATTCTTTGCAAACAACTGATTTATGTAATTTCCAAACAATACAGATTATATTTGCTAGGTATCATCGGAATACTCTTTCTTTTTCACATCTCCTTGGGTGGGACATCAACTCTAAATAAATTTTGAAGGAAGTAGTCGCAATAGTCAAACTAGAAGCTGATACTGTTTCCGCCAAGCTTGTAAAATTATCAGCATCCAAAACAACTACTTAGGCGACGTAGGGTAGTGTCGTGTTCCATAATCCAGCAACTTCTATTTCCTCTTGAATGTGTTGAATGATCAACATTAAGCAGCAGATCGGAATAAAAATCTTAGGATTAGCTTGAATGTGTAATTGCGTCGTGGATTCAGACAATTTCTATCGTTGCTTCGATACACATCCATCATCCATCATCAGAACTCCAATTCAATTGGAACCGTATCAGGTTAGTAATAGTTTTGGATCTGTAATCCACAAATCAGTTTACTACCCATTACACCATTAAAGAATCTTGGTCAGCGGGAAAATCTGGAATTTCTTTTCTGCGCAAAAAGGTTACACACATTTATTAATTCTTTTTGATTTAATTTTTTCAGTGATATTATTTCCGTATTTATACTCCACCTCGTCTGTGTGTGACTACAGTGGTAGTGATAGTTCCAGTAGTGTTCTCGCGCTGGGTACACACAATCCCACATTCGAATCCAACCGAAAATTGTGAGAAAACGAAAAAACGATTCACCAGTGTAGCCCGTTGTAGCCTTCAGGTTCTGCACGAGCGAGCGACCGAACGAGTATAGAAATTGTGACGCGCTCTCCTCATTCCACACGAGAAACGTTTGTGAATGAATGCCAAGTTTGTGCCAACTCAAACAGAAGAACTGTGCATTCCCACAACATTAGAATTGCCAAACAAGAGAGATACATTTTTCTTGTGTATGCTGAGACAATGGCAGCAATGCTTCGAGCAGCCGAAATCAGGGCAAATTTGCGGCACATAAGCAAAGGCAGCCAAGCAATACAGTGGGTTTTTGGAAAAATTCAACAACAACTTGAAACATCTCAACGGCCTATAACGCATGGCCAGATTTCGGCAACGGTGAAAGTGCTGTTTGAAGAGCATTACCGAGACGCAAAAGACTATAAGCTCTCGATCAGGCTGGGATCTGGGAGTAATGCATCCCTGAACACATCAACGAAAACCTGTGGATTTTGACAGTACAATCGTTTTATGGATTGAAATCAAATATATGCAGTTCACACTGCAGCGACGGCATACGTTTGTCTTTACTGCGGATGAGCTGATCAATAGCCAATTGCGACATTTAAAGTTGGGATATGAGACTTACAAAAACTCTGTGAAACACGGGGTATTCATAACAACCGTGGACACACACATCACAAATGCCATTTCCAATGACCACCCGGAAGGAATTCGGCCTGAATACCGTCCTTCTCTTGGATATCATGTCAGGCAAGGTGCACAACCAAGTCATGCAAGTGGCCGACTATTGTTGTTGTTCTTTGCATTGCATTGTTCTTGGGTGGAGTTACAAGGACGATGAAAATGACGTCTTGTACTGTATGTCATTTGGTGATGTCATTTGTGTCAATACCGACGCAGTACCAACAGTGATGCATGACGCAGATGAAGCAGACACCGCCGAAGAGGATGACGATTCATCCCCTGATGAGAGCAGTCCAGTCGCCATACCAGAGAGAAACCCCATCCCTGCGGACCCTGCGGCAAGAAATTCACCGCAGCCTTCTATTTCTCAGAATACGCGTGCTGCCAGTACAGAAAGAAGCCTTAGGAATGCGAGTAATGCGGGTGCTGAAACTAAAGAGGCCGTTGCTATAAACTCTTCCGAGGAAAATAAAAACGTTGCTCCTGTCGCACACTCCAGTTCGTCCCGTCATGCTACACCGGTGAGAGGCCCTATCAGTATAGGTGTTGCTACCTAGCAAGACGCCAATACCGCTACACAAACACCTCAGCCTGACTCGAAAGAAAGGGAGCAGCATCTTCTGCAACTTGCATTCAGAATCAAGGATATTTTGGCCACAGCCGGAGATAAAGTTACAGTCAATGAGCGTGAAGCTTTCACAACTCTCGTGGATGCAAGTAACAAGTTTTTGGGCCTCATGCAACACATTAAGGATGGTGAAGGTAAGACAATTGTACATAAACTTTTGCAACTGATATTGATAGAAATTATTTATTTTAAAAGTGAATGATCATCATGTATGTAGATTTAAATTTTTTACAGGAAATGGATGGCAGCCAGATGACCAAACTGCAAAGCTGGCAGCCAGCATCGGGCAAAAGTCTAAGACATTGGCATGCCTCACTAAGGCTGAACAGGAGCTGCTAGAGCAACCAAACAAGAGTATCCGTGGTTGGAGGGACGTTGTCACGACAAAACGTGCAGCGGATTTGCGCATACAAATAAGAGCCATGTTTTGCAAAACACGCACACTTGTAGCTCCTGTCGACATATATTTGAATGTAATTTGGATTTCTACTATATTTAATGTACTTGTTTTTGGTTTCACAACAGGCGAGTTTGGATCGTCCCGGCAGTCCAGGTCGTGCTTCGTCCCCATTGCGAAATCCGGACAATCGCCTCCCACTCCCACGCACTCCGGTTCGGAATGCAATCGTTCGTCGCATTAACTAATGCTCCTCATGTTTCGTATACGTCGTGTATTAACTGTCTAGTTTCTTGATTATTAATAATGTCGCAATTAGTTGGTTGCATCAATGTAAACTATTTTGTATTGCCAATTTCTCTTCTGTAGAAGCTTTTATGAGAAGTCCATTACTAATGTAATTAAATTCACACAATTTACTGCACAATATATAATTATTTAATTTACTAATTCTTCGTTGCCGGTAATGAATATTTGTGATATGAAAGTTAAAATAGTTCTATCAGTATTTTTGTCGTGCTTCCGCATTCTAAAAATAATGAACTGCCCTGGCTAGTTAGTAACAGAATGTGTTTAATTATTCGAACAATTTAATTGTCTGCATGTCACACAAATTGGAATATTATGGCTTACTAGCAAACCTGCCTTTCGGAACATGATCCAATTATAATATTGTCCGATTTAAAACACAGTAATATCGCACCTTCAAATTAAAAGGCTTAAAAAAGTCCCGTTGCAAAATTGATAGCTGCAATGATTCCTCGTTACCCCCAACTAATTATTTTAGCTTTGCTGTTGCTAATAATTTTAAAGCCCAGACTATTGAGTGGTAATGAAATGGTACATTCGATTTTCTGGGAACTCAAATATTTAGATATCTTGCGAAAATTATATCCATTTACATCGTGGACCTCTAGCGCTGCATTGAAACTGCCATTTATTCATGAATGTTCATCATGCATTCGGGAGTGCTTGGCGATTGGCTTTGATTGGATATATATTTAACTTCAAGGCTTGTAATCAATAATTTTTCCATGCCGGTTGAGATTATTCCACGGCGTTAATATTCGTTCTGAATATTCATCTGGAAAACGGTAGCCAATATTACTAATGTAAGTGTCGAAGGCTTTAGTTATACACTTTATGCGAATATTTATGGATGCCTAAACACTAGATATCTCGAGAACGGTTACGAATTTTCTAATTACGTTTACAGCAAACAGCAAAGGCATTCTTAACTTCAATTCTCAACGGGAGCAGTTTGAAACTTTTAGCAGTTGTATAACTTGCAATGACAACATATGGCGTGTGAAGTGTCGTTCGATATCATTCTGACGGGAAGCTCTAACTGACACTAACATTTTACCCTAACCGTTAAACTATGTACTAATCTATGTACTTAGATTATCTGACCATTGTATCAATCTTGCTCTGCTCAACGACGTAAACTAAATAACGTATTCTGTGTTAATTTTTATATCGTGCAAAGGAAAGAATGTTTGAAATAGTGTACGGACGACATAGAAAGATGATTATGATTATTCACAAAAATGATATCTCAATAAATGGCAATGCAAGCATTTCGTATTATTCTAATATCCAGTTCTGTTACTTATTAGATTATATATACACACTAAATATGGGGCATGGATTTAGAGAATAAGATTTACTCATTAACTACCATATTACCACACATGGAGCCTGTATAATCGCAATCATAACGGATACACTTGTAATAGGTTTTGCGAACTAGTGAAGCTGAAATTCGTGCTTCGGATATAACAAATTTATATTACCCTATTTGACAATGCATATCAAGGAAAAGCCACCTGACTGAAGATATTCTTTATGAAGAATGTGTGGCACAGTGCGACATAGTAAATTGCAGGATTTTTATTATTATTGGTTGGGCAACTAATGCTACACTTATGATTACATCGTGTAGATTCCTTATAATTTGCGCATACAATTTAAAAATCAATAATCACTGTTGATGTTGGATACTGCCACGACAATATAAGCAGTTCCGTCCAATGGTAACTATATTATTCTCTCGTATATGGCTTTCAAAATGATGCTTGCGCAGACATCTATTCTGGCACACAACGCAAGAGAAGTTCTTTTGAATTTCCATTTTTCTGTCCTATCCGAGTGACGATATTTTCCAAAATTTTGTGGGTAACTTTTGCGGACATGTGCGGATAGCGGGTTTACTTTGTCATTTACTAAACTGACTATGAGTTGTCGAACGATTTAAATATTCAGGTCATGGAATTAGTTCTGTTGCAAACTGTCACTGGTGAAATACAACCGATTGTCTCATTTCATAAAATACTAAATCACCAAAAGTGAAAATTTTCTTGAGTACGTCAAAAGCTATTAAAAAAATTATTTGGGTTCACTCGTTCAAATTTTAAATAACTTACTTGCTTCTGTTTGTTCAGTGACGATCAGACATTGTTTGCATGAAATATATACTGAATTGGTTTTCATTTTTCGAATGTAGACAATTTATTGTTCCACACTAACAATGTATTTCGGTTAGTCATTATGAAAACTTACTCTCGGTTCAGCAAGCTTTCATTCTTTAGGAATCCCTTCCGGCACCCCTCTCAGCGGCGGTGATGTTTAATCACTCCGTGGACTAACGTATATAACGCATATCACTTTTTGTGACAAAATCTTTTCCACGCAGTTCACAATTGTTCGGCGCCATTCCGCAATGGCGTCGACGTATATGTAGTAGTTTAGTATAACGTTGGCCAAAAGACGCGTCGCATAGTTCGCACCAGAACTCCTTTTCTTGTGTATGTACAATGACGTGACATCATGCAATATACTGCAAGACCATATCGCGTCACATATTAGGGAAACTCCGTACAATTTTTTCCTTTGTCCGAAAGCGTTTTAAACGTTACCAAGGTTGCAAATCAATATACCAAGCCACACGGGCGAGAAGCCTTACGAATTTGTCTCTTGTAAGAAGGCATTCCATAATGCCACCTCATTGAAAAGGCAGCATGCAGCGGTGCACCGCTACGGATGTGATCATTGTTATCAAAATTACATCAGGAAAATGTAACCATTATTAAGGGATCGTACTGCGAATAAATACGTGTAGACAGGGAAAGACGTCGGATAGAATGTCATTTTTGCAGTACGCAATATGGCGGGGAGGTGCAATTGCAACGATATTTAAGTGTCCACACGGGTGAATGGCCCCACAAATGTGGTTCATGCGGCAGTGAATTTGCCAGAAAGGAAGCAATGAAAACTCACACGTGCTAGAGTCCCGTATGTCGCAGCATGTGTACTAAATCTTTCACAGCCAAACATCACTTAAAATACACCTGAAAACGTACTCTGGTTGGAAAGAGCACATTTGCCAAGTGTGCAATAAAATTGCATTTCTTCAAAATACTGCATCAGCATTACAAATATGGGCACTTATCTGTAACTCCGTTCGAATGTTCAGTATGTGCAAAAAAGTTTGCCACGGCTGCTAGGCTTGAAGTACATTTGCGAGTTCCAACCGGCGAAAAGTGGTATCAGTGTGACATTTGCAACAAGACGTTTGGCCGACCTGCCCACTTGTCACGTCATAAGCATACCCACATTCAAGGAATGCGTTGTGAGTGTACTGTATGCAAGAAGGTGTTTTCGGCTAAGGACAATCTTCGGGGCCATTTCAAAATCCACAGTGCAGTCCTCCATCACAAATGTAATGTGTGCGAGAACAGTTTTTATAGAGAAAACCACACTGCACATGACTAGACACACAGGAGAGTGAGCCTTCAACTGTACCACTTGTATGAAGTCATTTGTTGTTCGGATAGACTTCAAGCACATGTTTTAGCTGTTCTTGAAAAATACCATACCTTATTTTGTGGAATATGCTCACAAGTATTTACAACGAGCGGACGGACTGACTTTGTGAATCATATTAATATTCGCAAAAAAGAGAATCCCTATGAATGCTGTGAATGTGGACAGTGGTTCCCTTATCCTAGGTCGTTAAAGTCGCACGAACGCCTTCACGCGGAAGTAGTATTTTGATGGAATATTTGAGAACGGATTCGTGGAAGAACATGTTTGTAAAGTTGGACTTAATACATCTACACGGAGGAGCAACGTTAATTCAAAACAGTATATATTTACGTTTGTTTGCGGAAGTTATTTATCTGATCATGATTTCAGAAGGAATATTGTATAATTTAAACAGTTCTAATTCTGCCTATAGGTCATGAATGAACATATTTATACTTCTTCAAAATGTGGAAGGCATATTCGTAGTGATTTTTGGATTAAAGTGATATCATATCATTATGGTGAAAGATTGGCGTATATATTAATACGACATGAAGAAATTGTATTTTGATACCACAGTTTTGACAAATAAAACCAGATTCCTTATATGAAATATCATTTAACATGTCTCGGATTATTAGCGTCAGTTTTCAAGTAATCATAAGTTCATTGTTCGTATATATTATATTTGCACAAGAAAATTAGACACCCAGTGGAACAGACAACTTAATTCTGATAAATCTGCCTTATCCACCAAATACCAAAGAGGTAAAATGTTAAGTGAGCTAACATACAAAAATGCTTGGAGAATTCGCGCCATTTTGTTCGCTGTTGAATTCTTGTCATTGAATGGGAGTTCATTGACTACTACATTGATCAAGGTGCATCAACAGTATTATAATCGCTCGCGAATGATATACGTTGGCTGTTTGCTAATGAATTATATTGATTCTACTCTTAGTTACAGTACGACTTTGTATACAAATCGGAGCGATCATGGACCGGCAGATTCGGAAAATATTTTAAGATATTTATTAATGTTGTCACTGTGACTAACAAGAAACCTCTTTTCTTAAGCAATATCCAACAACGATGTTCGTGCAAGTGTTTGTCTCCACTCGAATTAGTTGATTGTAGACGCACCTATTTGATATATATTACCAGAAATAGAAGCAAGTGTCAGAAATTACTGTTCGACAACACATGGCTTATATTATATAAATACAAAATACTAGCGGATTCATTCGCTGGGCTGCAAATTTCGTGGAAGCGGAAAAGTAGACAAAAAGTATTGAAGTAACTTCATACAAAGTAAGCTGACATATTAGTATTTCTTGCAGTTGATTTCTCAAAGTAATGAAGACACATTCCGTGTCACGTATGGCGTCGATATATACTTCGTAACTGAAGACGAACTATCAGTTGATATTTAACAGAGTGACCGGAGGAAGTACAATTAACACGAGGTAGCACTACAAGGCGTAAATACAGCAATTTATGGTTCCTAATAATGTGCTATGATGTGACCAAATAATGCTTCCGCTTTTGTTCTAAAACGTCCCAGCATCAGCAATCTTTGAAAAAGGTAATAAATGTTTTCAACGTCAATATTTCTGCCAAAACTGGATTTCGCACCAGTTTGCCTGCTTTGAAAATTTCACCATGTTTTATCTGGTGGATGGCGAGCAGGTGACAATTTATTATAACCGAAACAGCAATTCAAGATTCACGTGTTGGTCAAACCATACTACAAGTGTATGTATTACTATTGCAATTCCATATGCTCCATGTGAGGTTATATAGAATAACAAGTAGTACTTTTACTGTAACTCCTTGTCCACAATTATTGTGTATGTAAAATCCAATATTTTCGCGAGCTGAATAATTCAAAACCATACCTTTGCCAGTCATTGAAATGTCCTTTTTGTTCGTAGTCACAATCATCTTTTACGTGTCAGCCACAAACTGGTTGAAACATTGTTGCTGACGCACGATATTGGTACTCTCACATATTACGGCCTTCCTTTTGCGTCGTTGTGCAAATCGATACCTGTACATAGGACAGCTTATCCAAATACATTAGCAATTATCAGTGGATTAATAGAATTATAAGATTTAATTTCCAATTATTAGCAAAGTTAATAGCTAACTATCGAAACACATCAGGTCAATTTAACTGAACATAGTTCGTAACTGAGTTTGTAATACATTTTACGTATGCTGAGTAGCCGCTGCCTTAACTTAGCATTCACATTATAAATTATCCGATGAAACGAGACGAATTGTAATTTTTAAGCAATTCACTCCATTTACGATGCGGACGTACTTCCTTAAAATTCTAGTTTGATCAAAGTTTGTAATATCAAAATCAGACAGTTGTCGCATAAGAAAATCGAAATCATTAATCTTATATACAAAAGAAAGAACGTCGTCTTCAAAAAAAATTTCCTAGCATCCAAAATACCTTGGGAATTAGCAACACGAATATTCGTCAGTGCTTTTCCAGTTTACTTAAAATTGTACAGTTAGTATCGCTACTTTGGATCGAAATCGGAACGGTGAATTTCACGGTTGTTTTTCTGTTGAGATACTTTTTGGCATTCAAAATTATAGTTTGAGAGCGAATCAATTTAATATTTTTTTGAATTTCTTTTGAAACCTGTCATAATCAATACATTTGTCTACTTTTTAAGACAAGTATTTTTCGTGTCAGAATCCGGTATTCCGGTTTTGTCAATGCAGAGTATATTTGCGATCACATTCCGACGAGAGAAAGTATTCGTGTGGGTAGTGTAGATAAGATTTGTGAAGTGTGATCCTCTGGAATATTATTATCGTTGACACCTTTGTCAATTTCTTACATAAAAATAATTTGCTGCTGCTAAGCGCGCGTTTGTGCACACTGGTAAAAAACATTACGAATGCTGAATGTGTTGAATCATTAGTAAAAACTTTGGTGTGGACAATATTTGAAAAGCTTGTAAACATTGTCACTAACATTAGTGCTTAATTTGTGACAAGTCGTTTGAAGCCATCACCAGTGTTAGTGTAAATATAGCCTGCCACACCAAAGAAACGTCGTACGCTTGCCACACTTGCAAACTGAAAATAAGCTGTTCCAGTACAAGAACCTAAAAAAATTGCCACACATAATTCTATTAAGAGAACAATGTGCATTTTAAGCAAATTTGTTCTTGCGCCAGTTGAGTTGGCCACTGTAAAAAAAGCTCACTCGATTGCATTATGGATGTTCTCTAGAACCGTGCGAAAGCTGGAAAGAGCTACAGAAAATGATAAGCATGCCGACATTGAAGCGCAAGTAATGCGGGACTTACGAAAGCGTATTCGAAAAAGTGGTGGTAATATTGATTTGGAAAAATCATTTGCGCTCGTACGATCTGGTGAGTATGCCACACTGGACTCTAGGCAAAAGAAAGACGCCGACGAAAAAATTAACCTGGATATACCGATAGTTGTGTATATTCAGGTCCGTTTTGAAGGATACTATTCTTCAATTTGGCGCACGGTTTTTCTTAAGGACGACACGGATAAAAAGGGAAAACATGCCGAATGCTTAAAGGGTTTCGAAACGATGTGCCAAAATGCGATCGCCGGAAACACGTACCAACGTTTCTATGATGGTGTTGACGAGTACGTAAATTGGCGGCACGACGATCGACATACGAAACCAACACTCGGATTTCCGATGGGTAGTAACCTGAAGGAAGTCGAAGGGAAACTGTATAAAAGGCTCAACCGGGACTTTGCGTTTCAGGAAAACACGGTATATAGCCTCGTACTCGGCTGGACATTCTCTCAACCAATTGGCTTTTCAATAATTCATGGTGATACAGTAATTGTTCAAAAAGACGCCCCTGCGTCTCCAGCAGCATCCACCGAGCTTGATGACTCATCATCCGAGCAGATAAATAATCAACGCACACAGGCGAGAAGTCCTATGAGTGCGGATTCTGCAGTAAGCCCTTCTTCTCAGCCGTCCAAAAAACTCAACGCAGGTGATGCCACACAAGAGAGAAACTGTAGTAATGCGAGCAATGCAGGCATTGAATCTGAAGAGGCTGTTGTCTTAATCTCCTCAGACGAAGACGATAATTGTCCAGAAGAAAACGTTGCTGCTGTCGCACACTGTAGTACGTCCCATCATGGCACACTGGTGAGAAGCCCTACAAGTGTCGATCCTGCGAACCAACAAAACACCAGTTCCGCAGCACAAAAGCCACAGCTTGACTCAAAGGAAAAGAGGCAGCATCTTCTGCAATTGGCATTGAAAATAAAAGACATTTTATGTGCAGCCGGAGATAAAATAACCGACAATGAGCGCGACGCTTTCACAAATCTCGTGGAAGCGAGCAATACGTTTTTGAGCCACATGCAAAACGTTAAAGAAGGCAAAGGTAAGACTAATGTACATAAGATAGAGCAACTGACATTGATAGAAATTATTTAATCTGAAAATTATTGATAATCAAGTATGCACATCTTCAATTTTTTACAGGCTGGCAGCCAGATGACGGAGCCGCGAAGCTTGCAGCCAGCATCGGGCAAAGGTCGAAGACCTTGGCATGCCTCACTAAAGCGGAACAGGAACTGCTGGAGCAACCGAATAAGAGAATCCGTGGTTGGAGAGAAGTTGTGACGTCAAATCGTGCTGCGGATTTGCGGATTCAAGTAAGTGCCATGTTTTGCATAATACGCACACTTTTAGCTAATGTCAAAATTTATTTGATATAATTTTGACTGTATTTAATGAATTTGTTTTTGCCTTTCATCACAGGCCAGCTTGGATCGACCCGGCAGTCCAGCTCGTGGTTTGTCCCCATTGAGGAATCCAGCTATTCGTCTCCCACTTCCACGCACACCCGTAGGGAATCCCATTGTACGTCGCCTTCACTATCCAGCTCCACCACAGAATACACTGGAAAAGGAGTAAGCTTCGTTGTACTTTGGTATAAAGAGTAAGCTCGGGTTCTAAGGTCAAGTAAATTCTGCGACACATTTATAAATAAGTAATACTAATTAACCTTCAATTTTATTCTGCGTAAATTAAATAACCTGGTTTAGATAATACTTTTCGTATACGTCTTTAGCTTTGTAGTTTTTTGATTACTAATAAATGTCGCAATTACATGGTTGTATCAATGAAAAATATTTTGTATTGTCAATTTCTTTGCGAAGCTTTTTTGAGAAATCAATTACTAGTATCATTAAATTCACATAAATTTACTACGCATCATATAATTACATGATTTGATAATTCTTCGTTGCCGGTAATGCATATTTGTCATATGAAAGTCAAAATAGTTGTACCAATACTTTAGTCGCGCTTCATTATTCTATAAATGATGATCTGGCCTAGGCATTTAGTAACCGAATGTGTTTAATTATTCGGGCAATTTAATTGACTGCCCGGCACACAAATTGGAATTAAAGATTATGGCTTACGACCAAATCTGGTTTTCGGAACACGATCCAATTCTAATCTCGTCCGATTTAAAATACAGTAATATCATACCTTCAAATTAGAAAATAATAACAGTTCGCGTTAGAAAATTGAAAGCTGTAAATATTCCTCGTCACCCGCAGCTAATACTTTTGGTTTCGGTTTTGCTAATAATTTTAATTATTGAATGGTAAATTCGATTTTCTGGGAACTCAAATATTTAGATATCTTGCAAAAATCATATCCATTTACAGCGTGGACCTCTTGCGGTGCATTGAAACTGACATTTGTTCATGAATGTACATCATGCATTACGGAGTGTTTGGAGATTGGCTCTGATTAGATATATGTTTAACTTCGAGGCTTGTCATCAGAAATTTCTTCTATGCTGGTACACTTTCAGGTACGTGCATTATAGTAGAATACAGTCAGTACACCATGCCCTTCCTGGCTTTCTACCCTCATCAGATCATACAAAAACTTTAGCAAACATCAACATCTATATTCATTGGAATTTGCATTCAGATGGCTCCTTCGACATAGATATTTGACATTCGAATTTTGAGACATTCCTCAACGAATAATTTCCCACAGACTTCATCAATATCCTATTTGGCACTAACGTGAAGACGTTCGTGAAACCCGAATGAATCGAGGTAACCGACGAACCGTCCACAAACACAACATTCGGAAGGGGTCTCTTTTGTTTGAGCTATAATATGATTCACAAAGTCATTCATTCCACTTGTTGCAAATCCCTTGAAGCATGTACCACCAAACGAGGTGTGGACTCTTTCATGGACAGCTAAAACGTGCGCCAGAAGACTTTCTGAAACAGAAATTGATTTCATACAAGTGGTACATTTAAAGCACGCTCTCCGGTGTGTCTAGTCATGTGCAGTTGCAAAAGATGTTTAGTGTAAAGTACCTTCCCGCATACATTATATTTGTGATGGCGGACAGTACTGTGGATTTTGAAATGGCCCCAAAGATTGACCTTAGCCGAAAACACCTTGTTGCATACAGTACAATCATGACTTATACCTTGACTGTGAGCATACTTATGAGGTGACAAGTGCGCAGGTCTGCCGATCGTCTTGTTGCAAATGTCAAATTGATACCTTTTTTCGCCAGTGTGAACTGGCAAATGAACTTCAAGCCTACCTGCCGTGGCTAACGTTTTTGCGCATACTGAACATTTGAACGCAGTTCCTGTTTATTGAGCATATTTGTGATGCTGGTGCAGTATTTTTAATTGTTAGACAGTTAGTACACCAGTCAGGGTGCTCCCCCGTGTGTGACACAATGTGATAATCGGACGAATTTAAAGAACGTGTATCTAATCCCCATAAGCATTCACGTTTTGCTGTCGGCTTTCTAGCCAGATCTCGACCGCATGTATAACATTTGTGGGTCCTTTCGCATGTATGGATACTTGAATGTCGATGCAGCTGCCGCTGCCCCGTATAATCATTGCTGCAAAAGGACTTTCTATCCGACGTCTTTCTATGCGTAAGTTTGACATAGGTGCTGACAATTCTGTATTTGAAACGCATTTATTTTCAATCCGATCATCTACTGATCCTTGCGTTTTCCTGATACTTTTTTGATGGCAATGATCACATCCGCAGCGGTACACTGCCACATGATGCGCTTTCATTGAAATCGTATTAGTGAATGCATTGTTACATAAAGTGCATTTGTGACGCTTCTCGCGAGTGTGGTTTGGCAAGTGGGTTTGCAGTCTTGATAATGTTGGAAACGCTTTCGGACAAAGCATACAATCGTACGAGGTCTCCCCATTATGTAGCGGGATATGGCCTTCCAGTATATTGTATGATGTGACGGATTTGTCGCAAAGTATACAACTATAAGACTTGGCAGCGTTGCGACGTTTAATATGAGTACTGGGATTTCCGAGAGTTTTAACTGCAAATGGACACATGTCGAAATAGTAAGGTCTCTCTTCAGTATGAAAGTATAGGTGATGGTTGAAATATTCATATTTGCGAACTGACTCATCGCAAAATATGCAGTCAATCGCCATTCCGCCATTCTAAATATTTTAAATATAAATATTCCGCGGCACCAGCTGATGGATATGAGCGATTGACGCCGCGTAACGACTTCCATTCAGAGTTCTGTATTAAATTTGGTATTGAACGACAGCGCTAATAACACTTTCAATCATACCATATTTTAGCAAAAAATGCATTATTTCCTTTGGTTGACGCCGCCTTAAGATAATTGTTATGTCACAGGCGTTAGCTGGCACAAGAAAGTCCGCACAAACCTAGGCCATTATGTTTACCGGTGCATTATGAACGAAGAATGTATTATTATTGAATTATTGTACGAGTGGATGTATTATTGAATACTTGGTTACGTATTTTATTTAATAAACACGCAACAGACACATAAGATGTGTAGAAACCTGAGCTCAATAGTGATGGTCATTGCCATTTTCGTGGACATGATTTATTTTCCACGGTCGTTCCGGTGGACATTTTGGAATGACATATGATCACAGGTGACAACAGATTAACAACATATGATTCATTACTGCTTACTTATGGAGATCACAAAAAGCGTTCTCGATCAAAGTTTCCTTTGGCATTGATTATGAGGGTTTAGAATGCGATAGTTTCTTTTCATGGTGGTGAAAAGAAAGTTTGGAAACGTATCTATCGGTGACCAATATCGAATGACATCTCGCCAATCTTGACAAGAGTAAAAACTTCATATAACGCTTGTGCAAACTAGACGCCATATGCATGTATATAACATATGTATTCTCTACTAGAATCCGCTGCGGTTCGTTATTCGGTATATTCGAATATGTTGCAAGAAAAAACGATGTTATTGCCGACAACTGTGACAAAGGCATTGGTGTAGATGCAACGAATGTGCTTGGATGGTTGGACTCTTTGTTTGATGAAGAGCTTAGGGCCAGTGAATTTAAAACTCACAATTTGTCAGCCGGGATGCGGCGATGCTAGGAGATGTGAAAGTTTTACTAGTCATCTATAGCACTTTTTACTGGAAAACTATTCCGGAACCAATTATTAAAACGACACATGTGTCCACATTTCTCGATGTAAGTGACAGGAGTATTCTGGATGTAAACCTGGTTTTACGAGTAATTATGAAAATCTTCTGCACCGGAGTTTTTGGTGCTGGAAAAAATATAGTCCTACCAGTAGGCATCGTCTCTGTAAATTCGGTAGCGTTCGATGGAAACGGGCGATGTCACCGAATCTACGCTTCATATTGGTATACACCATTTTGCAGAATTGAATTATTAAACCGGAATTTCGGAATTATCAAAACCATTTCGACCCGAGACAAATCTACCCAAAACTTTTAGATACTTATTGTAATCTTTGTTGCCAATGAAACACTAATTGATATGCCCTTCTATCCGTTCATGAACAGTTAAACGCCTGAATAAAAATGTAATTTAGCTTGTCATCAAATGGTGGTTGTCGTTTGCAATTATCACAAATCGGAAAATATAGTTTGCTGTGCTTGATATATCTTGTGATTGCAATCGGTACCATTCTTGAGTTAGTGGCGGCTCTTAGTCATAACTGTATTACTTGGAATAAAAATCTATAATTTTTTAACTAGAAATTGTAAGTCTCATCTTGTCGGACAAGACATTGACTCGAAAATGTGGTTGTGGAAAATGTCAGTTACAAAAACTTGGTCGCACAAACAAACTTTTCCGTCCAATACAATATATCATACGTAGGAGTCGCTCCTGCATTTTTCGGCTTACCACACACGGAAATGTACTGGTTTTCCTCACATCAGATGATAATTCTGTTCCTGGTAGCAATGCTAATTTGACTTCCTTTGACGTGTTAGAAAACTAAAGAGTCCACCTAAATAGGATCACCTAGCAAACTTTTAGTGTCCGTAAGCAAATCCCTTTTACTTCGGAATTGCGTCCAAGTTAAAATGTAAATGCTACATGACGTTAATTTGTGCCGCTATGAAATTTAGCGAGCGACTATCGCGTGCCATTAATTCAATATAATTTATCATTTCGAATTTAGTAGAATGTAAACAATCCGTAGACTGAGTGGACCTAGTACAAATGTCTTATAATGAATATAAGTTGGAAACGCGGTGCACATAATTTTACCGAAACGCATTGCCTATAATTACAGTTACAATCACATGGCAACGTTTTATGCGAATTAAATTGTGAATTGTATGTTGTATGTGGCTCTTTCCAGAATTATCATATTACTTGTGGAAGGGGCACGAGCTTGAAAAATTGAGCAAACGATTAGTTTTTCCAACAACATATCATCCCAATTCCATGTCCATTTTCCTAGAGCAACTAAGGCATTTACGATCATATTGATTCAAATCGACGAAGGCGTAAGTCACCATTAGTTTGACATGACTCACTACTATATCCCCCAATATTGCGACCCCATCAATTAAAACACCTACGTATTTACGTGGCATGGTTTACCGTGCTGCTCACCGCTCTTTATTTGCAAACGGAAACACTCATTTGATACGAATTAAAGAAATAGTTCAATGTTGAAACCAATTCAATTGGTTTTCTTAATTTGCTGATGCAATTATTGTCAGCACAAAACGTACATGTGTGGATCATAAATATGTTTTGGCTAGAAAAAAATGGTTTAGAAATTTTTATTACGACCAAAATGCACTTTTAATCTTGAAAATATTAAATTTTCTAAATTAGTTCAGCAAGTGTAAATTAGTATTCAAACCAAAAGGAAGAATCAAGGGGGATCATTTTAAAAATATTCTTGCATACGAAATTTCATGAAGTATTATATATTTTTTTCTTTGTTCAGTATTTATTTGTAATTAATAATTACGACAAATCTCGTTGTACGACAATGACCATGAAATCAATGAAAAATGACAATTTCATAAACCTAGTCGTAACTACTGACATATAAGTAAGTTTAATGAAAAGTAAGTAATCTAGTTCAAATTGATTGAGAAAATAGAGACTGATACAATTTACCTTTGAAAATACGTTTATAAATTAATGAGCACGACACTAATCGATGATTCGGTTCAATAAGGGCTAACCTTTGGTTTTCTTCCGCATTATTTGGGCATTGCTGGTGTAGGAATAGTGCCAACCGAGGAACCATCTCGTCCATTTATGCGACGGACTACAGCGTTACGGACAGGAGTCCTTGGGGTTGGGAGCCGGACAGATGGACTCCTGATTGGAGAGGACGAGCTCGGACTGCCTGAGCGATTAAGCTGCGCCTGTGGAGAAAAGAAACACATATTTTTTTAAAGCTTTAATATAACCCTAAACAATGTACATGAGCTATTCAAAGTACACAAATGCTTGTGAAAATTTGTTGTTACCTGAATACGGAGATCGGCCGCACGATTGGATAGTACGACGGCCCTCCAGCCATTTATCTGTTCCCGCGGTTGCTGCATAATTTGGATTTGGGATTGATTGAAGCAAGTTAATAACCGCGACTGATGTGCGATGGTGGCGGCCACGGTTTGTGCCCTTGAGTCGGGCAGCCATTGACGACCCTCACCTGTACAAAAGCAGAAGCACAATTTATTAAAGTGCAATTTTCTGTTAATCAAGAACTAAATATACATGTTGAAATTGAAATTTTGCGATGAACAAATGAAACTTACTTTCGTAATTATGTATCTCCTCCAGTACCTCCAGAAGCCCATTGTTGGCTTCAACCAACTTATCAAACAAAGGGCGTTCATTGGCCGTAACTTTCATATCGGCAGATATGAGAATTTCCTTTATGTTGGCAATCATTGCCCTAAGCGACTCTCCTTTTTCATTGGGGGCTGCAGTGGACTGGTTTGTAGCTGATGCTTGGGGTTCTGCATCAACATCAGACAATGCTGGGCGAGCCGGCTGGGAGTCCATGACGTGTTCTCTGAACCTTCGTGGGCGGAGATGAAATGGAGTGATGTCGTCGTCCTCGACGTCACCAGAAACATGGCGGTCCAACTGAGCGGAGGAAAATGGTAAACGTGCTCTTTCTGCGCCTGGTGGTCGCATATCAGTGGCATGTCGTGCCATGGTTACTGAGCCATTCGCTCCTGCAGGGTTCGCAGTTGTACGTGTTCTCTCCGTTGTCAAACCACTGATTGAAGCTGCATTTGCGGTATGTTCTATGCGCTGATCTGCACTATCCGCAGTAATTGGGCTTCTCCTTGGGGCAGGAGCGGAACCAACTAAGGTGCTGAATTCATTTATTGCACTACCTACAGAGCGATTCTCATTGTCTACAAGAACGCTGCGTACTTCCCTGTGACAAACTTCGCGTTCGTTCCCCGCATTATCGGCAGTTAAAGAGTTTTTCTCTACTCTGTCCGTTTGAGTTACACTAGTGCTATTTGACAGACTCGGAGGCGTAGCAAGTAAACTTAATGCTGTTGTAGTTCCTCCTACAGCGCCGACATTCGAATCGTTTCTCTCCGTTGTGTACCCATCTCTAGTGTTTGGGATGGGAGTGTGCTCAAAATTAGTTTCCGCAGGAGTCGCATTTGTTGGGCGATTCTCTGGTGCGGGATGTCCCCCTTCGTTATTAGCATTTTCTTCCTCTGTGCGAGCAAATGGGGACGCGGGTGCATTTTTGCAGATGACCACCGTGTCTCCGTAAACGACGACATAATTGGGGTCATTGAAGATCCATCCAAACACAAATCCGTACACCGTATTTTCCGTAAAAACGGCATCCTTATTACTACCATTCTTCAAAATACCATCAGCTTCTTGTTTGTTGGGTCCCATTAAAAACCCAAGAGTAGGGCGCAGGCGACGCCCATCGTCCGCAATTCCATTGACGAAATTGTTGACGCCCACATAAAAATTCCGATACGTGCTTTCAGCAGTAGCCAAATTGCACATAGTTGCGAATCCTGTAGCACTCTGAGAAATTTTTTCTCGCAAATCAGCGTTTTCGCTGAGAAGCAATGTCCTCCATAACATTGCATAGTTTCCATACACGTGAACTTCTATATATAATACAATTGGACTGTCGCGGTCCAATTCTGTGTCGGCGTCCTTCTTTCTATTTGAGGCATTTACTGATGCAAAAGCGCCACTTCTAACCAGAACGCAGGATTTGCTTAGGTTAACATTAAGCCGTTGCTCCCGCATGCGCTCCCTCAAATCGGTCATGACCGAAATGTCAATTTCTCCGTGGCATGTGCCCGGGCCAGATGCCTCGAGATGATGTTTCGCGCGTTGAAGCAAAAATTGGCACAACGAGGTTGCACGTTGTACAAATTGAAGGTCTTGTGGACTTCTGGCAAACTTACTATATGTTGCCATCTTACTACTTTGATTTGATTTTCTACTATGTGCTCGCAAAGCGATTAAATGTTGTCTCACACAATCTACAAGAATAAAGTTTATTCCCCGTGTGGCACGGTAAATAGAGAATTATATGGTCTATGGGATCGAATCACAATTTCACAAGACTAACAAGCGTAGTGTTCTTTAGTGAAAATGTTTGTGTTCACTGCAAAAATTCAGTCTGCACCGATAAGTAAGAGCTCCGCAATGCACAACGTTTTTTTCTCACAACTCACGTTCGTAGGTCTTCTCAACCGCTCGAATTCACTGATGGAGTTTTGTATAATGAAAAAGTAAAGTTGGTTTAATTTATTGAAGAGTTGGTTGGAATATTCTCAAAACTTGCAACATATATGACACTATAATAAACCACCGTTCTGATGAGTACGCTAATTTCTCTGAACAGGCTTGGACACGGTTGGATAACACTTCTCAAAACGAACAAGTGTACGGGTTTTCTTCTACGTGACTTTTTACCAGTACACTGCAAATGGTCGTCTGATCCCACCCAGGATACAAAAGTGAGTCTTCTCTGTGTTGTAAAACCAATAATACACTCTCCTATGCTGAAAATAAAATAAACAGGATCCCACAAACAACGCACTTTTGTATTGGTAATCAGTTTTAGAAAAATGGGTAATGACCTTCCAAATCGAAAATTTAGCAGTGATTCCCCTGCAGTACTGAATACAACTTCAAAATTAGAAAAAGCTTATTCAAATTATGCAAATCCTTGACTGATGTATGTACATTGATTGCAATCAAAGACTTCTCAGCTTTCCAGTAATTTCAACGGTTATTATTTTTGATGATTGAAAATTTTATAACTCCTTACCAATGCGCTACGCAAATGCTATGTCACTGGAAGCTACCTTACGTTTTGAAATTTTAGGTAAGACTGCTGCTGGAATATCGTGAGTATAGAGTAAGATGATGGAAAATATATGTGGGCCTTTTTCAGTTGCCTTTCAGAGTTGATAGCGCTCTGCTGAAAGGTCATGCACTTTCTGTCTGGAATAATAAGACAATAGCTAGCAAGTTTTGACTAAGACTTACATTGACACAAAATGAAATAATGAATGTAGTAATAACTCCTTATTGGTTGGTATACCTAATTGTGGTAAGCTAGTTGAGTTATCAATTAATACCATGAACGTGGTGCTACTTGTAAAACAGTTTCACTGTAGCTAGGCTGTAATTCTATCCCAAGCTTTACAACTAATTTCAGAAATCTTTTATATCAAAGGACCTTTTCTTGAATGCAGAGTTGAGCAATCATGATTATTTGATTTATTGTTGTAATTCTCAGTACCTTGGGCAATATTGTAAGTATAATGATTACGTGCATGCCCGAAATGTCTATTAGTATAGCTGCTATATACAGGTCCTGAAAATATTAACAATATATCCAATCAACGTAAATATGTGGACTGTAGTTTCCGCGTGGTTAGTTAAATTAATTCCTATAGAATGCAAAACTCCTATCGTCCCACTCTGAAAGAAGTTGTAGGGCTTTCGAGAACTCATCCCCCCATTTACGAAGCATTATGGGAAGGTCCTTTCAGGACCCTTTTCCATGGACTTGCCTAAGAACACATTCGAAAGCTGAGACATTGGGCAACATGTTAGTGACAAAGCCCAGATGGGTGATTTAATATTTTTAGATGTCTATAAATGACCCCTACGTGACCCTTCTGTGACCGTATTTATTATATCACCCCCGTAGCGAATATATGACCCCCGTAGCAAATATATGTCCCCCGTAACGTATATATGACCCCCCTAGCGTATTCATTTTATGACCCCCTTAGCGTATTCATTTTATGACTCCCTTAGCGTACTCATTTTATGACCCCCATAGCGTATTCATTTTATGACCCCCTTAGCGTATTCATTTTATGACCACCTTAGCGTATTTATTATATGCCCCCTTTAGCGTATTTACTATATGACCCCCTTAGCGTATTTATTATATGACCACCTTGCTTTTTTATTATATGACCACAATGCTGTGGAATTAATGGACGTACATAATCTAGAAATTCTTATCTAAGCGTTTCATGTAACCGGTTTTGCATAGTATCGGTCGTATATATATTCGATCGAGGAAATATATGAATGATAACTCAAAAAATAATACGGTTTGTACATACATAATTGCCCAGCGTGTCCAGTTGCGTTCAAGTGATCACCTAATTTACTAATTACTTCATGGTATTCATTTAACGTAACAATTAACATTTGGTCGATCAAATGAGTAATTACATTAAAGAGTCATACGTTAAACAAAGCAGTCATCCGGCGGAATGCCGGACGTTTTGATAGCTCACGCTATCGCTAGCTAAATGGGTTGATGACTTGTCTACTACTTATAAAGCGAACTGTGGCATCTTTAAAGTTCTCTGAATGTCAAAAATATCAGCAAGCTGTTAACCAGCATGCTAAAGCATTACTTACGTTGCTTTGTAGTGCTAAGTTGAATGAACCATTATCAATTGCTTAGAAATAATTGCTGATTTGACCAACTAAATATTAATTTTTGCAGAAAAAGCTTGGTACCGTTGAAGTAAGCCATAAAAACTGAATCATATGTTATACATGGCTATTCCTGGTTGAAGTGGCACCAAACAAGTTTACCATGGCAGTGATCCTAGACTAACTTATTACTCGTGGCTTGTCCCTTGGATCCAATGCCATACAATGTGGTCCAATGGGCAGGAATCCATCTCTGTGTTCTCAACATACTTTGGATGACCAAGATCGGTTTTGGCGGCTAACAATGAGTTCTTGGGGATTCCAAATATTTCTAGTGACTTCCTACAGGTTCCTATGGATTTCAAATGAATCCCACGACACAAACTCAATTCGTTGTGTGCACCTGTTTGCTACTTTGAATTATGTTGGGTTCCGTAAACGTCAGTTAGGTTTCCACATGCAAAATCCACACAAGGAACTCGTAAATCACATCCATCGCCATATGAGACCTAGCAAATATTCTGTTGTGAAACGCTGAGAAATGTTAACATAAACATCTAACTAATTATTAGCGAACTAATTATTCTTGGCATTATCACGCATTGAGCAAGGTACGATACCTGCAATTTCTAAAAAACCGTGCTACAAGTAAAAAAGGTGTGTATAACTGATTTAAAAGACAATTAGAATTTCACGACATTTTTCATAGCAGTCCACCTGACTCAAATTTCCGTAAATATTTGATATCAGACACCTTTGACCGAGCCAGTGTTTATAATTTATGCTGATTGTATGCTTAGATTAATTCGTTGCAGATCTTAATGAGAATGCTTAGGATTTACAAGTGAGTTGGGAACCGGCATTTTCGAATTAAAGACAAGGGAAACTCAGACAGTGCAATGCTGGCTCGAAGAGACCAGTTAACCTGTCAACTACTCGGTAACCTGCATTAAATTTAAACCTTTACCTTCTCAGTGAAGTCTCGTTCCGGCAACAATATACGCAGAATTTAGAATGGTACACAGATGAGCTCTGACAAAATACAGGGAACACAAGTTGAAACCTTTCAGTTGCAATATAAAGGCATCATTACCTTTCTCTCAATCCGATTTTAAGCACCAAACACTTAGAAGAAGCAGTTTAGGACATCCCATATATGCGTATCCAGAACAAAACCAAGTTTAGTGTACCCTGTAAAAATTCTGCAAAAAGGCGGCAGATTTTGCAAAATTGAAACAGGTTTAATGAAAACTGAACTGATTATTTTAACTACCACCTATTCTTACATACGAAGGAAAGATCTTTCCTTTGTGACAGATGCACATGGATATATAAATCTCTCGGAAATCTCACTACTCATATGCAGAGTCACGACACTGATAACTCTTATCATTGAATATGTTGCGACTAATCCGTCTCATCATACAATATACTGCAAGACTATATCGTGATACATACTGAGGAGGCAACCAAGTATGATTGCCTGCTTTGTCCGAAAGCGTTTCCAACATTATCAAAGCTACAAACCCATATACCTAGCCCAACTGGCGAGAAACCTCACAAATGCGACTCTTGTAAAAAGGCTTTCCGGAATGCTACTTCAATGAAAAGGCATCAGGAGACAGAGAATCGCTGCGGATATGATCACTGTCATCAAAATCAGGAAATCATCAGGAAAGTGCAACGATCATTAAGCGATCGGAATGAAAAACAAATTAAAGAAAGTATTGTTCGCACAAAAGTTAAACGTACACATGGGAACACGTCGGATGTCCCTTTTGCAGTAAGCATTATACCGGGCCGCCGAAATTGGATCGACATTTAAGCAGCCACACGGGCGAAATGCCACGCAAATGTTGTTCATGTGGCGCTGAATTTGCCAGCAGGGATGAAACGAAACTTCATATATTTACGAAGCATTTGGATGAACATGGCGTCTTCAGTGGGATAGTTTGTTGATGGGTGCACATTCCATGAAGCCGACAGTAAAACGTGAATGTTTATCCTGTGGATTAGTTACGCATTCTGCAAATACATTCGAAGTACACATTGGATCATAAACAGGGGAGCTTTCGTTCTGGTGCAGCAATTGTACCAAATGTTTCACAAATAAGCATCATCTAAAAGTGCACCTGGTAACACACACAGGTTGAAATGACCCCGTTTGCCAAGTTGGCGGTAACAGTATATTTTCTTCGACAACACTAAGGCAGCATCCCAAATGTGCACACTCATCTAGATGTTCGTTCGAATGTTCAGTATGTGCAAAAACGTTTACCACGGCGGGAAGGCATGAAGAACATTTGCGAGTTCACTCCGGCGAAAAATGGTATCAATGTGCATTTGAAACAAGATGTACGACCGACCTGAGCACATGTCACGTGAAAAGCATAGTCACAATCCGGCGAGAAATTATGAGTGCACTGTTTGCAATGACGGGACCTCGGCTGATGAAAATCTCCGAAATCATTCAAATATGAACTGTACTCTGCACCCTCACAAGTGTAATGTGTACGAGAAGGGGGTTTATACAGCTAACCATTTGAGACTGCACATGACAAGACATACAGGGGAAAATGATTTCAAATGTCTCACATGTTTGATGTCAGTTACACGTTTGGAAAGTCTTCCAGCGCACGTTTCAGCTTTCAATGAAAAAGTCCAAACCTTATTTTGTGAAATTTGCTCCAGAAGACGGACTGACTTTGTGAATCATATTAGAGTTCACACAAAAGATAATTGGAACGAATGCTTAGTCTTTGGACTCTGGTTCCCTTATCCCAGGTCCCTAAAGTTGCAGTAGCGAATTCACGCCGGCAGGAATTAGCTCGTTCATTAAACATGTTAAAAGGATTGCTGGAAGTAAATAACTATTTAGTTGCACGTCAAATATCTCAATGCAAAACAAATTGAATGTCGATATTTGTGTTTGTTCAAATTACATATGTGGCCATGCCATCAGAATGAACATTGTAACATTTAATCAATGTTAATGAGAGAATATTTGGTCATTCATGTTCGTATATTTCATCAGAGGGTGTAAACATTTTCGTGTTGGACTTTGAATTGAGGTATTATCATGGCATTGCGGAGAGAGGTTGGTGCAAATTAGTATTAAAACGACTTGATAGAACTCAATTTTGAAACCACAATTTGGACAAAATGAAGCCAGATGACTTACATCAAATATGATTTAACATGTCTCGGATTATGACTCCCTGCGTACAACTAATTGCAAGTGCATCGTTCACATATACTATTCAGCTTGTAAATATATTTTTTATTTGAATGGATTAGCTCTTCAGTGACTAGATGTCTGAATTCATAAGCGAAGTGAATGGTTGGACAAGACGTTCGTGCATTTTCAAGTAATTAACAAGTTTGCATAACCACTAGATATATATTATTTACCGGTGAAAGTAAATTTTAAATGAAAGACATTAATTGATTAAAATATATGAATTGTATTATAATGAATACGTAGAAGCTTGTGGAAGAAGTTCAAGGTCAGGTAGATTTCAGTCGGATGGATTTTTTGGATGTACCGTTTGTCAACATCATCTAATTTGCCCAAATGTCGCACAGAAGTATTGTCATATGGAGAAACATCTATATGCAAACCCGCAACATATGCACCATTTGACCAATAAACGAAAAAAGTGGATTGAAGATTCCAGGAAGTTACTCAAATAAATTCAATGGAATTATTTATATTGCTTACAGTCGGTTGCGTGTATGTTTGATAGTCAGTGAAATGTTAGCTACGATACAAACGTACATCGATTTTCTATAAAATGTATCAGCGGTTAAAACGGCTATGTTACCGCAAGCCACAGTAGTCCCAGTATGGGAAATCAGACGCCCCTTAGAACAGGCCATTTCTGTCCAATGCAGCATATGCAATAGTGGTAAAATGCTAATTTATCTAACAGAAACTGAAGTGTGACAAGTTAAGAATTCAAACCAATTTATCCTCCATCGATTTATTTTAAGTGCACGGGAGATCATTCTGTTCTTCCTCATTATTGACCGACGTCTAACCACAGCATCATAATCGCTCGCTCATGCAATGCATTGACAGTGTGCTAATGAACTATAATACCAATGAATCGCACTGATAATAATAATACGACGTTTTGTACAGTACGGAGAGAACAGAGGCATAAACTTTTGCAAATGATGTTAATGTTTTTACTAAAATATTCACAGTGACTAACAAGACAATGTTACATTCTGGGACGTGTTGTCGTAAGCGATATACAAAATCACTGTTTGTGCAAGTAATGCCCTCTATGGGAATTTGTTACGGAACAGGAAATCGATGCGGTATCAAGGAACAGTAACTTAGTGGCAATTATACTTAAGTAATATTATGTCGCTAAACCTACCTTCGCTCAGATCTACTCCATTTAACATTCTTCCACCATAGTGATTGTGAATGATAAATTCGATGTAAGTTCCGTACACGCGTTGCTCATATTTGTGTCCTAAAATGATTCGAGACATATATGCAAGTTTTGTCCGTTGGCCTGTACATTTTAATTCACAACTTCGCAACTATTAATATAACAGTGGTGGTATCGTCTTCTAGACATTAGTTCAGTCACGCATATTAGCGGCGAAATTGCTCCGAAATGCCGTTACCGGTAGCACATAGGTCAATATCCGTCAAAACTCATCATTTCCGCGAAATGTGTCCCAAAACATTCAACGAGAAAATCGAGTTGAAATACCCGGCGACACTAGGGTGCACTTCCACTCAGGTGTCACGCCTGTGTCATAGGATGCGCATCCAAATTCTTTCAACCGTGACCTAAAGACACATCTCAGGGAAGAGGCGAAAACAGTTTGCTGCCTAGAGCGCCGCATGCTGGTCATGTAAAACGGCGTTTTACACCAATATTTGAGATACCACAATACAGAAATGCCGTTTCCGTGTGATGTAATTCTACCTGTTTGGGAATGATACCAAACTTAACTTGTAACTTATACTTCCCCTTTAGCACATCGGAAATAGTGAGAAAACTTGTCATATATCACTCCAGACATTACATGTACCTTGATGCCAGTCTGTGCTTTTGTGTCAAAGTCTACATCACGTTCAATGACTTGAGTGACCATGTCGCTAATCATACCAATACCGGTAGAAAATGTGGTAGGTCTTATCAGGTTCGGTACTCATATTCCAATCAGCACAAGTCCTAATATCCAAAAGCCCGTTCATGTATCTTTTTCCCAGAGCCCTTTCAAATAGTAGAGCTGTCCATGTACACCATATAATACGCCGCGTCGGATAGCGTCACAACTGCACCTTGTGTTAAAAAGTGTTCGCATCAAACAATTTTAATTTCATTACACACAACGGTGCGTATTTACACAATAGTGAATTTTGCGATACAAAATTCTCAAAAAACGCTGTAGTATGCCATTTGTTCCACAATTTACAAATCGGACATTTCTCGATGCATAATTGGCCCATCTTGGTTATATATTGCTAAAACAAGCATCTTGTTACTACAAATAATATTGATTTTCCAAACGTATTGAGTCACTTTGCATTGCCCCATCAGCCAATATGATCGCTACATATATTCAATTCACTTCCAAGACATATACATCCAATAATGTACTCCGTAACGTCTTAATAGCTTATATATCCTTGATTTATTTGAAAATGTTCTGTTGAATATTGCTTAAGAAAGTCCAAAAAGCTAGCATAAACCGAATTTTTGATGTTCACAAAAGACATTGCTGCAAACAAAAATCGTCAAATCCACGGAATTGGTATCAAAACGTGTGCACGGCCCCATCGACCACAGCCACCACCGTGTCGCCCTACTTGCTCGACGGATATGGGGCCGTGCACAAGTTTTGATACCAATGAGGTGGGTATGGTAACAATTGTTGCATCATACTTATTCATTTGCGTGCAATAACAAACTGGAACATCATCAATGGAAGCATGAGACCATTAATGGTGTATGTAGCAAAACCTGTACATAAACATGTACGCAGAAGCCTTTAAGGTCACGGGAGCAGAATAAGTGAAACAAAACGAACATAAGTTCAGTAATTCTGGCTCACGAGATTTTGTTGTAACAATTGTTTGAGACATGGCATACCAAAAATTGGAAGCGCAAATAATGCACATTTTTTACGTAATGTGTGTTCTTTCACGTTAACGCTGAAAATATAATACATTTTATAACACGTCTAGGCCGAATCACATTTAAATAATTCAATTGAAAATTTTAATTTTTCTGAAACATAGAATGCTTAGTGTTTATTATATGCTTTTGGCGCGAGTCAAACCGACCAGAGCTGCATGCTCGCTGCTCTGATTTAATTTTGTGGAAATTAAATTTTTCAGCAATTAAATCAGCGATTTAAATAGTGAAAAAAAGTGAGAGTGGAAGGAAGTGGTTCCTGCAACTGGGATTGACCCTGAAATTAAGGTATGGTCCCTTAACCTCCTCTCATTTTGACTCCAAAGTCAGGTAAGCATACGCATATGTATTTATTAACATATGGTTCTGTTTACCTGCACACAGGGAGAAAATGGAAACGGAAAAACAACTTGATTCCACCTCTAGGGATGAGACACTAGATAATCTAGAACTCTCTCTTGAAGGTGATGATGAAATGGAAGTGATGGTGGAGGATGAGGAGGGGATTCTGGGTGGGGAGGAGGAGGCCAGGAAACTGATGCCACCACCAACAACCACACCGGTACCAAAACCCCGGACATCCTTATCAATCTCTCCCGCTGCACCGGTGGTACAGGTGGCAAGAGTCCAACTCTTTCCAGACCCTCCACCTGGGGCAGTGGGCGGGGAGAAAAAGAAGAGGAAGCGAAACAGGAAAAGGAAGGGAGGTGGTGTTCAACAGGGACCACCTGGAACCTTATCGATCCTTGCGGGTAATAAAAGAGGTGCATCAACCTCCCCGCAAGGAAATCCTGACCCAAAACGGAGGGAACTTCAGGAAGGAGAGATGGGTGAGGGATGTGAAGTGGAGGAGTCCCATGCCACGGAGGGTCAGGAGAGCTACGCGACGAAGGCGGCCAACATGGTGGTCTGGATCACATACAGTGACAAGATGTGGGAGAAAATCCCTGTGGAAGAACATGCGGGATTTGTGGGAGCTCTGGAGGTCGCCTTGGAGGAGGAGCTGAAGCAGGGAAAAGGGGCAGAGCACCTACAAATCGTGCGCACTGGGGACAGGGAGGGGAAAATTGCTGTTTATTGCAGCAATGACCCGACGAGGGATTGGGTGGTGAAAATCACCCAAGAGAACATTCTGGGGGGGAAGTTTAAGGGATGGAAGGTGGAGGACTTCCCGAATCAATTGAGAAGGAAGTCATACTTCACCTTTATCAGCGGAACGCCACCAGCAAGCGGGGAAGAACTGCTGCGGGTGATGATTGCCCAAGACTGCCAATCCCATGGAATTGGCCAGTGGACAGTGGAGGAGATCAAGCCGAGCACCAAGGGACCAGCGCGAGGATTTTGGGTCTATGTGAGCATTCCAAATGCTTACGTGGACCCAGAAAAACTGAAGAAAGGAATTAAACCTGTCTATTTGACTAGACAGGTGGAAAACCTCAGGCTCAGCACTAAGGTCAGGAGACCAGTTGGGGCGAGGGATGCGGTTGGAGCTACAAAGCCTACCCGAGGAAACAATTTATAAAAAATTATTATTTCAAATTTTCATTTGTACTTCTTACTTTTGCTACATTATTTATGTACTTTTGTATGTATGTATGTATGTATGATGTTCTCAGTAGAACGCAATAATCCTTCAATGTGATTGAGCGTCACGGTTTGTTTGAATCGACTGAATAAATACTACTACTACTACTAGTGTTTATTATATTACATCACTTTATAGAGCTGTCAAGCTTATAAAAGCTAGCTTCATTCTTACAAAACAAACAGCTAAACTTTCTTTTAATATCACTGTGAGTGTACAAAGATACACTAAGCTTGAACGCGTTTTATATGACTTTTTGCAAACTGCGCATGAATATTCACCAATTTCACTGTTGTGCCGTCTATCCCTATGGTATGCCAATGTGGAAAGACTATGATATGTTTTGAGACAAACTTTGCTGTGGTAGGTTTTCTCCTTTGTATAAGTAACCATATGAGCGATCAAAACCCCTTTTTTGATGAAATCTTTTCTGACAAATTCGCATTTGAATGCATTTATACTTGTGTGGATGCGTTCGTGCTTGCGCAACAAACTGCTGTCCGGCAGATACAAAATGTGTGTGACGTTTGGGAGGGAATTTTTCAAAAAATGATATGTTGGAGTTGCACATGAGATTGCACACGCGAGAAGAACCATAGCAGTGTAAATGTGGTATATAATTTGCGAGCACATTTTTGAATTAGAACGTCACGCTATAACCCATACTGGTTTGAAGACATTCAAATGTCAAATATGCGGATGGATGGTTGCTAGAAGAGGAGAACAGCTAATTCACATTCAAGGTCATTCTACTGAGAAATATTTCAATTGAGCGGTTTGTTCGACTGCAGTTGGAAGCCGAAGTACTTTATTGAGACGCAACCCTAGGTTGCACTACTGATAAATAAGCGGTATGGTTACGACATACAATTTACTCGTCAGACTTTCATGCCTGCGTTTTCTGAGAACAATGTTTATCAGAACTTGGATCATTAATTCAGACTTGAGAATATCTATGTAATTATCGAAATCATAACTTTCTAAAACTATAAGTTAAATTATTGTGTGATGTAATGTTATTAATGTAATTGTTTGAAACTCCTTTACGTTGAGTTACTGCCCAATATTACCGCATGTGTCTAATTATAAATAATACGGTAACAATTAGCTTAACCATTTTTAACAGTTATTATAAGACAACAAAATATGGTGTACTTGCAAATATATATGGAATAAGACGTATTATAATGGTATAATGATTTTTGACGAAGTGATTTTTTTCTAATAAATATATGCTGAGACTTCAATGTGTTCCATCACAGATTAAAATAGACGCTAGAGGGAACTTCTCCTTTTATTGCGATGGTCATACTGGAAAAATACAAAAAGGTATATATCCCGACAAATCTACAGTTATAACGAAGGAACACTTTGCATTTAGTTAGCCAATAGTTGGTGTGTATGGTTGTACATGTACTAGTCACAAGCTTACATTTTTGAAGGAACTATAATTCACGTCACGAAAATGTTTGCAATGCACATATCTCGAAGAATATTTAATTTCAGAGACAGCCCAGTCCGTTCTTCTAACAGTCAATAAAGATAGTCTGTCTGCTACCCTTTGTTTAAATATCGAACGAATTGTCGGATAGCTGAGAAAAACAATAAAACTGAATCTTCGCAACTGGAGATGTCATTCGAGAATTTCGTCCCAATTGTAGGGATTAATTGTCATCGGTACAGCTAATGAAATAAAGGCCAATAATAATTTTAAATGTTCATTCCCATGCCGCCGTGTCTCTGAAAGGATCTCCTTGCTGCAAAACCAATTTTAAGTACGAAATCATCAAGTTATATGCACCATCCTCTGTTACCATACAGGTATCCGTCATGTATGTGTTCTAATTCGCCCGAGCTAAGCAAACTATTATAATTAGTGAAACAATTAACATTATTATAAAAACACACATCCCGCAATTCGCCTTAGAGCTAAAAAATATGTCGACAAACGCCAAACGTCTCGTGTATCCTCTGGTAGACCGCACCTAAGGAAGCGGTACGACACTGTGCAGAATTTTGTTGGCAGAGTAGTGTTGAATATGGTTCGTAAATGCGTCAATCAAAAGTGAAACAATCGTTTTTTTGGTAATAAATGTGGTGAGCATGCATCAAGAGTAGATGCATTTTGCAAAACCATTACCTACATTTCGAGCTCATAATGACTGTATACTCAAGAAAATGTAGGGTGTCGTAATACGTGCCGCAATCTTTCCAGTGAATCCGGATACTTTGGGATTTTTTGATTTAGCATTTTTGGCGAACAGTATCTAAGTTAAATTAATTTTCTTCGAAATTGATCGATGAGGTAAAGTTGACTCATATGTCGAGACTAATAACTACTGATTCAACATTAACTAGTAGTGCTTTTCAACCATAATACCACGAACAACATATAAAATGCATTGCATACAGCCAATACTGCAATCAATTCCCGAAAGATGACAAAAGGGTTACAAAGGTCATGTGAACTTGGTAAATGGTGGGAACATCTTCCATCTTTAACAGTTCCATAATTTTAATTGTGTCGATCTCCTCTTTGTATGTCAAATATTGACGATAATATTTGAACTAACATGTAAGATATCATACATTCATTCCAGAACCTAGTACTTGAAATGTTATGGTTTTCACTTAATGAGTTCTGTTAGGTTGTCACGGCAATGTACTCGTAACCATGACCTTTCTGCTATTATACCTATTCCAAGGTGACACTGGCTCCACACAGGCAGTTGAAACTGAGTAACTTTCAGTGGAGCAGTAGAATTTGGACAGTTTGGGAAAATTTGGGTGGGAAATCAAATGAGCGGCGGAATGTGATTTTGCCGCAAATGCCCTGAGACGTGTTTTGATGGCCTCTCTATGCATCCAAGCCAGATTCCCAACCGGAAGGATTTCTGGAGGTGCCTGCCATAGAGTGCAATATTTATTGGATGGATTATTATTTAATGTATATGAGGAGCAAAATTAGGTGAGGGATATGGTGATTGTGCCGGATGTATATGATGGAACTGATTTCCTTTAAGCTGAGTGCTTTTGATAAACAAGCAATTAGATAAATAAGCTCCATCACCGCTATAATGCTGCATTAAACGCGTAACTATCCGATTTGTTTTTCGGTAGGATTTGCATAATGTTGACGCGAAATGTGTTAAATGGCTAATGATCGTTAACTATTGGAACATTATAGGTTGGTGTTCTAAGGAACATACATGTCAACAGTAAAATTTGAGATATGAGTATATTTGTACACATTTCCGTGTTGCCGTAGCGGCAAATTCAAACGGGAATATTAATCGGAATAGGATGCAAGTTAGGTGAATTTTTTCAGATTCTGTTCCTTCAACAACATGTATCTGCTTTGGAACCGAAAGCAATTTGACAGTTGGTATGGAAAAGCATGTATAGAAAATGATCGAGCAACGCGATTAGCAGGTTTTATGTATTGGCATCGTTTGTTAAATACTCCTTTACATTAACAAATGTTGCAAAATTTTATTCATTTATTTACTGACAATAACAAACTGGAATTCCATCTACGAAAGCATGAATACGTAAATCGTGAATCTGATAAAATTGGTACATGGACATTGCGGTGGTCATCAAAAACCTTTAGGGTTAGGGAAGCTGAATGCATGAACAAAAACAACAGCAGCTTATTACTTCCGTCTCCTGAATATGTGTTAAACAATTGTTTAAGACAAATCATGCGCAAGATTCTAGAGCCAAATAATGCAGAATGTTTGCCTAATGCAGAATGCAGAGTCTTCCTTCAAATTACTCCGACTATGTAAAACGTTTTTATTTACGCGTTTAAACTGCATCGCATTAACGTTATCATACTAGGTATTTGAAAGTTTTGAGAAAAAAATATTGAAGGTTTAGTAGCACTGACACTTGAATCAACCACTACAACCACAGCTCTGAATGGAATCATCCAAATCAATTACTGTCCTGATTCAATGACCTCATCAAACTTCTCATGTGCAACTTGACATATTTAAATTATTAACAAGTATACAATTTCTACCTCTCTAGTTTTCGACCTGGCAGCTGGAAAAATACTAGTTCTTCAACAGACACCGCTTTTCATGAATTTTGGGAAAAGAATCACTCGCAAACGGACGACGGCAGTAAGAGTAAGGAAAACAGTATTCCTTAATATGTCTCTGTATGTGAACGTTAAGAGCAACTTGCGTACAAAAGCGTGCTTGGTTTTTGCAAAATAAGCAGCTAAATTTTATGATCCGTTCAGCGTGAGTGCTTAAATGTCATTTTACGCTTCAACAAGTTTTTACTGATTTTTTGCAAATTGATCTGGTATATCTATGTCCGTTGTTGTGCAGGCTGCCTCTGTGATTTGTCACTGTGGTGCGGTTGTTAAATCTCTGGAAGCAATCTTTGCACTTGGAATTTTTCTCCTTTGCATGAGTCACCATATGAACATTCAGGCCCCCTTTTTGATAAAATCTTTTGTGGCAAATTTCGCATTTGAATTCCTTGATACCTGTGTGGATGCGTTCGTGTTTGCGCAACGAACTTCTATCCGGAAGTGCCTTCCCGCACCCGGTACATTCGTAGGGTTTTTCGCCTGTGTGCATCCCGAAATGCTTCTCAAGATCAGCCTTTCTGGAGAACGGCTTGGAGCACATTACGCAAGACAATGTTTTCCGCTTTTCATGCACACATATTTGGTGATTTGTAAGAGACTGTTGTCCGGTCAACGACACAGAACAAAGTTTACATTTAAAAGGTTTCTCTCCGGTATGAGCTGACATGTGTAAATTTAAGTGAGCACTGACTGTCACAAGTCCTTTCCCGCACATATTACATTTGTGGCGACGCTCCTTGGAATGTGTTTTTAAATGTCGTTGAAGTGCAAATTTAGAGGACAGCTTTCCACCACAAATGTTGCACTTGTAGATATCGTCCGAATGGTTTCGTTTGTGAGCAGAGAATGTCGAGAGTCGATTATAACGTTTGCGGCATATGCCACATTTTACATCTTTTCTCCAGTGTGGCTCAGCAAATGCAAACCCAGTGTTTTCTTGCTGCCCAGTATTTCCCTCCAATTGTACAGTCCAATGAGTCGGCATAATCGTGCACAAATTTGATGTGTCTCTGCAGTGAATGATGAACATAGAATCTCTTCTCGCAAAGCCAACAGCCAAATTACTTTATTCCCTTGTGTTATGGTATGTGCCTTTTAAGGCTTTGCTCAAAAGGGTAGCAATTGCTGCACTGCTGCTGCATGTGCAGTCTTCAATGGTTTGCTGTATGAAAACCTTTCTCGTACACATTACACTTGTGAGGGTGTAATGTGCTGTGGATTTTTGAATGATTTCGCAGATTTTCGTTAGCCAAGAAGACGTTATAGCAAACAGCGCACTCGTAATTTCTCGCCGGGATGTCAAGTGCAAAGTGCGCATGTCGGCCGAACTTCTTGTTGCAAACGTCACATTGTAAACATTTTTCCCTGGTTTGAAATCGCAAATGTACTTCATGCCTACCAGCCGTGGCTAGCGTCTTTTTACGTACGCAAAATTCTAACTCAGATACTGAAGAGTGTGCAGATTTGTGATGCTGCCTTGTTGTTGTTGAAGCAAAAAAACGTTTACAGCAAACTTGGCAAACGGGATCTTTTCTACCTGTGTGCGTTATCAGGTGCACTTTTAGATGATGCTTGGCTGTGAAACATTTGGTACACTTGCTGCACCATAAGGGTCGCTCCCCAGTGTGTGACCCAATGTGTACTTTAAGACCGACACCTTTAAGTACCTGGGTTAAGGTGACCAGAGTCCACATAAACAGCATTCCTACGGATTCTCTTTTCTCTGAACAATAATATGATTCACAAAGTCAGTCTCTCTGCTGGTGGCAAATCCCTTTGAGTATATTCCACAAATTAGGTGTGAACTTTTTCATGGGCAGTTAAATCGTGCGTTTGAAGACTTTCTGAACGAGCAATTGGTAAATTCAAAATCCCAATCACCTTTGTGTCTTGTCATGTGCAGTCTCTAATGGTTTGTTGTGTAAAAAACCTTCTCGCACACATTACACTTGTGAGGGCGTAGATTACTTTGCATTTTTAAATGATTTCGCCGATTTCCATTAGTATGAAACACATTATTGCAAACAGTGCACTCGTAAATCAAAGAAATGCCCTGACATTGTGAAATGTGTAACCGACGGGTCCATACATCATATTATTGGCAAGAGGCATAGGTTGGCGCAAACTTAAGAGCAACCGCACGAATGCACAGTGTCCATAAAAGCGTATTTTATTAACTACCATAAGATGTGTGTTCGCGAAGGTATAATACTGAGATTGAAATCAAGTTAGTTCCATATGTTGCCTCACGCCGGAGAGAAACCCCACGAATTCACAGTGTGTAGTAAAAGTTTAACACGAATTCACATCTCAGAATTCTCCAGCGTGTACATTTAGAACAACTATTTGTCTGGCCTCAGATCAAAACAAATATACCACATCATCCCATCGACGAACATATCCCTGACCTACCAGAAAACCGAGTCGACTAAATGAATGCTTTATAGCCAAATCCGGTCTCACAACAACGAAATTATAAACATACAAGTGCGACAAATGACATATTTGAAGCACGCCGCTGAAAAGTCACAGTAAAACATGCGGAAAACGGTCCGCCCAATGTTCAATATGTAACCCTGAAGTGGTAGCAAAAGGCAATAAAAGTTCATAGTAGATTAATGCATCCAAATATGAAGGAATTTTGTCAACTTTCGTTTTTCAATAAGCAAGCCGTTAAGCAAACATCTGAATGCTTTACACCAAAATTACAACCCATACAATGTCTTCTCTCAAATCGGTTTTCTCAAATTCTAAAATGGACGATCATTTAAGAACCCACACGGTTGAAAACCAATACCGGTGTGATACATGTGGTCGACGGTTCAGTCTTGAAAACCATCTCACTGGTTATTTTTTGGTAAATAATGAGAGAATCCGTACGAGAGTATAATGTACAATAAAGGGTTTGCAACACTTCACCAGCGTGTCCACAACAATAAAAGGCCCGTGATGCATATGATAAACGCGGTTTTTGTTTCGCTTAACGACTATACACTTGTTGGCTATACAACAATTTGAACTGGATTATTTAGTACGTTGCAGTAAGAAATATTTGAAGCTCAAAAAGAATTAATATGCACATTTTTACTGACATTTGAAAAATACACCGCTTCAAGTTATAAGCAATGTATAGCTAAGTTATGTATAGCAATTAAATAATCCATGAAATTAATTTCAATAACATAACGGTACTTGTATAAACTGCAACTATGTTGTGATGTAGTTACATGACTTTTTAAATTCCTTTTCATTGCACCCGCAATAGATATTTCACAGGCAATTATAGCAAACACCAAAACATTGCTCCTGTTGTAATTCACCTAGTACGTACAGAAGCAGTGCTCGTTGGTAGGTTGGTGACGAACCATATTTGATAATTTTGGGTAACCGGTACAAGTATCTTTGTCTAAAACCATTCGATTTAAGTATTCTCACCCTCAAATATTATAACGTCTTCCTAACTACACTTATTTCTATGATAGTTTTTGTAATCAATTCAAACATTAGTGATTGTATATTTTTTAATTCAAGTAGTTATATTTTTTATTCGCAAAACGTCTGAAGCACGAATGGCCAATTTTGCAGAGGTACCAACAGCTTCCGGAGTCTCCGATTTTAGATTATGTTCCATGGATGACTCATTTGGCTCAATTGCTTGCTTCACTACAAGTTTGTCACTCAAACCAGCTAAATCGAAGCAAAATATCTCACGTGAATGCTTGCAAGTTTTGACAATGAAATTCTTATCTTGGCAAAAAACTAGATACACAGGTAGGAAAGCTTAAATAATTGATGCCCGAAGTCAAGCATGTCACTATATGTACGACATTAAGTTTCAGGTGGTTTCCAATTCATATGCATCATACCTAACGGCCATGTAGTCATCCATAACATTTTTTGAGATAAACTGCTACTAATATATAATGAAAATCTATTATGAATATTGACTGCATGAATCTAAAAACAATTAGAGATTAGGATTTGCCAAACCAGTTGCCATTTATATTCATATTTGTTTCTTCAGAATTTATTTCTTTCGTAATTATAGACTGGTTTTGGGGACCATAGAATTATTGCGGCAATAAAAAATGAATACTGGGAGCCATCCATATTTCCACATTGGCAAATCGGTCAATTGAATCGTTTTGGATATCACATTTCATATATATTCTGCTTGTCGTTGCACGTGGAATGGATTTAAGTCTACAATACAAGTCTCAAATAATATACAACCGTAAATTGTTGTTAATTAGGCGTTGCAGTAAAATCATTTCCTTCATCACAGACTCTTAGTCACTGTCAGCTCTGTACCCTAAATCGTTTGCTCCTGAAATGTTTTCAATTATCCATTATTCTAATCGTTTTTGAATCTGGACTATTGCATATATTGCGTGGTTCGTGTTTCTTAATTATTTAATTAGAAGGAAGTATAATTAGTTAATTTGAAGGATACATACAAAGATGCATAAGAATAGAAAAGCAAACGAAACAAAATGGTAAGTCATGTGACAAAAATGCTACAAATGGTAAAGCATGTGGCAAAGTCTTACATTTTCCGTTAAACCGATAGGAACACACGTGTACACAGGACGGTACATGTGTCGCACATATACCGTCCTGTGTTAAATTTTTAAAGTAGTAACGCTCGCCAACGATAAAAGTTTACTGTTGTTGCTTAAATTCAATGTGCACAGTCCAACGGTTATACGCAGCAGTGTTGCCTAAACAGATCTTTAATATTCCTTGTAGTTCTGTAGAAATCGTCACGAAAAAGAAAAACGACCGTTAACCGCAAAACCGCAAGCAATTTTCAAAATCTAACATCATTTCAGGTGTTTGGATGGAAAAACATCCTGTGGTCATGTGTCACACATGTAAGGTTCTATGATAAAATTTTAAATTTGTAACGGTTTATTAGGAGAAAACAAACCATTGATACTGTTATTAGTACTCGCATTCCTATGCACTTGTTTGCTGAAATCGGATGTTAAAAATTCCTATCTGTTAATTAAGAATCGTAAAAAAATGAAACAAACCGTCGTTAACCCTTATGCAATTAGAAATTTTTTAAACCCAACATCAGATACGACAGTTTCGTGGAAACAAACACAATAAACGCAGCAAGCTACCGTGAAGCAAAGTGGCGGAGCTGGTAGCCAAAACAATCAACTGACTACTACCACTGATAATAAAACGTCTGTCGACAACGGAATGAAAATATTCCAATGCGCTTACAAATTACAACATAATGACAAAATCACAGATACAGGCCTTAAACGGTAATCGTTACGATAAAAATTTCCTCCAATATCTTCACTGTAAACCAAGGGGAGTCGAATGATATACCACTTGCCGTACGTGACATTTTAAGATTTCGAAATCGTAGCGGTTTCGAACGTTTTCCGTTGGCCGTTTTCGCCGTCAGGCTTGTCCCATAAAGCGAGTGTGACAGGAAGTCATTTGCCGAAAACAGAAGTTTAAAATTCCAAACCACTTATGCAGGAGAGTATAAAGTAAAATTATTTGAAATCGCTCTAATCGTTAAACGGTAACCGTCAACCCAGGAATGACCTCACATCTATGTGTTATAGTTATAGACGATTCGAATGAAATGCCACATGCCGTATTTGACATTTGAAAATTTCGAAATCGTAACGGTTTCAAACGGTTGCCGTTAGCCGTTATTGCTGTCTAGCTTGTCCCATAAAGCGAGTGTGACAAGAAGTCATTTGGCGAAAACAGAACTCCAAAATTCCAAACTACTTAAGCAGGAAAGCATAAGGTGTAAAATTATTTGAAATCGCTGTAACCGTTAAACAGTAACCGTCAACCCCGAATGGACCTCATATCTATGTGTTATGATCATTGCCGAGTTGAATGATACGTCACTTGCCATATGTTACGATTTAAAATATTTGACCTCGCAACGCTTTCTAACGGTTACCGTTGACCTACGAATTTCAAAATCACGCTGAACCCTTCTGAGGTGACTACGTATCGATTGCCGAAAACAGATTTGTAAAAAATTAAACCATTTTTGAGTTAGAGCGTGCACAGGCAGACCGACGTACACACTGATCTATGTATGTAACCATTAAAAAATTAAAGATATAACGGTTATTATCGTTTACCTCTACCCGATTTGACCCTATTTCAATATGTAAGATCCTTATTATCCACGGAACCTGTGTACTAATTTCGAGTCAATTCGTTTGAAACGTTCGGAAGATCAGCTGGGATAGTGACAGATAGACGGACGTCCATCTTCGCATAGCCCCTCAACCCTCGCGCTCATGTTATAGTGTAACTCCGTTACAGAATGGGGAAATTATGTGTCCTGAAGCAACAATGCTGTAATTGCTTTACAATCCCGACAAATAATCACAAGTGATGTATCCAATGTCGACCACTAGGATACGACTAGAAAGTAGACATTTTGAAGTACACATGGACAGAACGCCAAGTGCATATGCATGTGAACTTTGAAACAGAGCATTATTTAATTTAATTATTGCAACACTTTGTTAAATAAGCCTTTAATTAATATTGAACATCCGCATTAGTAATCCACATCATAAATTACGTTTAAATACTGATTTTCATATACAAGAAATATCAATCAGAAAAAATATCAATGTTTTATTAAATATATCCGTTGCAAATATGTCGACGATAACCATATTGAAATATGATTATACCATCGGAATATTAGAAGAAGAAGAATATATTATATAAGAAGGCGGAATCATTTTGGAGTTAACACCATATACAACATTCCCCTTCCGTGCCGTTTCCTTGCTTCGATTTCCCGGTGGCGTTCCTGACCCTTTAAAACACGTTGGTCATAAGCTTTTGCTGCACGGTCAGTTTTTATTATGGTCGTAGCAATTGCTAGGTAATATCTTCCACACAATGTGTTCAAGCTGACGCCAGTTTTTTTTGTTTCGAAGCAGAATGTTCTCATCAAAAGGTTCAATTAGTGGAATTATTTATATTCGTCCTCAGTTCTCAACATTATTACAGAAGCATTGATTGTTTCTGAAAATCTAATCGTCAAATTAGGTTTCACATTTATAATAGTTTGAAGAAGCTAAGAACTAAGTCTGAATAATCAGTATAGGACATATTTTTGTATCTCCAGTTTAACAGTTTCCGATATCTAATTTTCAACAGCTTAGTTAAGTTGATGGTGATAAATTTTTGCGAGAATCAAATATATGATTCAGTTTATCGTTTTCGAATAAAGTTGGAAAATCAGATTTTAATTTCGCCTTGATTCTCCGCAAGAAATTGCGAACAAGCACGTAGATCAGAAATAGGAAGAACTCTAACATTTGTAATATTTCTTCCCCGTGTGTACGCAATTGTTATAATAAAGATAATCGTTCTGTACATCTTCGTCACCTTGCCAAATAACATTGTTCGGCTTTTTCAAAAATCCATTAAATTCCCATCGACTTTTCAGTTGAAGTCTTACCTACACACTTCCATCACATTCGCAATTCTAGCATTTCTTCTGGCTTATCCGCAGTCTTGAGATTTCTCGCTAGTGTGAGACATTGTAGCCGTAACTCTTACCCTAATTACAAAGCACGCTACTTCGCAATTACAGCATTTAGTGAGACTTTTCTCCAGTTTACGTTCGAAATTACATCTAGTTATCTCTAGCCCAACCCCAGCTCAATCGGTAGAGACACCATATACTTGTACGACATGTCATCAATGGTAGAAGCGGCTGAATTTGTGCAAGAGCGAATCCGACATATAACATATGGCGCCGTCAGCTAGCTATCATGGAGAACAAGGGAAAACGTTAGAAAACTATCAGTGCCTAAAACACATGGATTAATTTCCGATGAAGTGAAGAAAGAATTTGAACAGGAGAGAGACCTGAGAGCTGCGAAGCTTGCAAAGATCATTATAATGAGCGGGGAAAATGTTGAGTTGTACAGCTCTTGCGTTACGAAATTCCGAAATTGCTATGTGGAGTTAGAGAGTCCGGTCATTGTATACCTGCAAGTTGAGTATGAATCTCTAAAAGCCTTTAAATGGGATACGTTTCTCTGCTGTACCAATCCCGAAAAGCAGAGATAGACTTTCTATTCGCCGCATATAATATTTATTTCAACTCATTGGTCCACGACGTTTGGCTGTCAGAAGTTGTGAAGCAAATTACCGATGATCGGGACGTTGATGCCAAACACTTTGGCGGATTTCGGCCCTCCTTGGGATATGTGCGGAACAAAAAGATTTTCCGTCTACTTCCACGATCGGTTTATCAGTTTGCAAATGGAATGTGTGTGGCGATTGAGTTGGGGCGGAGGTTCAGCCACAATGACAAGACTTTTAACATCATTTTCTGCGATACCGTGTTCGTCGCTAAAAATGGATCTCCTACGCTGTATGTTCGCACACCGGCGAACGATATTACAAATGCATGGTCTGTTGTTAAGCAAACATATGTTAGAGCTGCAAACATATGTCTGTGTGAATCGATGCGATGTTACTAATCTTCTCTGTATTGCAGAGGAAAACATCGACGTCACAATAGTCGAGAGTGATACACAATCGATCGGCCACAAAAATGTTATATCTGCAAGTCGAGAAGCTGTATCAACACATCCAGTTGCAGGACAGCCCAATTCAAATGCCATTAATTTCCACAGAAATGTAACTCCCACAGCACCGAAAGCCGGAACGAATGCAGAGTTTGTCGCAAATAAGAACCAAATAGGTTCACTAATGGCCGCAGCAGCACATGCCACACCGAAGAGGGACCCTGTCAGTGCTACATTTGAAGTTAACCCCAAGCCTCTTGTGGAAAGTCAAGTCAGGAAAAGTGCAATAACTGACAGTGATTGAAATGAATACTCACCCGTGACTGAGCCCGCACGTGAACAAAGCACAAGACCTACAAGTGCTTCCTCTGCGGTACATGAAAAAACCGACCGAAGGAATATGGCAAGGAAGGCACTAGGCAAGACAAACATTGGCTTTCCAACCGGGTGTGGGCTAACTTATAATTACGTTCTTTTTGTGTCTTCTCCGTCCTTCCACGCGACATCTTTTGAACGGAGAGGAATTTTTCAATTATGTTTTTTACAATGCGGTTCCTAATCTCATAGGCACGGGCCCCATTGATTTTCAGCCCTGTTAGTTGACGGCAGCCGTTATAAACCGTTACAGGGTCAATTTTTCAATGGGAACATATGGCGATTGGCATATCAATCGACTCGTCTATGAACATAGCGCATACATCCGAGGTCATTTTTAGGTCAAAGGTTTTCATTTAACGGTAACGGCGATTTCAAATAACTTTCCGTTGTATGATCTCCTGTTTAAACGGATAAGAATTTTGGATTGTTGTTTTCGGACAACAGCAAATCGAAAGACCATCACTAAGGGCCTAATGATTCTTCACTTATAATGGTTTATTGTGGATACATCTGTGTTGCAAAATAGCACGGAATTACAAAACTCATCTTAAACCCAGCAAAATGGCCTTTTGCTGGGTAGACATACAGTCAAAAAATAAAGTCAGGTAATGTAAATTAAAATTTGCGGAAACGATCTCTTTTGACGGTGGAATGATAAAGCGATTACACTGAGTAGTTACATGATTGCGATAAACTGGTTTTTGAATCATATCTCAACAACCACAACTGTTGCGGTGGATTACAGGTGGAGCAGATTTATTGTCCGAAATATATTTACATTGGCGGATTGATAATACTTTCTTGCGGGCAAATTGTGCTCAAGGTAATTACAAATCCAAGCATCGATAAGGACTAGGGACACAGAATCTTCCATTCAACTGATTGTAATGTAACAAATTGTAGTAAAAACCCTTGGATTTCATCGCATTATACATTTTGACCAAGGATGTCGCTTCTGAAATTAATATTATTGGATTAGGGAGCCTAGCATTCGATATAGCTGTGATTTTGTAAACACACAGTATACCTATGTAAAAACACCTAAACTTTTATAAATCATTCTAGATAACGTGATTTAATGTGTATATCTATCTAGACCGGGCAGCAAAACTGGGCAAACAAACGGAAGCAAAACAAGTGAATTTAAAAAAATGTCCAACAAAATGAAACATTGGAAGACCATTGTTACCTTCAGGATGACATTGTCGTACATCTGCTCATTTTGCCTGAAATACCAATCGTACTGAGTTAATGTCGGAACTATTTCCCATGAAGGAAAATTCGTGTTTTGCAAAAAGGACAAAATTGTTACTTCTCGTTGTTTAAGCTGTAACATCGTACAAACGCAAATGTCTCAAACAATATCCAGTCAGCACTCTGTTCAGTATGCACGTAATGCCAAATCACCTTAGTTTGTGGATGCTTCAACCAGTCGTTTTTCAAATTTCCATAAAAACGCATGAAAAGTGTACACAAACACAACAAACCGCACAAATGATTGTTGTGTGCCAACTTTTTCCCCAGAAGTCTGATATGGAGAAACACTTAATAACCGACAATGGAGAAACCCACTACCATTGTGATATTTGTCAGCACCGTTGGTTCAACGAAGATTTCATGCAGCTTCCGATCCATAGAGTCGTGGGTTGGTACATACTATAGAGAAACAACAACAATGCACAGTGCGCAAAAAAGCGTATTTCATGACGTCCTCTATGAGGATTCATTTAAGAACCCACGCTGAAGAAATACCATACCGTTGTGATATATGTTCGCAACGTTTCAATTCCGTGCAGAGTCAAGTCAAGCTCCACATGTAGCTACACAATGGAGAAAAACTGCACGAATTTACAATGTGCTATAAAAGCCTTAATACGAATTGACATCTCAGAACTCACCAGAGCGTAAATTTCAGGGATATACATTACAAATGCAGGTTGTGTCAGTAAGCAAGCGTGCCGGTACTCTTAGGCGTCATTTAATAGATCATGCCAAAGAGCGCGCTTGTACATTTAAAGATTGCGGATACTATTTTCATTCAAAGTATTCTATGGAGTCACATGACGCTGACACATTGGGAACGTGTAGTGACACAGTTTACATGTTTATTTTGCAGCGAGGCTGGCGAAACTGAGGCTGAAGCGCTTTCCTTATTCACCCATATAAACAAAGCATCTAGCAAACCTAGCATCCTCACTAATGTTAAATTTGCCGTGTGAGCTTCACGCAAGGTTTATCATAGCATTCAAACAACCGAATTCACTGGGGAAATATTTAATTAAATGTGAAATACGTGGGCACGAACCGCAAGTGTGTACAACGAGCCATAAAATGGGTAGTGCAAATTTAGAACCAATGGTAGACTCAAACGATAAGCGTTACAAATGCAGCTAGTGCCAGTAAGCGTTTAGCCATTCATCAAACTTTATTTTTTGTGCCGAAAACGGTTACCGCAATTTCCATATTACATGTCGTTTTATCTGTAATCAGAAAGCAAATCCTTACCTCTTTAACCCAACTGACTATTATATTCATAATTCTAGCGTGCAAGTCTGAAAGGTTTATTTAATGCTTCAGGGGCCATCGATTTTTTTTGCTTTGGACGCTAATATTTTAATCGTTTTAATCGGTTATAATGATTTAATTAATTGGATGAAGGTGCCTATCGGTACGAAATAGTACTGTGTTAAAAGTATGTTTTCAATGCTGACATTCATTCGTTCCACTGGCGCAAACCTCGTCTGCCGCAACTCCATAGAGTATTACGGGCGTCTAAGCAATATGTATTAGGTGGATTTACTCAAACGTTGCGTACACCGATGCTGCTTGCCGTCAAATTTACTTAATCACAGAAGCTCACTATTCTTCTTCTCTCGTCTGAGTTGAGCATCAACGCCGTCACGCACACCAGTTATTTTAGTTATAATCAACAAACGTGTATTGTTAAACAAACTTGGGACATGCGCCATCATGCAACACGATCAAACTGTTCAGCCAACACAACACAACCATTCCTAACGACATTGCAATTATAATTACTGGTTAGCACAATCAATGCTTTCTTGTATTGCAAACAACATACAAATAACAATCAGGTTGCAAGTTCCATAGAATTACTAAAATCAATTGATTACCCATAAGTGGAGTGGTGGAACGGTTTTGTAGTACCTGTATTAGTTGTCGTCAAACCAACTATTTTAATTAGACCTGATGGTACAACTTACAACTTTAAAGTATTGTTTTCATTAGAGATAAAATTGTTATCCAATTAGAAATCCAACGCATATTGCATATTTCGCAGTCCCAATAATTTATTGCGTTTCATAAGAAAATAATTAAATCCTTTAAACAAAAGCCCTTGCATAGAATAGCATGTTAATAGAATATGCCAAAATTAAAATTCAATCATTTTACTCAGTAAGTAGTTATAATATTTATTAGGATTTCAAAATTACCACTACAGTATTAAGTTTATTATTGTGATATCGGAGGATTTAAAGTAATATTATGTTCACGAATCACAAATTAATATACCATAAATAAGCCAGTGATCAATTTTAATGGTTTTATAAAACACTTATCAATCAAGAATATAGCAAGTCGAGACGATGTGTAAGAATTATTATCATGCATGCATAATTATAACCAAAAACCTCATAATGTTCTACGAAATGTATCCTCTTCAAATTTGAATAAGATAACCAAATTGCAATAGGTTTACATCATTATTGTATATGATGCGGGAAGTTTTTTGGACTTCCCTTGCTTTTCATTCTCATCTGCCTCTATGTCGCAGCGGCGTTGCTGACCCGCATGACACGCTTGCTATATGTTTGAACCCCACGTTCAGTTTTGAATACCTTGGCCACCCTTGGCATTTTGGGTGGATGCTTTTTTCCGTTTGCTGCAAAGGGCGCACTAGTGATGCATTGACTTTGTTCTGGAGCGGCCTCAGTCACGACTAAGTTTTGATCCCAGTCCATATCAGATATATCACTTTTCCTGACTATACTTTTCTGTAGAGGCTCAGGTTTGTCCGCAGAGGTGGCACTGATAGGTCCTTTCTTCAGTGTAGAATGTGCTGCAATGTCTCTAGATGTTCCTGGTTGACATCCGTTTGCGACAAACTCAGAACTCTTGCCGACTCTCGTCGTTGTCGTAATTTCATTCCTGGGCAAATCACTTGAGTTTGTGTTGGAATGTTCGACTACCGGGTGTCTTAATTCAACTTCTTGAGTAGCACGTATACATTTATGCGGCCGATCGATTGTGTATCGGTATCCCCCTTTGATACATTGCTTCTCTTCTCTGTAGTGCATAGTACAGTTGTAACATCGTATCGGTCCACAAAGTCGTACGCAGCCCTAACAAAATTTTCCTTAAGCAGAGACCACGCAGTTGTATTGTTTCTCCTCGGATTACATGCATACACAACAAGAGATACATTGTCCTCTATAAAGATGGTAACGCAGAATATAATTTTACACAAAGTTTCGAAGTAGAACTCTCGTCCCAACTCTATGGACACGCGCATGTCATTTTTTAATTGAAACACTGATCTTGGTAGTAAGCGGAAATTCTTTGCGTTTCTGACATACCCCATGGACGGGCGGAAGCCGGCAAAGTCATCTGCGACATCGTCGCGATCATTCCCAAATTCAATAATATGTTTCACAACGGCCGAATGTCATGTGTCGTGCCGCGAACAGATAATCAATCTCTGTTCTCAGTGCAGGATTTGCACAACGCACAAATGTATCCCACTTGTATGCTTTGTGGGTTTGGTATTCGACCTGAAGGTAAACAACAACTGGACCCTCTAAATCGACATCGCAGTTTCGAAATTTGCTAATGGACGAACTATTTAGTTCCACATTTTACTATATTCTTGGTAACTACTGGTGTGTTATCATATTATTATCATGTGGTCATGTAATTTAATATATGAACATAATTAATAAAATTGTCATTTCAGGCTTTATTACACTTTATCTTATTTGCCATGCCATCCATTTCCTAGATGTGGGCCTGTTTGAATGCAGGGTCTGCACATTCCGTCCATCTAGCTCATTCGACCTCAAGCAAATTTACCACTAGGGCATTTTTTGTAAATTTGTACGTATCAGCGGCATATTAAATATCTTCTTGAAAGCAAAAATACATAAAATATTTTAAGGATGTATTAAGAGATTATTGTTTGAAATAGTTTAAAACTGTAGTACTTACAGTTAACCTGATATTCATAATACAGACTCGTTTGTAGAAAGTAAATGATAAAATTCCCGTAAAATCTACAAATTTCATTTGTGCAAAAAACTAAATATACCGTTAGAATCAGCAGAAAAAAAACTGATTCAGGTGCATATTCTCGTTTCTCTCTGCGTTCTCTACACCTCACAACCTTCCCTTGTAAGATCATTTTAAACACATTTTGAATATAAAATAAATTTTGTAAAACCAAGGCAAATTTGAATTTACATGTCTTTAATATGTATAATTCGTGTTATCTATATATTATATTAATAGGAACTCCATGTATGTTTTTAATAATCTATTTGTCAAAATGTTCCGGACAAATTTGGTGTTCACAGTATTCCGATTTAATAACCAAGTCATTTAACAACAGTAATTGAATTCACGTTTTTCCTGTTAAAGGGCTTGCCTGACTATTTGAAACGAATTAACATTCTCGTTAAATTATAATGAAGCAGTAACACAACCATCTACTTCAAAATCATCTACGTTTTCCCACTTCCTTAACCCTGTATCTAAGTAAGGTTTCTGCATCAAATGTATTTATACCAGTTTCTCTTTGGCAAGCGATTTGCATAGTTCCAATAACTTAGTACCAATCAGTGATCAAGACGTTAGGGTATCTACATGCAAGCCGTGGACTACTCACAACCAACATTTTAAAACCTTCCTTCCTTCTTGATGAGGACATGTTCTTCCTGATGAGGACTTTCATACTCTCAATATATTCTCAGGCTGACAGCAAGTGCCATCTGTCGATGACCTTCTTAACAGAGAAGGGCCATTCTGTTAAGGGTGCTGTTGGATCTGCCCTCCCCTGGTCTCCAAGAGCGATAACACAGCACACCTGCCCCGTACTGACCGTTTGGTACACACCGAGCCGCGCAAGATTGGCAAGCAGCTTGGCGGTCACCCATCTAACCAGTGCTAGCGTCGCTTAACTTTGCACGTCTAGCGAGAACCGTTAGGCTCTCTCCAAGCTGGCTTGCTTAGCGTTTTGTGGGGACGAGTGGCGGTACCGTGCAAATGCCGAATTCATTCGCAACCTGCTTCAGAACAATTTGTGTGCACTTTATACGGTCGTGAATGTGCTGATTCGTTTGAAAAAATCATGTTACATTTTGGCTCGTCTTGATCTGCAGTTTACAATTGTATCCCGAATTGTCAAATTGGTTTTCAGATTACAGATACTCTTGTACATATTAGTCAAGTGCAAATTGGGTGGCTCCTGTTTTCCAAATTATTAAAAAACATGTTTGTCACCGTCATAAATATAGTATACTGACATTTGGTATAATCCAAATGCACACTTTAGCCAAGATCGGTGAAAGCATGCCTAGTACCCGTCAGATATACCAAACAACTATATGTAGTATGCAACTCTCGCTGGTATTCTTTTCTACTACTCCTAGAATCCACTTCGCTGCCGTGGAAGCCTGTCCACTAAAAAATGGGAGTCATTGAACGGCGTGTCAGTGTCATTTTTCACAAATAATGAGTTAATTCTTAAGTCGTTTAGATCCGATCAGTGAACTGTTTATGCAATTTGTTGAATTTAATCCTGTCACAGTATTCACAGTTGTAATATATTTCTACTTTGCCAACAATCGCAAGCATAATTGTCATGAACTGCATTAAATATGGGTGCTTTTAATGCGTTCAATTAGATTAAGTTAAAGTTTCAAATAAGATTCACTCGTTCGGATCGCAGGATAGACGTTGTTACTAATTATGCGTGAAGATGATGCTCTATTTCTCGTTGTGGAGTTTCCACTAAAACGACTATTTTTAGGGAAATAACTTTACTCTTAAACAACGCAGAAATTGATAGTTTAATAATTACCAACTTTAATTATCATTCAAAACTATCGACAATCCAATTACTTTTACAATTAAATACTACAATCGTATTTTATCTAAATTAATTTTCTCTATATAAATCTTGCTACCAGAAAAGAGAGAAGTTCAAAAGCACAAGACAAAAGTGCTGCTACTACGACGAGACTGCTTGTCGTCAACCGACAAAAAGCACAGACAAACAGTAATGCACACGCAGCTCGTCGGCTTCACATTGCCGTCGACTGCATGCAAACTAACTTAAAACTACTGGGCTACAAATTGCCCCTAAAAACAATGACAGATTCTGACACTCCCACCATTTTAATTACAACTAATTACAATTACGATGTGATTAAAATTAATTAGAGAAATGACTACAAACTACTTGAAACCAAACCGCTCTGGCTGAACCACACGTCTACCGGCACTGGTAACTTGCTGCTCTGCTTTCTCCTTGGTGTCGTCTTCGATCTTGTCATTTGTCGCTGCTTCCTCTGGCTTCTGGGATAGTGCTGTTTCCAGCAGAAAAAGTCGCTGAATTGGTCGCAGGAATTCTCCATCCTTGGTCCTAACCAATGCACTGCGGACTTTCTGATCTCCGCTGAGATATACTTCTTTCACTACTCCAAACGGCCAATCTACCCTCTTCTTGTCTTCCTGTTCGATGATAACCACATCTCCCGGCTTTACGGTTACATTTTTGTTTCCAGCATGGTGCTGGAGTTGACCCAGGTACTCTTTCCGGAATCTTGTACGGAACTGCTCACGAAGATTCTGAATTCTGCTGGCACTTCTCCTCAGCGCCTTTCCATCCACAGTGTCAGCTTCCGGTAGCATTGCGATTCCGTTGTCGTTCAGATAAAATGCTGGACAAAGAGGTATCAGGGGATCTCGCTCTGACATGTAGGTCAATGGACGCTGCTTCAGTGTTCCCTCTACATCACATAATATTGTGGTGAGCTCGTCCAAGGCGACGACACGATTTCCAAGAATCCGTCGCAGTGGCGTTTTGGTGAGCCCAACGAGGCGCTCCCACCAACCTCCCCACCATGCTGCTGTTGGAGGATTTAGGACCCAATCCATGCGTTCCGCTGCTGCTATTCTTCTCACTTCGCTCCAGTCAACTTTTGCGAACAGATTTCTACATCCGACAAAATTCAGACCATTGTCGGAGTAGATTTTGGCTGGCCTTCCGCGACGTGCCACAAACCGACGAAATGCGAAATCCTTCAGTTGACAGGGTTGGCGTTACCTCCAGGTGAACGCAGCGATACACAGCACAGGTGAAAAGTACAACTCAGATTTTACTCCACCAAACAGGAACAGGGGCCCCAGAAGATCCACTCCAGTCACTCGGAAAGCTGCTCCTACCTTTACACGATCGCCCGGCAGGGGTGGTGATGGCACATCGCACCTCTTGGCCACGAAACGACGACATTGTAGACAGGCTGAGATTACTTCCGAGACTGCTTGTCTTGCTTTCAATATCCAATAACGATTGCGAAGGATGGCAAGCGTCATGCCAACTCCTCCATGGCTATTCATGCTATGCTCAGCTCTGATTAGTGCTTTCACTATCTCATTTTTGTGTGTCATATCTCAAGTACGATTGGGCACCGTGTGGCAAATTCTTCCTCTTCGCCGTTGAAAAGTTCCGACTTAATCCTTATCAATCCATCTTCATCTAGGAATGGTGACAGTTTCTTCAACTTATCATCGTTGGTCCCATTAAAGCTGATACTTTGAACATAGCGTAGGATGTGCCGCTCTGCAGTTGCAATATCTTCTACTGATGACTCTTCAATCTTATTTTCAGGCTTCATCAACCGCAGAGGCTCAGCATTTTTCCCTTCCTTTCGTTGGGAAATTCTCTTCTTTATTAAGTTCACGAATCTTGACATGACCGCGACCACACGGAGGCAGGAGTGATAATTAGCAAATCTTGAGGAAAGATGATCGAACCGGTGCTCCATTCTGCGAGCCACGGCTGATACTACTGTTTTCTTCACTTCTTGCATCACCTCTTCCTCCTTCACTACTACATTAGATTTAGGCCATTTGCCTTCAGGTTGATATAACCACGCAAGGTCCCTCCCACCATTGCAATTGCAGGAGGCGCTCCACATCACACCCTCTGGATGGCAGGTCAGCTGGATTGAGCTCTCCTGGAACGTGCTTCCATTCCTCTCGTGAAGAAGCTCCGCGGATTTCATCCACTCTATTTTGCACGAAACGAGGCCAGGGCCTATCGTTACAGATCCACGCCAACGCGGTGCTGGAATCCGTATAGAAATGACGAGTCAAGTTAGCTAACTTGAGATATTTTTCCACCTCCTTCATTAGTCGCACTGCAATCAGACAGCCAAGTAGTTCCAGTCTTGGAATGGTGACCTTTTTCTTTGTAGGGGCAACACGAGACTTGCACATCAGCAGGTTGACCTTCACTCCACTCTTTGTCTCCACCCTCACGAATATACAGCAAGAAAAAGCGGCTCTGGATGCGTCCGAAAAAATGTGAAACGAAGTCTTCCCAATTACTTCAGTCTTGCAAGCCCACCTTGGAATCCTCATCTTTGATAGATCCGGAACTTGTTTTTTCCACTTGTTGAAGGGGGCAGATATTTTCTCGGGCAATTCATCATCCCACTTGAGATTGAGCACACATGCTCTCTGGAACAGGCATTTAGCCACAATTGTAAATGGGAAAGCATATCCCATTGGGTCGAATATTGCATTCACAGCTGACAGTAGACCACGCTTGGTCATTGACCCATTCATCTTTTCCATTGTGCCGTCCAGGGATATTGATAGGCAGTCGTCCAATGTATCCCATAGCATTCCCAGTACTGGAACAAGGTGGCGTTCTTGAGATGGTCCGTACTCCCACCCTCGCAGATCCATTTGCGCGGTAGCTAGTAGCTCTTCTGACTTCATCTTGAAATCCATTGCCTCTTCCAAGGAATTGTGACTTGACACACTGTTGTCGACATAGAAACTGTTTAGTAGTTCCATGGCCATATCAGGATACCGGTTTTGCCCATAGGTAGTTAAATGGTGGCGAAGAGCAGCTGCTAGAAAAAAGGACTGGACGTCACGCCGAAAACTACGCGCCTGTGACGATATATCTGCATCTCCTTGCATGTCTCATCCTTCCACCACATAAATTGTAGAACTTTTCGGTCATCCTCTTGAACGGACAATTGAAGAAACGCCTTACTTATGTCCGAGACCATTCCAAATTTCTTCATTTTGAAGCGAAGCAAGACCGCTGGTATCAGCTCCAACAGGTTTGGGCCCTTTTCCAAACATTCGTTGAGAGATGGGCTCCCCTTCACTTTCGATGACGCGTCAAAGACGGGACGCACTGGTGTGGTGCTATTTTCTTTTAGCACATGACGATGAGGAAGGAAGTACGCTAGTGCACTTTCACTCTGTTGAGGCACCTCCTCGATGATGCCGTTGTTGAGCCATGTCATGATGACATCATGATAAGCATGCAGATACTTATCCCTCTTCAATTTGTGTCAGCATCTGCAGTCTGGCAAAAGCTTGATTTCTGTTGGACAGCAGCTTGCGATGCCCTTCAATCCATGGAAGTCGACATTCAATCCTTCCATCAGGAAAACGTGTGACATTCTTCTCAAAGTAGTCTACAGCAGCTGCTTCCAAATCTTCTCTTGTTTGTGTGGTGCTGACATCCCTAATTCCTTCCAAGCTCCAGAGCTCCTCCGGATTCAGCTCACCATGTAGCATTGTTGTGACAAATTGGGTGGAGGCCGTTGGAGCTGGACTCTCTACTCCTGTTAACTGACCACCCACAACCCATCCAAATATTGTTTCCCGAGCATAGAGAAATTTGTTGTACTGCACGAATCCGCCAGTCCAGATTTGGGGAGAAATATCCAATCCGATAAGTATCTCCACCTCCTCGGTTGCTCTTCCTTGGTCATGGAGTTCAACTCCTTTTCGCCTGAGCTCCTCAATCCATTTTCCTACTGGTGGCTTGGATAAGCTTTTGGCAATTCGTGGAATACCCGTTAGCGTTAAAGTTCCACTTCCTGTGCCGTTCACGTTCCTCAAAGTTACTTCATAGCAATTGTGTTCTTGTGGTTGTGACACATTTCCTCCAAAGACCTGATGCTGCATGACTTGCTTGCCAACTGGCTTCCATTTTGCGTACTCCACTACTCGTTCTTCCACATAGCTGCAGTCAGACCCTTCGTCAATGAATAGACGAACCTTGAAAGGGCCTACTGGAGAATCCACTGTCACCATCGTCGTGAAGAAAATACTTGGACGTTTTTTGGTGATGTTAGTAAAACCCAGTGTGGAACGTATGGATATATCATTTGGATTAGGCTGGCTTCTCTGATCATCCCGACTCCAAGCTGTTGCAGTTTGCTGTGCCACTGGCATCCGTGGTGGCGGTGGTGCTGGAGCAGGAACTGTTGGTGGATAATTCTGACTATAATACTGCATATTATCGTATCCACTGTATTGTTGCTGGGGAAAAAATTAGCCGGTTGGGAATTCGCCATCATCGTCCTGTTGAGGTCATGCTGTGGAGCCGGAGTCGCTGATCTACACATGATGTCGTGATGCTTTCCCTTGCAAATACCGCAGACAACGTTGGAAGAGCATTCCGATGACCTATGGCCTTGTTTTAAACAGCAAAAGCACGCATGCTTTTTCTTCAGAGCTTCTTGTTTTTCCTCCATGGTCATTTCTTTCGCCTTCCTGCATTTCTTTGCGTTGTGCCTTGGTAAATCACAGAAGTCGCATTTCTGGTTCTTTCCATAGTTGTCTCCATTTGTAACCATGAGGGCACTGGCGGTGGGGACGTCGGACTTATAAGCCTTTCCCTTTCCATTCTTCTCTGCTGTTGATGATCCTGAGTACTCCATTCGCGCAAGGGATCGTTCCATTTTGTTCTGTACCTCGGTATTCAAGAACGTAACGATTTTGTCTAATTCCTCGGAGTAGGTGGATTGACGCTGTCAAGCTTGCAGCACATCATCAGGCAGGCATGACTCGACGACTGGATACAGCACCATCTCGCACTTATCGCTTGTGACGCCGAATTCTTCTAAATTCCTTATTTTTGAAACGAGCAACGGGACGAGTTCCATGATGTCCATTTTGGTCTTCTCATTAGCGTTTCTGGTGACTAGCTGGTACAGGTATCTGATGTACACTTTCACGAGTGTAGATTTACGACCATACGTGTCGTTCAGGGCCTCCACGGCATTCTTATAATTTTTTCCAGACACAGGGAAACCGTCAATGCATTTTCGTGCTGGTGTGTCTTCTGGAATGTACTGGAGAAGACGCTGGAATTTCTCACTATCCTTCATGTTGGGGTCGTTGTCGATATCCTCGAACCCTGCCCAAAACCGCAGCCATTCTCTGATGTCGCCATGCAATTCTTGAATTTTCAACTGTGGATAGTTGACACGGGAACTGGAGTCTGCTGGCTTCACAGGAGGCGTTGAATCGGGAGACAGGAACTCAGCCACTTTTCTCTCGATCGCGTCCAGGGCTATTTGACAGTTTGACAACTCCTCTTCTGCCGCCAGGTACTTTGTTTCATCTTTTGCGGCGAGGTGTTCCTCCAAAACTTTCTCTTGAGCTGCGAAGAGAGCCTGCGCCTTGTTCTGCACGACCCGGATGATCTGCTCGACTTTTACGGGGTCAGGGGTAGCCGCTTTCAGCTCCGTTTCTACTTTCGCAACCTCTTGTTCGAAGGCCTTTTTCTTCAACTCCGCTGATAATTCCGCCATTTTATTACTAATTGTGTAGGGAAGTGGTCGAGCTACTTTTCCCATACAATGATAACCGTTTTAAGCTTATCAAAATTCACTGATTAATTCAGAGGTGACGCCTATCCTGGCAGGTTCGCCAGATGTCATGAACTGCACTAAATATGGGTGCTTTAAATGCGTTCAATTAAATTAAGTTAAAGTTTCAAATACGATTCACTCGTTCGGATCGCAGGATAGACGTTGTTACTAATTATGCGTGAAGATGATGCTCTATTTCTCGTTGTGGGGTTTCCACTAAAACGACTATTTTTAGGGAAATAACTTTACTCTTAAACAACGCAGAAATTGATAGTTTAATAATTACCAACTTTAATTATCATTCAAAACTATCGACAATCCAATTACTTTTACAATTAAATACTACAATCGTATTTTATCTACATTAATTTTCTCTATATAAATCTTGCTACCAGAAAAGAGAGGAGTTCAAAAGCACAAGACAAAAGTGCTGCTACTACGACGAGACTGCTTGTCGTCAACCGACAAAAAGCACAGACAAACAGTAATGCACACGCAGCTCGTCGGTTTCACATTGCCGTCTACTGCATGCAAACTAACTTAAAACTACTGGGCTACAAATTGCCCCTAAAAACAATGACAGATTCTGACAATAATGATTAGGCAGGATGTAATTTGCTCTTATCGCATTCAGAACACGTATTGTACTTCTTTGTGCAATACGACAGCACAAAGGTAACAATATTGGCGTTTCCACGCAAATTTTTATACACAACAAACAACCATAAATATATCTCCATATATAGCTAATGCAGCTAATTACAATAAATACTTCAGAAATTAATTGTTTAAAACAATTTGACACAGATATTAAAGTTTCTATTTTGATTATCACAAGACACGCATTAGTGATCACTTTCAATAGAGTGTCCCTGCTTATGAACAAATATAATAGTATGGAAACTTTAGCTACACTTTTCACAATCGCAACAAAGTGGTGGCGTATCAAGTGGTTGATTCTGGTTTTTATGCACTGACAATTTACAAAAGAATATATTAAACATTACAATAACATTTACAATTATTGAGGAAGATGTGATCGCATTTGAAGTCCTATTTTTTACGAATAGAACCACTTACCTCAACAGAATATACTGATTAACTACGTTGCGATTCAGCGGGCCGTAGGAATTTATAGAAATAGAAATGTAGGAATAGCGTGCTCAGATTTTAGAAATTTAACCGACGATTAGACATGACTAAACATCTAACGCAACGGTTTGCACACAATAAAACTGACTGAGTTTAATACAATGTATACCGACTTACAAGTCAATATATTACTGACATGAAACTGGAGTTCTAAAATGTGCAGCTGTTGTGGAGACCAGCCCCAGCTGATTACCACAATGCCGGCACGTAATTGGTGACAACTTAAGCTAATACGCGGACGTAGGTAATGACTGATGTATCAATTTTACACCAATCAGGAATTCGACCCGAATGTGAAATTTATGAGATGGCAGTGATATTGTAACGAGGATTACTTTGAATGCTCAATGTTTCTGGGGAACTTCGCACAATGCTTGTTGCTACTCACGTGGAAAATATTTCAGCAGAATTCCGCTGAGACACATTTTGTATAAGTTTTGCAACCTTTTGGCTAAATATTTCACTGCAAGACCACTGAAACCCTTCCTGGTCATTGTGAATAATTTGACGATCCAGTTCATATATTTTGTGGCGGTCGCGTTAAGTATCCGTAAATGACTTTACAGATGGACTTCAAATATGTTGGGCTGATAAACACTGGGTACTGTTGTAAAGCTAGAATATAATTACCAGGAATTTGATGCCTTTACGGGTGGCAATTATGCTGCTAAAGTTATAACTGTTTCGAATATTCATCGGAATAAAGGGGCAATATTCACAACTCTTCAGTGTTATAACGAGGTGAATGCAAATGGGAGTTATCCGTCAGTTACTACAACAAACAGTTATATATAGGGACCATACAATACAAACCCGTCTACATGTAACGCTTTGGTAGGAATTTCGTGGTTCTGTACTTTCGTCCACCAATTTCACAACGTTTCAGTCTTGAAGGCAAGTTCGCGTCCAAATGATACCCAGCACCAAATGCAGACTGATAAAAATTGTCAGTATTTGGCTTGCTAATATTACTGATTAAAGTGCAAAACTACAGTTATTGCAGTTAGTTCAGACCGCGATGAAATTATTTAGCGTTACTACTATTCTGAGAATCCTAACGTAGGCTGGTGATACTGCCAATGGTTTGAGTGTTTCGAACGATCATCGGAATAAAGTTGACAATTTTATAATTATCTACTGCTATGCAGATAGAAATTGCTGCCGAGTCTCTAATCTCACTTATTGTGATTAAGCCTCATTGATATCATTGAAAAAGTCGGACATGCATTGATCGTATAGACGCTATCACTCATTTTTAGACAAAACTATTTTTGATTCGCGTAACTAATAAGTTTTAGAATTTCATAGTAACCTGACAGTGATATTGCTTTTAACAAAATACAACTGGTGAAATGTAAACGGATTCGTGATAAATTATGATAACTTAAATCAATTGAACCCACAAATAAGAACAGCGACAAATGGCGCAGAATGAAGAAAGGAGTGAGATATTTAAACTTCGGAATGACTATTTGGTTTTCCCATAATATGATATGTAGCCACACTTTATTACCCAATATGTTTCGCTGAATCGAATTACAATATAAGCTGATAAAACACTCGTGAGATTATAGTTATAAAAATGTCACCTTTAGAATTAAGAAGAAATCAGCATTCATTGAAATGCGCTGACCACGAGTTCGCGGGGGCGTTTGTGTATATGTACACCGTTTAACGGTCAGCCATACAGTACAGTGTTTCCTCATTCATGTACATCCATCCCAGAACAATACACAAAACCATTCCGTCCTTTAATGGCAGTGGTCGGTGACCAAGGAGACGCACCGTTGAGTTACTTGGCGTTACTCCACGTTTAACTACGTATCCTAAGGATGATCTGTTTTCCGGATGTATTCATTCCGTGGGGATAGCTATTGGTCGCGCTATTCATTACTGCTTGGTTGACAGTTCTGATGCAACTTCCGTGAAGCAAAGAATTTTTATAGGTTGCATAGCCTACGTTTAAAAGGTTTTGCTGAGTGTTTAGGACATCATCCTAAGTGAAAAGCATTGTGCACCATTTCTGGAGCGTGACCTGTCTATACTTGACTTCAATCCACACTACAACTGTCACATTCTCTGCGCCGAACCGGCTTTTCGTCGATGTGTAGAGCTCACAGTTTTCACCAGAACCAACAGTAATGTTCAACTCGTACTCGTGTGAGTTGTGTTACTCATTTCAAAATTACGCTTTCACGTCTGTCACGATATGCGCATGTGTGCACGGACGGGCGAATGTTCTCAACGCAGTTTCAACTTTCGTGAAAACCCAATTTACGGCTCTACATCCGGTGCTAATCTCTCGCAGATTAGACAAGAATTCTGCAGCTTGTAAATGTTGGGCCATTATGGTTATCTATACAAGAATAGTATCTTTCCCTGTGATGAATGGTCAAGCGTACTTGTAGTGTAAAGTATGTGTTTATGCGCCAGTATCAATTATGATCGTTTCGACATGTTTTCACTAACAAGTATTCTTAAGTGTTCGCACCCAACTAATCTGTGTCCAATCCGATAAACGCCTGTTCTCGACTTACATTCAGTTCACTCCGGAGAAAAGATTTTTAATTGCTTGAAGTGGATGTGGGGTATTGGTGTAGAAATTGAGCGATAGACAATGCAGCAAGTTGACAACTACGAGATGCCGCACAAACGTAGACAGTATCTGAATAAATACTAAAATTCAAATGCGGGCAATTAGACGAACGTAAAAATCATTTGGAAAAAAACTCTGAAGATCACAAAACAACAATGTTACTACCAAACTTAGATATTCAATCGAATGACCAAAGTAAATTAATTTCTAGAATACCCTATACAATCACTGTTAGATACAATTTGATTGGTTCTCTGAAATCGACTGATAATTTCACAAAACTTAACAAATTGTGTATTCCGAAATACGACAGTTTGGCACGTAACTCAAATATTGATATATACAATTTACAATTCTACTAATCTTGATGATTAATATATTGAAATGCGAACTAATATTTCACGACTTGCGCTAAGTGTACTGATTGTTCCGAAGAACTTATCTGCATGTATTTTACTTAAAATCGTGGACGACGAAATGCTGCAGCGACGGTACCACAAAACATCATCAGAAATCACTAGAGACGCGACAATGAAAAATGAAGTTTATCATGCACTTTCATGTTCAAGTTCAGCAACTAGTTAGTTGTCTTTATCACGAACAGGTAAATACGTCTACTGCATCTCATCAACCACTTTTGGCAGAATAATCATTAGAGAAAGAAAATATTGTGTTTTTTCCTACTAATGTCTGATGTCTGGCTACATGTATTGATTTGCAGTCAGACTTATTGATACAATTAAAAAAGTTGTCACAAGTCCTTAATTGGAACTGTCTGCATTTAAGTGTTTAACGGTAGTTTATGAAATGGATGTCGGCCAACGTATTGCACTAATTATATTAATGATAATTAAATTTAATTAACAGTTAATATCTAAACCATGTCCAAATCTAGCGAAAATCAGTATTTAAACGTGATTTATCATGTACATTACTAATGCAGTGCTTATTTAACAAAATTTGACACTAATGAAATTATTATAATTAAATTTAATTAATCGTTTATATTTAAAACATGTCCAAATCGAGCGAAAGTCAGTAATTAAACGTATTTTGTCATGTACATTACCAACGCAGTGCTTATTTAACAAAATGTAACACTAATTAAATTATTTATAATTAAATTTAATTAATAGTTTATATTTACAACTTGTCCAAATCGAGTGAAAATCAGTTTTTATACGTAATTTATCATGTACATTACTAATTCAGTGCTTATTTAACTAAATGTTACATTAATTAAATTAATTATGATTAAATTTAATTAATAGTTTATATTTAAACTTGTCCAACTCCAGTGAAAATCAGTACTTAAACATACTTTATCATGTACATTGCTAACGTAGAGTTTATTTAATTAAATGTTACTATAAATAAGCTAATTGGAATTAAATTTAATTAACAGTTTATATCTAAAACTTCCGCATTAATGCTGCGAGAGCGTGATTGTATTTCACACGCGCGTAGCGCCATTCAGTGGCTGCACGTATCGATTGCGAATCCAATACAACATTTACCAGATCAACTTCCTCACGAGGAAAGTCCAATCGCTGAGGATTTTCGTAACATCAAGGATTTCGAGGAGATTATGCTCAAAACGTTCATAGTAATGAGTGGAACCGATGCCTCGCTAAACTCATCCTACATTTCAGGATTCGAAGGGAGTGAATCCAGTTGGACAGTACAATTGTAATGTGATTTATGACGACTATCAGAGGGACCTGCGCCAAGTCTTCAAGCACAAGTTGAGCTTCTTCACACTGCATTCGGTATGCTTGTAGATGTTGTAAGGAACGAAAACGTGTTTGGTCGTGAATGGTGGAGAATACACGAGTACCACAATGAACAATAAGTAGGACTATCGCCCCTCAATGGGGTATATAGTAGAAAAAGGAAGGAACCAGAACATCGGTGATGCAATCAGGTTATTGCCCAGATCAGCTGTAAACTTCACTACTGGAATGAATCCATGTCTGCAATTAGGATTTCAGATCAAAGGAGAGAAAGAGAAATACTGTGCCGTGGTTGCAGCAGTTATGTACGTAAATGCAGCCGGTCCCCCTTCGTATGCGTACAATCAACATAGATGCCGCAAACATGTGGACAATGCAGGGGAACACCATAATGCAAGCAATACAGCCGCGAACGCCAGCATTCTTTCATCAACTGTGGAACTGTGTCACGATAGTAGCTTAGCAAATGTCAGCAACAAGATCTTATATCCACCAGTGGACGGGCCAGCGAAAAGTCCTAAGTATGCGGAACGTGAGGAACCGGATCTTGAGCAGCCAGCCGTAAAACAAACAAACTTCTCACAGTCCGAGTGTCCGCCACCAGCTGTCGCCGGTAGCAGTAAAGCGCAAGTGTCTTCGAAAAGGACGCAAAACTTCCTCTAGGAGGAAACGTGACCAAGACGGTTCTCCTTCGGCATTCGTTAATTAATATAAGGGTTCATTTTCGCCCAAATTATTTTATAATCTTACTTATGATACAATTTGTTCTTATTTTTCGGTAGACTAAACATATACAGTAGCAAATATGAAGAAGACGGTTGAATCGGAAAAGCATAGAACGATGCCTGCCATGATGAATGTTTCTCGAAAATGATCATGGGTGGAATGTTTCTGTTTTTCTTTGGTAACGACTGTTGGTACAATTAAGTGGTGGACATCAATTGGATGCTGATGAGAAGCTGTCTCTTTAGATTTAAGTACGCGGAATGTCACCCCATTTGCAATGGAATCTAGTAGTTTCCGTTTGCAGTTTTTAAAACGCCAGGAAAGCGAGAGAGAGACAATATAATATTTTTTAAAAATGTATGCCACATTGGGATCAATCTTAACTGACGAATCATATGGCGATGTATTTTTTTTTCACAATAAACAAAAATGGACGACATTCCGCCGTGATGCCTGTAGGATCAATGGAATTGGTCTTTCATAGTTGTTCATTATTGAGTGTTCTCACGCAAACACCGTCACATAGAAATGCTTTTGCTGCGTTCTGCAACTCATTTACATGCTTAACAAGTTGCTGATCCTTGCAGACGATGTACGTGTGCCAAGCATGCGTAGTGAGCTCCTTGTGACATACTTCAACGACGATAGGAACTGTACTGTTCCCGTCTAAAGGTTTTACATTTAAACACGGAAAGTTAAAAGTGCTCAAACCACAGGTTGTTCCACGGCTAACAATTATTTTGACGGTATAAACAATTAATTAAATTTAATTATGATTAATTTAATTAGTGCAACATTTTGTTTAATAAGCACTGCATTAGTAATGTGCATGATAAGTTACGTTTAAATACTGATTTTCACTCGAATTGGACATGCTTTAGGTATAAACTATTAATTAAATTTAATTATAAATAATTTAATTAGTGTAACATTTTGTTAAATAACCACTGCATTGATAATGTGTATGACAAATTGCGTTTAAATACTGATTTTTGCTCCATTTGGACAAGTTTTAAATATAAACGATTAATTAAATTTAATTATAATAATTTCATTAGTGTAAAATTTTGTTAAATAGGCACTGCATTAGTAATATACATGATAACTTACGTTTAAATATTGATTGTCACTCGATTTGGACAAGTTTTAAATACAAACTAATAATTAAATTTACTTGTAAATAATTTCATTAGTGTAACATTTAGTTAAATAAGCACAGAATTAGTACTATACATGATAAATTTAAATACTGATTTTCACTCGAGTTGGACAAGTTTTAAATATAAACTATTAATTAAATTTAATTATAATGAACTTATTAATTGTAACATTTAGTTAAATGTTACTGCACCGCATTAGTAATGTACATGATACAGTACCATGACATGACAGTGCAGTAAGGTCCATGACAAATTTATACCATTCTGATACTGATTTCGCTCGATTTGGACAAGTTTAAATATTATCTGTTAAATTAAATTTAATTATAATTATCGGAATTAGTGTACCATTTAGTTCAATAAGCACGGCATCAGTAATGTACTTGATAAATTACGTCAAAATACTGATTTTCACTTGGTTTGGGCAAGTATTTAATATAAATGATTAATTGAATTTAATTAGAATTAACTGAATTAGTGTAACATGTAGTTAGAGAGCGGATGAGAGGCAGGAGGCATGCACACGCACGCTTTTTGTCTCTGTGACTGGGAAAAATAAATATTTTTTTTTCCATGGATCTGATCAGTGCCCTAGGTTGTCGAGGTTACCCATTTAACCTCTAACCTATGGCCGCTGATCTTAGACAAAAAGATCGCAGTTTAGTTACTGCTTGACGGCGCTGTCGAGTCAGATTTGCAGTGCGATGTTTACAAAGTAAACATTGTCTCAGCTGGCTCACAGTGAGAAGTGCGAGTGAGTGTTGTGAGCAGGAAAAGTTTCTCTGCTCACATTGATAACCAGTGATTGTTCGAGCAGTGTATTAATTATACACTGCTCATATTGATGCCCAGTGATTTGTTGAGTGATGAGTGTGAAGTGGTTATCGCTCGATGGCGGTTCAGAACGCCACGAGTATCATCATCACCCATTATCAACAACATTGTGTGATTTATATTTTCAGTGAACGCACCATCACTGGCGCGTTACACTGAAAATGACATTTGAAATGTCCTGTTGTGCCGTGACTCCGGTTGTGTAGTGTGATCATTGATCATCACCACTCCAAACCGTGCAGCAGCATACAGGACGAGACATTGCCCTCAGCACAGCTAATTTGCATATGCAAATTAGGTGTGCGAGGACAAAGTGAGGAAGAGTCCATCCTACAAGGGTGATGGATTCTTGGAAGATACGACATGCTTGGAGAGTCAGCTCACCAGCGCCACCAATAATACTAACCCCCTCCAACCAAACTCCTGAAATTTTTGAGGAGTACAGGGCGGAGGGTTATCAGGTTTAAAGCAAAACACCAGTGTCACTGATGAAAGAGACTGCAATAAGCCTTTATTGTTTGTGCTTGAGCGGCGTGGGTTATTTACTATTTATGTAACTAGCCCCCTTTCAAAAATACATACATACATACAACATGTAGTTAATTAAGCACAACATTAGTAATGTACATGATAAATTACGTTTAAATACTGATTTTCACTCGATTTGGAGAAGTTTTAAAGATAAACAAGAGCTCTGGCGGTTTCATGAATACCACCCGTTTCAGTAGCACTTGCACATCATATATTTTTTCTATAACGGGTTCTATATTATAACACAGCACTAATCAATGTATCGCCAAGGTAATAACAATTTATAAATGCTAAGTCCCAGTTAAATTTTCCATATGCCAAGCCCAGGTTAAATTTTTCAAATGCTAAGCCCAGGTTACATTTTCCTATTGCTAAGCCAAATGCAAATTCTCCAAATGCAAAGCCAAAGGCAAATTTTCCAAATGCAAAGCCAATGGCAAATTTTCCATACAGCTTTCCATATGCTTTCTCTGTATGCTGTCCATAAGGCCGGTCCATAGGCTATTAGCCTTATCGGTCTTATAACCGTCACAGTTTACAGTAGTAATTCCCAGTTACTACTGTAACGCCTTACTATGGTAAGAATTTTTCGTTACAAAAAACTCAACTCAAAGCAAACTGAACTGAGTTGAATTATTTTGGGATGACTTGAGACTATACGATGCAAGTTCTTTGTTGTTGTACAGCTACAAAATAGCATCTTTCTAGGTGCTGTGAGACCGCTGAAAACTCAACTCAGATTTCGACCCAATCCATGCGATATTCAAATATGCTTGCTGCTGCTGCTAGACTTTCTGAAAAAGCGCAGAGAGTAGAAAGCAGAAAGTGGTCAGAGGAGACCGTAGAGCAGAACGGCAAAAATCCAACATTTTGCAAACCAAAATGGATACGGATTCAACTTGGCCAGCTGCATAGGTATAAGCAACTTCTTCAAGTCTCGATCTTAATTTACATAATCTCGGGTTTGTTCAGTTGGGATCTGGGTTGAAATTTTCTCCGGCATTATTCAACATGTAGACTGAGCTATTGAATTATTGCCATGTGATTGAACAATATTTTACTGTCAGCCCTTCTTGTCAGCAGAATACAAGTGAACAACATGTTTTGCATAACACTGTGATGTACCACAAGTTAAATATTATCGGGATTGTTCTCTGGTAGGTAATTAAGTCTCTCGTCATCGACACGAAATAATCAGCACTGAAAAGCGAAGCATGTACTGCTTCTGAAATAGGAAATCGTACGTTATGCATAAATGAGACATGCATTATGTAACAATCCGCCCAGATGCACTGATATTTTGCCACGATAATATTTTATTCGTCCATAGAAATTCATCACTTCAGTCATAATTTTTCATACGATATTTCATTGGAAAAAATATATTTTTTGACACCAAAATGATTATTTTTTCACACTTATTTGTATTTATTTTTGTCAGATGAAGCAATATTTTTTAATGGTCACTTCATTTTAAAATTTCGGCAAATTGAATATTTCTTGGGACACAAAAGAAATTTTTTTTACAAATACATCTTAATATTTCACTCCACTTGTAATGCTTTGCCGCATTTCTTAGGGCGTCCAAGACCCCTCCTTATTCCTAGCCCTCCAGTTGCGCCTTCTACCGGCAAAGTAAATTTGTCCAGGTCAACAGCCACTCCAATAGCATGCTATCAAATATAATTCTTTAAGAAATCTCCACCACTGCAGGTGTAATCTGGTGGCACATCTGATTCAGCACATGTTACGCTGTTAACATCAACGTTGACAAAATCATCGAATGTTTTCCATCTACTTTCTGGTCGCTTGTACGTTAATTTTCTCAAATCCGCGGCTGATAAATTTGCTCCGTTGTTTCGAAAATATGCTATACCGTTCTTGTATTGTAGGCTTGGCTTGCTTTTAGTCCAATTATCTGCTGCCTTTAAGACGCTTAGCTCAGGTATAAGTTGGTACTGCACAACTATTGTATTTGGTCCTTCTCCATTTCTTATGTTAGACCAAGTTGATAAAATATTTGTGGTGTTGCTGAGAAATTCACCTAAAATGAATTCAACATAACATAAAGCACTATATATGCATGAATATGTTTCGATATGAAAATTCACTCATACCAATTGCTCTGCGTTTTCTTTTGGTGAATTCGTCCTTAATATATCTGTTCGTTGATTCCAGTGCATTGTTTGTGGTAGGGACACCTCTTTCAACAAAACCCAGGTACCAACTCGGCTATCAATACCGGATATCCTTGAAAGACAAGCTTGTAGGTTGCATCGGCATGTATATGATGAAAACTTTTGACTATGCTTAACAAGCGGCGAGTTGAGATGAAAATCATGATGACATTGACCATCATTCGGGTCGCCTATGTCATACTCAACGACAAAGGGCTTATCCATATCTTCTGGGATAGCAATGTTTTCCTTGGCCCACAAAAGCACATCCCCAATGTCATTTTTTATATTTGTTTGTAGGTACTGTTTGCGTTGTAGGAAATTATAGAGCTTCTCTTTTTTGGTTCTTTTACCTTTTTAGCACGGAAAGTTAGCAGAATGCTATTTGGTTCTACAACACCGCTCTTAAAACAGTCAGCAACCAAATTCTTCTGCTCCTCAGTTAGTCCAAAGTCAAATGTACGGTGATTTTTATGGTCATGAGAATTCTTCATGAACGTGGTGACACCATTTGAAAGAGATTTGCTTTTATTTTTGCGCGGCAAGTGGACCCATAAGCACAATAATATTGACATGTTTCACTATTCTTCAAATGTAATGTCACTTTTTTCTCCAATGCCGTTTTATCTCAGCTTCAGAAATTTTAATAACGCACCAGTTGTTACGACGAAAAGCAGTTAAAACCACACGATCACTTGATTCTTCAAGAGCCATTTTGATAACCACCTTGTTGGCTGCTGGACGTAAACTGAAAGGGCATTCCATTCTGTCAATCTGGCATCAAGGTACATGAGAGTATAACAGTAGGAAGCCATGACAATGTTACTTCATTAACAGGCATACCTATTATCATTGTATGTGAACTAATTGTTCACAGCTTCATTGTGCATACCAGGGTATATTTCATATTCAAATACATTTGCCCTAAAATATCATTTTTGGTGCACATAAAAATAATTAATATTTGAACAAGCCAATAATTTCTCATCCACAAAAAATAATCATTGTGCCATAGAAAATTTTTTTTTTTTCAATGAAATATCGTACGAAAAATTAGCACTAACTCCATGAATTATTATGGATGAAAAATTACCTGCCTTTTGCCACGACCCAAATAGATATAGAATATCATCGAAATGCAGTACCACGAAGCGCAACTTCATTCAATAGTATATTTATTAGTTGTGATGTTATCTAAAGACCACATCTAATGGTCGCTCTCTATAAAATACAAACGGAAAGTTAAAAACTGGCTGTGCAAAGGGTCATTAGTTAAAGCACTGGAAAGTAACTTTTCGTACCGCCCGGAAATAAAACTAAGAAAAGGTTGCGTTGCCAAATCATTAATTAATTGACAACTGAGCTCAACATTCAAAATATTAATCCACATATTTCCCACTCATCTACAAATGCATCCGATGTACTGAAAGAATATTGAAAGATTGTTTCTGCAGAGCTGGAGAATATATATTTGCTTAGCAATTATCTAGGATAGTTTGGTGCAATTGAAAATTAAGTCGTATATTGTTTAGTGACTATTCTTCAATTGTTACAATACCATCGCGGAAAAAATGCCAATTGGTTGTCATAACATGTGCACAATTATTAGGCAAATTGAAATAGCAAAAGGACTTATATCCAGGTGAGTGTTAAGGGTGTCGCAATAAGGAAGTTGGGACATTTTAGCATCCAACCGTTTCGTCGATGTCTCTATCAAGAATTCATCGCAAATATGTTTCCTAGTTTACAATGGTGTGCACATAATAAGCTCTGTAATAACACATAAAATACACTCCTTAAAAGAACACTTCCACAAAGTGCACTTCATCCCGGAAAATTTGTTACAGTCGCAGTGGAGGCGGCGAGGAGGCAAAATGGTACCCGTGTCTCAATTCCCAGATAAATTAAAATATATGCGCTTGTTTTGCTATATGTGGCATGGCAGTAATTCGAATAAGTGAGAAATCTGTGACTAGCAATGTAATATGAGAAAACACAAGCAACTTTGCATTAGAGAGAACCCAGGAGAAAAACCTTACAAATGCAAAGCTTGTCAGGACGCGCTTTCGTCATATTTCGTATCATACAAATAGTCGTCCTTCAAACAAACCGTTTTGTTGCTAGGAACGCATAATAACTTAAGACTGTACTAGCAAGTTGTTCGCGAGTGCATAAAGCCGTTTAATATTCATAATTCACTTGAATTGGACTTGCTTTAGATATCTTTTTGTGAAATAAGAAATCATATTTTGCCGTCCCTATGACAAATAGAATTTCATAGTTTTGTAATCTGTTGCTCAGTCTGAATCTGAAAAATTTCCTTTTTGAAAAGGTTATACCTGCAAATACAACTTACAACATCAAAATTCCACGCTGTCATTGCAGCGAAGGTTTTGACGTATAATTGAATTTTTTTATTTTTGGTGAAGTGAATATCGTATGTTAATACTCGGAAATCGATTCTTAAATATCCTCAAATTATTCTCATATTTGCGGCTTTTCGCCCATCCCTTCCTCGGTGGTCAGAAGTAAGTAGTAGTTTGTCAAAATCATATAGAGGCAACGAAAACACTGGAAACCGTAATTACTTTTGTGAACAGAACACTTCACACACAACCGAAAAGACACAACTCTAAATCATAGTACAAGTCGCATCAACACTCTAGTGTAGCACACACGCGAGTAGTGCCATTCAGTGGCTCCATGTGTCCTTAGTGAACCGCATTGATCGCTTAACGCAGCCCCTTGCGCACGAGAAAATAACAACTCCAATCGCTAAGGATTTTCGCAACGACAGGTAATTTAAAGATGTTTTGCTCAAAACGTTCGTCATAATGAGTGGTAGAAATGCCTCCCTAAACTCGTCATACATTTTGAAATACAAAAAAGAGCCAATCGATTTGAACAGTACAATTGTTTTGTGCATAAAAGTCATTTATGATGACTATCATAGAGAAATTTGGGATACTATTCTTGTAAACCCTGCGCCAATTGTAAGAGCACAAGTTGAGCTTCTTCAAACAGGATTCGCTATGCTTGTAGACGTTGTGAGGAACGAGAATGTTTTTGATCGTAAATGGCGAATAATTGATGAGTATCTAAAGAACGAACAACCGGAAGGAATTGGACAATCACTACATTTGGACATGTTTTAGATATCATCTATTAATTTGAATTTAATTAAAATTAACTGAATTAGTGGAATATTTAGTTAAATAAGCACTGAATTAGTAATGTACATGATAAATTACGTTTAAATACTAATTTTCGCTCGATTTGGACAAGTTTTAAATACAAACCATTAATTAAATTTAATTATAATTAACTTATTTAGTGCGACATTTAGTTAATTAAGCACTGCATTCGAAATGTACATGATAGATTACGCTTAAATACTGATTTTCACTCGATTTGGACAGGTTTTAAATATAAACCATTAATTAAATTTAATTATAATTAACTTATTTAGTGCAACATTTAGTTAAATAAGCACTGCATTAGAAATGTACATGATAAATTGCATTTGAGTACTTATTTTCGCTCGAATTGGACGGAAGTTCTTTTTGTTCCTGGTTACCCCAAGGAGGGTCAGAAACCCCCAATATCTTGGGCATTATTTTCACGATGATTGACAAACTCAGAGATTTCATTCACAACGGATGAGAACCACACATCATGCATTACTGAGTCGAAGTAAATGTTGTACGATGGAATGCTTGCTATTTGTATTGGTTTCGTACAAATCGTGCGTCCTGATTTTATGTCGTTTGTTTGTGCTTGTAGCAGGGGGTCTGGATTGACGAGAAGTGTCCCATCACTCGCACTGATTGCCTTGATACACAACCTTGATGCAAACATTAATGCTGCAATCCATTTCAATTGGTTTTTGAGCATATTTTGATTTGCATGATGAATTCAGTGACGAGTTCTCACCACTCATCACAATCAAACTTTTTAATAATACGTCTCAGCCAAATCATTGGCTTTGGCAAACGCCTCTTCAATTGGATTGGTTATATGTTCATGAAGAAGGGGCCCAGTCAACTGCTTAACACTATTTGTTACAGACACATGCAACCACTTAATTGGAGAACTGGCTAACGTCCAGCATTCCTCCTCGCGTAATATGCCTGCCGCTTCCAGTAATGCAGACATAATAAATAGGCTTCTGTTTGTATGCAACCTGTATTTTCCTTAAAGAGGAGAGAGTGATTAAGAGTTGCCTATTATGAAGTAATGTAAACTGAGAAGATTGAAGATTTGGGGTCCTACTTCGTTTACACATATATTTGCTGCAAACATTACATTGTACTGGCGGTTCTCCAGTGTAAACTCACCACCCAACTGAAAACAAACGTTCATTCCTGCTGTGAACTTTACAGAAGATATTGGGAGTAGTCGGATTGAATCGTTGATATTTTGATTTTTTCCCTTTTCCACAATATACCCCAGTGATGGGCGCAACTTGGGTATTATGCCTTCTGGGTAATTGACTTGCAAGAAAGTATCAACTTGTGCCCATTCGGGGGCAAACATTTTAAAATTTCTTGCAGAGTCTTCAAGTAAATTGAATCCGGATTTTATGACGTCGGATTGTGCTTGTAGCAGGGCGTCAGGATTTACGAGTATAGTATCCCAGCACTCGCATTGATAGTCTTGATAGACAACTTTGATTCCCGTGAAAGCTTAACGGAGCCCTTGCGCACGAGAAAATAACAACTCCAATGGCTAAGGATTTTCGCAACGACACGTAATTTAAAGATGTTTTGCTCAAAACGTTCGTCATAATGAGTGATATAAATGCGTCCCTAAACTCGTCCTACATTTTGAAATACGAAAAAGAGCCAATGGATTTGAACAGTACAATTGTTTTGGGCATAAAATCATTTATGATGACTATCATAGTGAACTTTGGGATACTATTCTTGTAAACGCTGCGCCAATTATAAGAGCACAAGTTGAGCTTCTTCAAACAAGATTCACTATGCTTGTAGACGTTGCGAGGAACGTGAATGTCTTTGGTCGTAAATGGAGAATAATTGATGAGTATCTAAAGAACGAACAAGCGGAAGGAATTGGACATTCAATACATTTGGACATGTTTTAGATATCATCTAATAATTTGAATTTAATTATAATTAACTGAATTAGTGTAATAGTTAGTTAAATAAGCACTGAATTAGTAATGTACATGATAAATTACGTTTAAATACTAATTTTGGCTCGATTTGGACAAGTTTTAAATATAAAGTATTAATTAAATTTATTTATAATTAACTGAATTAGTGTAATATTTTGTTAAATAAGCTCTGCATTAGCAATGCACATCATAAATTACGTTTAAAAACTGATCTTCACTTAATTTTGACAAGTTTTAAATACAAACCATTAATTAAATTAAATTATAATTAACTTATTTAGTGCAACATTTAGTTAAATAAGCACTGCATTAGAAATGTACATGATAAACTGCATTTAAATACTGATTTTCGCTTGAATTGGACGGAAGTTCTTAAGACTTGCCTATTGTGTAGTAATGTAAACGGAGAAGATTACTACTTGTTAAACACTAGACAGTCTACACTAGATAGGTGCCTCAGAAATTTACATATTTTCCAGAGTATGGTAAATATGCCGAACAAATATTTCTATATTCACCCACATACTAATTCAATTTGCATGTTAAAGATGTTGGATCTGCAGCTCAAGAAGCTACATAGACAGTTTCACTGGCTAACATAAATGTCCAAACTACGATATATGGAATACGTTGTTAACAGAAAAGCATCCAGTGTACAAATTTTGAAATAGATCAGATTTTCCTATTTCTCGATTATGCTGTTTGATTAAGTAGAGAAATTGAGGCTTATTCCGTTCAGTCTTTTGATTATGATTTTACGTGATAGCTCACTATAATCCAGTACGAGCTTCGAGAAATAAATATGTGTTTGGCACACTCCCGGGTCCCTTGGTCATCACGAAACACGTATAGAGCAGCTTTGCTTTCCTCTGCAGTACACAGTAGTAGAATCGCTGCGGTGCACACATACATATTCAGCACTAAAACTGGTCTCCTTTACCACAGACGATGCAGTTGTATAATCTTTCTTTGGTTTACATGCGTACACAATTTTGGCACAAAGATGTTCAGCCACAAAGATGGTGTCACAAAATATGATCTTATAAGGATAACTTTGTAGCAGCACTCCCTCCCAACTCGATGGATACGCACATACCACTTGGAAAAAAACAAACTGACAAACGATCTAGCAAGTAGGCGGAAGTTCTTTTTGCTAGGGAGAAGAAGGGTCGGAATCCTGCAAAGTCTTGCGCATTCTCGCCCCGGTCAATTGCAAATTCCGTTATTTGCTTCACTAAGGCTGACGGCCATGCGTCGTGGACCACTACGTTGAAATGTACATTACATGCGGCGAACAAAAAATCAATCTCTGCTCTTATTGCCACATTGGTGCAGGAGAAAAATATGTCCGATTTATTGGATTTATGGGATTCGTATTCAACTTGAATATAGACAATCACAGGACTCTCCAAATCGGGATCGCTGTCTCGGAATGGAGTTGTGATTGAGCTATTTAACTCTGTATTTTGTCCACTCTTCACAATATGCTTCACAAGTGTAACACCTCTAAGGTCACTTTCCTGTTTGAACTCGTCCTTCATCTCATCTAAAATCAGACCATGGGTTTTAGACCCTGTAATTTTTTTAACATTTTCTTGTGCTCGCGATGTGAGCCAGTTGACAGCGCCGCATGTGATTTTACGGGTTTGCTCCTTTTGCACAAATTCAGCAGCTTCCACAATTGACGACATGTCTCACAAGTATATTGTATATATACCGAATGAACTACGGTTGGAGTAGAAAATTATATGCAGTTTAGTGAGTAGACTGGATAAAAGCCTTATGAAATCCTGTAGTTGCGAAGCAGCGTAGTTTTTAATTAGGCTAAATGGTTTGCTTAAATGTCTCAAACAAGCAGCGAATCTCAAGACTGGGGAGCAGCCATTTGAAATTATATGATTGAGCGAAATTTGTAGTTAAGAATTGAACTGAAAATTCGATTAGAATTTATTAGATTGGAGACAGACCCGAAGACTAGACTGTTATGTTGCGATGTGACGAAGAAACGCAGAATGCTTATCCCGAACACACTGATTGCGTCCGCTCTAACAAGCAATATTACAAATGCTAAAATTATTCCTATTTGCGTTCTACTCGTTTGTTCACAATTACGCCCGGAGAATCAATGAAATATTAACAACCGAAACCATTCAAAATCGTGAAACACAATAATATATTTGATTCTCATCAACATAAACTTAATAAACAGCTGAAAATTTGACATCGGAAAACACTAAACTGAAGATCTTTACTGAATTACCTACTGACTTACTAAACCTCATTTCACGGTTGGATTTCCACAAACAATCAATGTTTTTAAAATAATCCTGAGAACCAAGGACGAATAAAAATAATTTCAGTGACTGATATTATTGAAAAGAATATTCTGATGGGAAATGAAGAATTGACGCCGGCTTGAACACTTTATGCGGAATACAAACCCAACTGTATTAGACTCTACAATGAATGTGTTCATAATATAACACGTAGTTACATAGCATAATTTTCAGAACACACGACTTCATACAATAGGCTAGATACTTGGATGAGAAGACGGATATTATACGCTTCAAAGTCGTAGCAACATGACGTATAAAGACTCACATCGGACGTAATGTGTTTCTGGCTCACCTGCAATACATGCACCTTGGACTCATCATTATTAAGTCAAAGTAATGCCGCCCAAGAACGTCTCACGCGAGTGGTATATCTAATTTGTTGCCGAAAAGGATGACATGGCGCTCGTACGACAAATCTGTGACAGGGTGTGCGTCGGTACCCTAAATAACGACCAAATTTTAAAAACATAGTCTATGCATCCGCCAAGTCTTATGGCTGAGAAGATGCCATTTTGTATTTCGTCAAAGAAAACTGTAGATGTTGATACACACATAAAATGCATTATAATTTTGAATAATGTCTTATCAAAATATGAAATTATACGAATAAGGCTATGAGCCCACTTGCAGACTAGATAATTTGTTGTCTCTAGTCCGCAGAATAATGAGAATTCAGATAATACTCCTGAGGAAGCCGGAAAGAATCTCTAGCCATTTCTAGCACTCAAACTTGTTCAATCACCTGTTATCCACACAGTATTCAATATAATTAATTCTGAAACTACAAATAGCTGATGCTAGTCTCTATTTGATTATACAGAGCAATACAATTGAAGAATTTATAGTTGAAAATTCTATTAAAATAGAGATTATTCTTATTAAATTTTATTATTTGTACTGGCAGTAATTATTTCGTAACAATATTTCATCATTCACGAAACAATACTTTTGATTTTGATAATGCGGACATTACTAGGATTTAAACAAACTATTACAGTGAATCTTGTTTTGCGAAGAATAAGGAAAAAGTAGCTTACAAATGAAATTTATCACGCAAGGAATAAGTAGATTGCCGTAAGTACGAAATTATGGCTGTAGATATGTCGAGTATACCATTCTGGTGTAGGTCGGATGTGGTTTTTTTGCATTTAACGCGGTATATAATATTATCTTTTCTCTCCTCTGTTTTCGCCGCTATTACATCAAGTCGTCCTTTCCCACGTAAAACGCAAATATGGAACGCATTGTCTTACTGTTGAGTTATGAGGCGTTTTTGCATCCCGTTTCGGATCCGTTAATTTGCTAAAATGCGCGTTTGCTGCAGACAAGGCACTCGTAGTTCTTCCACTTCATCCTGCCTATCAAGTACCGCATCGGACAATATATCTTTTGCCGTGTCCGCAATTTCTGCTGCGGCTGGTTCGGGTGAGCTGTCCGAATTGTCTATGCCTTCCCATTCACTCAGATAAAGAATGGAAAAGACGCTGTTCCTTGATTTCGTCTGAGTTCAGAATTCTTCATTCGCTGCAAATAAGGCAAGTATACTTCCTGTCCTCGGTTTACTATCTGCCACGGGATGTTGTGGGCTTGGCTCAAGCGATCCTGTTTCCGCAGAAGCTGCAAGTGAATTTCCAACACCTGGATCTGCTGGTGTTTCTCTCTCAGAATTGTTCAGCTTAATATCGCTTAATGCTGTATACAATGACTAGGTGATGCTTGAGACACCGCCTGCATTTAACTGGCTTTCCTCCAGTGAGTCATTCGTCTTCAGACGAATGACGTATGTAAGTAAGTTAATTATAATTGAACTTAATAAATAGTTTATAGTTAAAACTTGTCCAAATCGAGTAAAATTGAGTATTTAAACGTAATCGATCATGTAAATTACTAATGCAGTGCGTATTTAAACAAGAGTTACATTAATCCAGCTAATTATAATTAAATTTAATAATTAGTTTATTTTAAATACTTGTCCAAATCGAGAGAAAATCAGCATTTATACGTAATTTATCATGTACAGTACTAATTCAGTGCTTATTTAACTAAATGCTACACTAATTCAGGTAATAATTAATAAATTTAATTAATAGTTTATTCTTAAAGCTTGTCGAAATCGAGTGAAAATCAGTATTCATGTAATTTTAATTAAATTAAATTAATTGTTTATATTTAAAACTTGTCTAAATCTAGTGATAATCAGTATTTGAACGTAGTTTATCATGCATATTAATAATACAGTGCGTATTTACCTAACGTCAGGCAACGATGTGGATTGGAACATTATAACTATTCCAATTTTGAGTTCAGCGGTCGTTGTCTATATAAATTGCTGATTCGCAAAATGTTTACCGGAAACCGTGGGACAGTTTTTGGTCATTTTACATGATGAACTAATCAGTACGCTATTGCGTTTCGTTTTCCACTTTCCAAAAATGCCAACAAGTTACAAATCAACATACTAGATTCCATGAAGATGTGTTATCATCTTTGAGTATAATGAAACAAGTGGATCATTTGAAGATTGGGTGAGTGGAGTTAATTAAAATATGTAGTGATCTTCAAAGTTCATAATCATATTTCACCCATGGTGATTTATTATTTATAAATGGGGCAATTGGGTATATACTTATTGATACATTTTCCACCGCCAAAATACCTATACCGAATTTATAAATCCACTTAGAAAGTATAAAATCATTGAAATACGTCAATCAAAACGTTGTTGTACTACAGTCAGTTATTTTTGTATTACCGCAGACATGACAGATGACAACAATTTGAAAAAGTTGGCGATCGTATATAAATTTCACGGTAAAGCAATGGTCGATTCCCCGGTCAGTCAAGCTTAAAGGCTCTGTCGCAATGGGGTAACATTAAAAATTAAAGGTTAAATATCATTTTAATATGTAATTTTATTTTATATATACATTTCCCAATCATTGTATTAAAACCTATACATATTCTAATATATAAAACTAATCTATCATAGTAAACATTTGCATTTACAGTATTGCAAAAAAATATAATTTGAGAGAGCCCCATCGGTTTGCAGAGCTTCATATTTGGTAGTACATTCCGAACCTGGCAACGCGGAGGCAAACCTTTAAACGTACTTAATTACATACGCAATTACGTTCTGCTCAAAGCTATTAGAATAACGAAATTTGATCAAAACACCAAGACAATATGTAACAGGGCTAGAACTCTGTGTGCGCAATTATATATTTGGTGACGGTATATACGGATTTTAAGTAGTTGACATTTAAAACTCATGTTTCCGATCTGTAAACAACATGTTATGGATAACTCCTACTCACCAGTATGGGATGCGGAATTCTTCATCTTTGCAAATATGTGATCGGTTAAAGGAAAATGGATATTATCTTTTTCAGAAGGTTTGTCAATTCAGTACCAAAGCACTGATTTAAGTAATTGAGGTGTTAAGTATGACCCCCTCTAAAATCGGAATTGGTGAGTAAAAATGTATTCCCCGGTAGTTTTGGACACGTATAACGTGATATTTGTAATTAATATTACGACAAGGGTAATTTGACCCCGAAAGGTCAAATTTCAAAAATAACCATAACGAGCTGAAAATTAATATTCTAGTAGAATTTGACATGTGGAATGCGATAAATTAGTAAAACGAAAGTAATTGACTATTCTGAGTGACGGCTATTCTGGGCTAGTGAAGAAGAAGAGAGTGTTTTTTATTTCATGTCATTATGTGTGGATATAAGTTCCACTTGCTGCACAACTTGCAAGTTAGTTGGAGTAAGACAACATTGGTTTAGACTTGTATAGTACATATATTTGATTGCAGATGGGTACTAGGTGTGCTTTCACGAATCTTGGCTAATGTAACTGTATTTGTATTGTAATAATTTTAAGTAAATTATTCTTATGAAGACGACAAACATGTTTAAAAAACATTTTTGAGAACCAGATCTAGCCAATTTATCCTTGAATAATACGTACAGCAGTATCTAAACTCTGAAAACCTTAGTGTGTGCCGCCGCAAAAGTCCCGTAGTTGTAAATGTCCTTCCATATCCGATCCAACAAATTTCCCTGTTTCAATTACGTGCATTTGTTTGGTCGTAAAAACGATGCCACTACCTGCAGCGACATTTTGTACGGCCTTTCGCTGATGTGTATCGTGGGTTGAAGTTTCAGGCTTGTCATGAACGCAAACGCATTCTGTCAAATCTCACATTTTAGGTCTTGACTGTTGAATGTCGACGCTCGTGATTGGCCAGCATGTAATTAAAATCGAACGCAGGGCACATGTTTGACATTCGTATAGATCCTCTTCTGTGTGCGTTAGCAAATAAGGAGATATTAATTTGTAGAAATGAACGTTATCCAATGAACTAATACTTTCTTTGAATGGTCGTTATATGTTTGTGACGGGTGCATTTAAGTGCCTTTTGAGATTAAAAGTTCGAGGAAATCCTTTGTGGCATGTTGAGTACACTTAAGATTTTTCTCCGTCCAAGTTGGCATTTCCACTCAACCTTTTTTTAAACAAATGTCACAACGAACCCTCTTTTCGTCAGCGGGTATCCTCATGACTCATGAGGGTTTGCATGTCGGGCGGGCCGGCGGCTCGTCTGAGATGCTTTTCCACTTACATTGTCCACTTGGTGTTGCTTATATGTTAAGTTCCTTCTCAGTCGTTGATATAAAAGAAGGCTTCGTCACAAGAAACCAAAATAATGTCCCCCAAATTATCCTGGTACAGCGCGTGATAGTCTGACTTCCGGTTTGTTTTATGAGGTGCCCTCAATGCATTTAGCGGCGGTATTTGAAAACTGTTGCATTAATATCTTTTTGCAACATGCAATGGCACCTGTCATAGTTAATAGACATCAAATCTTTCAAATCCTACGCGTCAGCAATGGGGAAGTATCTTTATGCGTCAACGGAAGCATTATGTCAATCGGGCACAATTGCAGTCGTAAGTGGAAGGTTTGACGATTCGCAGAGTGTAGCCTGGTTCATCGGTGCATCCATTGCGAATTAAGCATGGCCCGAAGCCTAACGATACCGGGCATTACTAATAATTTTCAATACGTGTTTTGCTTTCATTTCTAGAAATACAACCTACGCGACATATTTAGTGCATGATATTACTGTTGTTTTGTTGCAAAACCATTAACGATCTTCCTGCACCAGCGGCATTATTTCGATATTCAAACTACACATATGGTTGTTACTTCAAGAAGCACAGATATTATTAGCTGCTTAAATGCAATTCAAGTCAACAATCATGCTTTAATTCGTTCGGAATATACACAGGCGGTAAAGAAAGATCGCGGATTCAGAATACAAATGCAACAGGCGACAGCGTAACGCAATAACCTGAATTTGAGGATGCGAAATATATGTAAACCGATGAACCTTAGAATCTCTAAGGGAGTATACCAATGGGAAGAAATATGACGGCGACAAGGACAACTGAATTCAATATGAGGTCAGAATGTTCCATTCCACATCGTGGCCTAACGCATGGCGAGGTACGGGGTACGTCGCATTTTCGGTTTGGATTTTCTGTCATTTAAATTTTTAGAACACATAATCTTTACCTAATGCATGACAGTTGCTGCACAGCGAGATTATATTGAATGGAATGAGTGCACATTTTGTTTCCTCTATTTTCGCAAAATTTCCTTAGGCTCCTTTCGCAGCTTTAAAATTACGGATTCCAAAAATCGTGATAAAGTTAACATGTATTACAAAAATATAAATTTTCTGATGAAAATATTAACATCCAAACTGCCTTACGACGAATTCAAGTGATTTTTTGATTGAGTGATTCCCTTGTTTTTATGAATACCCCTGTAATCAAATTGTAAAACCTAAAAGCCTTTTTTGTGCCGTCTGATATCGCTTACATTAATGTCGAAACTGGTTCCAGCTTCTGCTGAAAAATCCGACGTAGACTTATCGGTATTTCACCGGATTTGCGTCTTGTCAAATCTCTATGACATTTTTTAAATTATCAAATGTTCTTATGTTAATCGCATAATTTGATGTCAACCTGCATTTTCGTTTTCAAATTTGAAATCATTGGTTAAAGTGGGATGTCAATCTGTGTCAATCTTTCAATGTCAACATCCACTTTCAATGAGAGGTGGCCCTTGTCACGTCCAGTTATTTTACTCTCAATCCTACAATGCTAAATCACATTTAGCCAATAGTGGCTGCTTAAAGAGGACCTACTCAAGTTAGACGCCATAGGGAAGGGAAGCATCACATGGCTGTGTGAAAGAGAAACCCTTGGAACGTTAAAAATTGTCATAAATTATTATCAGTGCAGCCAGACAATCAATCAAATAAAAAACCGTACTAAAGTTTCTAACACGTATTAAGTCCTGTGAAGTTTCCAAAACCAAAACTGTCAACGTCCTGTAGCAATAACTATAAACATAAATCATCAGTGATTTTTTGGCATCGAATAATTTTTACTCCCACTCGTTTTTCGTATTGATAAATTCTCGGTGATTCATTATAGTGTGGCACAGTTTAATTTGGTGTGACTACTAAATTTAATTTCAAACTATTAAGTTACGTCGAGACTATTAAGTGTAGCTATCGTTGCCTTTCATGTAGCAATTTGCAATAACCTTTTAATACTTGTATGTGTAATAAAAGTGTAGATACACTGAGAAAGGATTTACAGCTTCAGAATTGTGCGATTGAGTTGTGGAAACGAAACAATCACCCCTTATGCCTTTTAAACAAACTTTGGTAGTGTTCTGCTCACATTGTTTGGTACTGCAAACATTGTTCAGGATCAATTCTTATAAAAGCACTATCAGTTGACAAGCTCAATAAAAATATATTACCATTTAGTACATCTGGAATATTTCTAAATCCACCATTATACAACTCAGCGTACAGTGATGTGTACTGCCTAAAATACTGAGACTGCTGCTACTACTGGACTACTGCCGGAGACAGGATTGGTCCTTGTGTTCGAAGGAAAGACGTTTGCTCTTATAAAATTATGAAATTATATTACAGACGATTATAAAAAAGCACGAACCAGCTTGGGCAGTCATATCAGCTTGTTTACCTGTTAAAGCTCGTACGGAAGAAACGGCTAACAGTGCTTTTCCTAAATATTATAAATATTATTTTAAATATTATAAATATTACTTTAAATATTATAAATATTATTTTAAATATTATAAATATTATTTTAAATATTATAAATATTACTTTAAATATTATAAATATTATTTTAAATATTATTATAAATTATAAATATAATTATAGATATTATAAGTTGTAAATATTATTATAAATATTATTATAAATATTATAAATTGTAAATATTATTATCAATATTATAAAGTATAAATATTATTATAAATATTAAAAAGTATAAATATTTTTATAAATATTATGAACTATAAATATTATTATAAATATTATAAATTATAAATATTTTTCTAAATTATAAATTATAAATTCTATTTATTATAAATTATAGTTTATAGATAGACTCTGCTGGTGAAAAACGTCTACCTTTGTAGCATTGGTGGCAAATCTAAATATACTAAATTACCTGTGATTTAATTACGTTTTCCCGCTATTGTTTAAGCGCGAAGTCTGTCGATAGGAACAGCACTATCCCAATATTTGTGGAAGTATGTCACCAAGAATGCAATGCGCATTCCTGGCATACATATGGTGTGTGATAAACAGATGGTTGCGCATGTAAAGCTGTTGCAAAACGCAAGCACAACTTTTTTCTCGGGCGTGTGCGACGGCGTTTGTGTGACTACACTAAAAAACGAACTCATTTGAAATACGAATTCATTACATCCCCCAGGCCTCACGGCTGAATTTAGGTCGCTTATGTTTTGTGTGAAACAAGATTCACCGCCGTATTATTTGGCCGTACGAATTCATATTTCTAAACCTCACACCTTCAAGGAGGAAGACATTGTTTCAATAGCACAAGCGTGGCGGATTCGATACACTGAAATTTGCTTGTAAACAAGGATAAACCGGTGAGTGCTGCCACAATGCGCGACTTGTGTCAATCAGAATAAAAAATAAAATGTTGGTGTAAAGTTCAAGTTTGAGCGATTGAAATCTGTCATTGGGATTATCGCGATCAGCTAAATACATTGGCAATATCTGTACTTGTTTCTTGTGTCCACAATAGTCGTTTAAAACGCTTACATCGTTTATTGTTAGCTTTGGCATTGCACCGAAAAGTCGAATACTTGTTCTGACTGCGGCAAATGAGAATTCACGTATTATCTGATTAGATTACATCCGAGTGCCCCCACTGGAGAAATATATAAGTGTGGCTTCTTTGTGACCGAACAACAAAGTAAATTGCATTAACAGTTCAGCGGCTGCTGTCGAAGCTGCTCCTAAATCCAAATCTATATTATTGCTGAAGCAATTTGCCGGTCAACTAACCCAAATACATTGTCAAGAATCTTCACCATTCCCGACATAAGCAAATTCGCTTTGTTGGCGGAGGAACTGGCACTTGTTCGAAAATCCTGTGAAATATGTCATTATACCAGGTACAGGGATCCGGAACCCGGACAGGGTCGTGGATGAAATCAATGTGACGGTGGATGATGTTAGTCATGAGTGTTTGGATAAGTGGGAAAAACATGAGCTTCAACTCTGTGCAAAAGAACGTCGCGAAAATATAGACTTCAATGCAAAACAGACAAAAGTAGTTATAAGAAGCGGCAGGTATGCAATTCTAGATGCATAGGCAACGAAGGAATATGCGAATGAAATCTGTTTTGAGGGCATCTGTGCGCCATGTTGTGGCGTACATGGTTGCCCGAAAACAGTACTGAAAAGGTTTTTTGTTGTTGTTGAACAGTTGTTTTTGAACAATTCAAACACTTTTGATTTCGGCGTCACGGTGTGTTTGTTCGTCTTCTGAATCCACTAGTTGGTTTTCAACTTGGCAATAACTATGTATTTGTATTTTGTATGCTTGGCAAGTACATTGCCAATAGCGATGAACATCGCTCACTATAGTATAAAAGAATGAGATGCTTGCTCTTACTTCTTTTGTGAATGACTGTTCTCTTTATTTCGAATACGCACTAATTTATAGATGTAGAATAAGCAATAGTAATATGTATTTAATATAATATATATGTATGTGCATTGGTCGTCCCCATAGTAGAAGAGTTCGCTCCGCGGACAAAGAATTATTTCAATGAAAGTTAAACATTGCATACGGCATTTGAAAGGATTAGTGTAGTTGAAATACAAAATAGGAATTCGGAATTGTAAATTTGAGTAAAATAATTAGAATACATAGAATAAAACTTTTACAAAAGAATTTAAATAATAGAATAAAAATATGTGTTGAATTTTACTGTCCTGTCTTGGTGAAGTATCCTGGATGAAGCTGTCTGAACCTTTTCTTTTTGTTCACACGTTTTTCTTTGCATTTTAGCTTATGTTTATTAAAACCGCTTATGAAAATTCACAATGAAATTGTATTGAAATGATTTGAAAATTACATTGAATATTAATACGAAGTCGATCAGAAGACACCACTTAATTTCACCAATAGTCGTTACCAAAGAAAATGACAACAATTGCACCCATGATCATTGGCGAGAAGCATTCATCTTGCCAGGCATCCCTTTATGCTTTTCTTCCGCCTCAGCTTTCTTCCTCGTTTGCTCATGTATATGTTTAGCCTGTCGACAAATAAAAATAAATTGAATCATTAGTAAGATTATAAAATATAATTGGCGATGATGAGACCTTGTATTAATTAATTAACGCCGTTCCGAAAGTGAACCTACCCGTAGGAGGACCGTCTTGGTGACGTTGCCTACTAAAGGAACTTTGCCATCCTTTTTCGGAGACATTTGCACCTTACTGCTTCCGGCGACAGCAGGTGGCGGACGCTCGGACTGTGGGGATTTTGGTTGTTCTGTGGCCGGCCGCTCAAGATCGGGTTCCACACGTTCCGCATTCGTAGGGCTTTTCGCTTGCCCGTCCTCTGGTGGATATTCCATTTCGTTGCTGACATCCGCTAAGCTCCTATCGTTACCGAGTAACCACAATTGATGCATTTGAGAGGCCGCTTGCGTCGGCACTTGCATAGCATTCATTCTGTCCCCCCTCATGGTCCATATTTGTGCGGCATCTCTGTTGATTGTACGCGTATTTACGTTGGAGGATCAGCTTCATTTACGAACACAACTGCTGCAAATATTGCACAATACATCTCTTTTTCTCCTTTGCACTGAAAGCCTAATTGCAGACACATATTAATTCCGGTAGTGAATTTTACCGCCGATCTGGGCAATAACCCTATTGAATCACTGATATTCTTGTTCTTGTATTTTTCTATAATTTACCCCATTGAGGGGCGATACATTGGCAGTAATCCTTCTACTTGTTCATTGTGGAGAAACTGGTATATTCTTCTCCATTCATGGCTAAACACGTTTCTCACAACATTTACCAGCGTACCGAATCCTCGGTGGAGAATATCAACTTGTGCTCGAATACTTGGCGCAGCGTTTACGAAAATAGTGTCCCAGAGTTCACTCTGGTAGCCTTCATAAATTACTTTTATGCAAAATACGATTGAACTGTCCAATTGGATTAGCTCTTTTTCAAACTGTGAAATGTAGGACGAGTTGAGCGACGCATTGCATCCACTCATAACAATAAATGTTTTGAGCATAATTCCCTCGAAATCCGTGTCGCTCCGGAAATCCTCAGCGATTGGAGTAGTTATTTCCGTGGCTCCGTAAGGCATTGAATTCTATTCACCAACGACACATGAAGCCACTGAATGGAGCTACTCGCGTGTGAAATGCTATCACGCTCTCGCAGCACTGATGCGGCTTGCAGCTTTACCGACATGATTTACACTTATTCGTCGTTTCTATTGTGTGAAATATGTTATATGTTCACAAAATCAGTATCGATGTCAAGTGGTTTCGTTGAAGTAATACTATTTTATCAAATAAATACTTAGATATGACAACGGACGACCGGACGGGAGAGAAGCCGCACAAATGCTTTATGGATATGAAATGTAAGTGAATTAACCGTGAGGAAAGGAATTCAAGAATCCAAAACTAGTGTGTATACAATAGAAAATTATGCGCTCGTTGGAATTGATACTCAAAACTTATTATCTATATCGATTTAAAAATTCGGAATTTCTATTTATCACAGAAAGGAAAGCATGAGGATACAATCAATGGATTCTTATTTGTAGAAAACAACAAATTTACTTTTCAAAGCCGATATAAACTAATGTTTGATCTCTGGACTGGGAATATTTATAATATTATCTCTTTATAATATTTATAATAATATTTAAAAAAAATAATATTTATAATAATATTTATAATATTTACAATAATATTTATAATAATATTTATAATAATATTTATAATAATATTTTTAAAAAATTAATATTTATAATAATATTTTTAAAAAATTAATATTTATAATAATATTTATAATATTTACAATAATATTTATAATAATATTTACAATAATATTTATAATAATATTTACAATAATATTTATAATAATATTTACAATAATATTTATAATAATATTTACAATAATATTTATAATAATATTTATAATAATATTTATAATAATATTTTTAAAAAATTAATATTTATAATAGTATTTTTAAAAAATTAATATTTATAATAATATTTTTAAAAAATTAATATTTATAATAATATTTTTAAAAAATTAATATTTATAATAATATTTTTAAAAAATTAATATTTATAATAATATTTTTAAAAAATTAATATTTATAATAATATTTTTAAAAAATTAATATTTATAATAATATTTTTAAAAAATTAATATTTATAATAATATTTATAATAATATTTAAAGAAATTAATATTTAAAAAAAATTAATATTTAAAAAAAAAATAATATGGCTTTCCCAACACTTTTTGGGACCGCTTTTATTCCACTTGGACATGCAACTGGTGCAGCTAACGGTCCTGTTCCCACTAGTGCTCCTAGTTCTGGTTCATTTATTCCTACAACGACTGGCGGCTCGATATCTTGTACCGCAGCATTCACAATGATTCGGTTTTTCCCCTGTTCATGCAACGGCTGCGGTCCACCGGAGCTAATATTTACAACGCTGTTCATGGCAAGCGTTTGCATTCGCACCAGGATGACTATGCTCTTCCTCACGGTTCGCAAGCATATGGCTTTTCTCCGGGTTGTACGCAAAGCTTGGGGGGTCCGACTTCGTTGATACATATATTGACTGCAAACATGACATTGTAGCAGCGGTTCTCCAGTGTGAACTCACCACCCTACTGCAAACATATATGCATTCCTGATTTGAACTCAACAGCGCATCTGGGCAGTAAGCGAATGGAGTAAATCTTTAATATTTTGATTTTTCCCTGTTCCACAATATATCCAAGTGATGGACGGCAGGGTTGGGAAGATTACAGGCCATCGTGATTTTGATTAATGATTACAAGATTACTTGGTAGAAAATCATGATTTTTGATTACAGATTACTTGATTACAATAATCGAGTTTTATATCTCGTGATTACAGATTACTTGATTACGATAATCGAGTTTTATATCTCATGATTACAGATTACTTGATTACTTCTTTCTAGACCGATTATTTATAATGATTACAGATTAATGATTACCGAAAAGGTGGCCGATCTTCCTGTATTTAATTTCGATAAAAATTTCTCATATTTTATACTGAAAAGGATTAACTGGATGCATTATTTAATCTATCACTAATTTTTGTATAATTTTGGACATCTTCATTCGCGTTAGATTTGAATATTTGAATCAACCAATTAGCCCAAATGAATTTTCGTACTAAAAATTTTGTATAACTTTACCAAAGCAAGCCATTTCATGGCATACTAAATTGGTATGTGAAATTTTGATTAAGTCATTCACTGAAATATTGAAATTCACATGTTTTCAAAGTAATAAATTGAAGGAGTAATGAAATTACAGATTGCCTAACTTCCATAAGGAAGTTATGATTAATGATTACAGATTACTTGATTACTCTGCCAGCATATCATTTTCGTGATTACAGATTATTGATTACATGGAAAGTAATCTGATTACTAATCAGATTATATTAATCTGTAATCATTCCCAACCCTGATGGACGGTACGTTGAACGCCTTCTCGGTATTTGTCTTGCAGGAAAGTATCAACTTTTGGCCATTCGGGGGAAAACATTTTCCCGTTTCTCGCAGAGTCCGCAAGTAAATGGAATCCTGCTTTGATGAGGTCTGTCTGTGCTTGCACCAGCGGCTCAGGATTCACGAGTAGAGTATCCCACAACTCACACTGATAGTCTTGATAGATAACTTTGATGCAAATGTTGATGCTGCTATCCAATTGGATTGGTTTTTTCGCAAACTTTAACCTACACGATGAATTCAAGGATGAGTGCTCACCGCTCATCAGAATCAAACATTTAAGGAACACGTGTTTAAAATCATCATCTTCAGCAAACGCATCTTCAATTGGTTTGGTTATATGTTCGTGAAGAACAGGCTCAGTAAGCTGCTTAACACTGTTTGTCACTGACACATGTAACCACTTAACGGCGAACATGTACTCGCGAATGCCAAACGTAGCGCAGTTTAGCGGCGGGTTGTAGTAATGCAGACATAGTGTACAGTTGAATTAATTTTCTCTTGTATGGAGTGCTTATGAGCTCATATGCATGCGGTAATCAAGTATGATAAGATCACTACTAACGATACACTGCAGAGTCCACACTGGAGAGATGCCTCAGGAATGTTTCTTGGACTTGTCGTCGTGGACAATTGCGAACAACGTAACAATGGCGAGAAGGTATATCGTTTGATTTTAGTGTAATAGAATCGCCACAAGAAGCACTATTTCGATTGTACGGCAAATCCTGCGCTGAAGAGAAGATTTACCTATGTGCTATGGGAAATGGTCTTTATCGGTTTATTCGGTTTATAAATATTATAAATATTATAAAGTATAAATATTATAAATATTATAAATTATAAATATTATTATAAATATAATAAAGTATAAATATTATTATAAATATTATAAAGTATAAATGTTATAAAGTATAAATGTTATAAAGTATAAATATTATTATAAATATTATAAAGTATAAATGTTATAAAGTATAAATATTATTATAAATATTATAAAGTATAAATGTTATAAAGTATAAATATTATTATAAATATTATAAAGTATAAATGTTATAAAGTATAAATATTATTATAAATATTATAAAGTATAAATGTTATAAAGTATAAATATTATTATAAATATTATAAAGTATAATTTTCAGACGCAAGTAGTGCCGTTCAGTGGCTTCATGTGTCGATGGTGAATAGAATTCAATGCCTTGCGGAGCCACTTACTCACGAAGAAATAACTACTCCAATCACTGATGATTTCCGGAGCGACACGGATTTCGAGGGCCTTATGCTCAAAACAATTATTGTTATGAGTGGCTACCGTGCGTCGCTCAACTCGTCCTACATTTCACAGTTTGAAAAAGAGCTAATCCAATTGGACAGTTCAATCGTATTTTGCATAAAAGCAATTTATGAAGGCTACCAGAGTAAACTCTGGGACACTATTTTCTTAAACACTGCGCCAAGTATTCGAGCACAAGTTGTATGTATCTTCTGCACCGAGCATTCGGTACCCTGGTAAATGTTGTGAGAAACGAAAACGTGTTTAGCCATGAATGGACAAGAATAGACCAGTTTCTCCACAATGAACAAGTAGAAGGATTATTGCCAGTGTATCGCCCCCCAATGGGGTATATAATAGAAAAAATGCAAGAACAAGAATATCAGTGATTCAATAAGGTCATTGCCCCGATCGGCGGTAAAATTCACTACCGGAATGAATGTGTGTCTGCAATTAGGCTTTCAGTGCAAAGGAGAAAAAGAGAAGTAATGTGCAATATTTGCAGCAGTTGTGTTCGTAAATGAAGCTGGTCCTCCAACGTAAATACAATACACAGAGATGCCGCACAAATGTGGAACATGAGGGGGGACAGAATGAAGGCTATGCAAGTGCCGACGCAAGCGGCCTCTCAAATGCATCAACTGTGGTACTTGGTAACGATAGCAGCTTAGCGGATGTCAGCAACGAAATGGAATATCCACCAGAGGACTGGCAAGCGAAACCTACGAATGCGGAACGTGTGGAACCCGATCTTGAGCAGCCGGCCACAGAACAACCAAAATCCTCACAGTCGAGCGTCCTCCACCTGCTGTCGCCGTAACCAATAAGGTGCAAATGTCTCCGAAAAAGGATGGCAAAGTTCCTTTAGGTGGCAACGTCACCAAGACGGTCCTCCTACGGGTAGGTTCACTTTCGGAACGGCGTTAATTAATTAATACAAGGTCTCATCATCGCCAATTATATTTTATAATCTTACTAATGATTCAATTTATTTTTATTTGTTGGCAGGCTAAACATATACATGAGCAAACAAGGAAGAAAACTGAGGCGGAAGAAAAGCATAAAGGGATACCTGGCAAGATGAATGCTGCTCGCAAATGATCATGGTTGGAATTGTTGTCATTTTCTTTGGTAACGACTATTGGTGAAATTAAGTGGTGTCTTCAGATCGACTTCATATTGATATTCAATATAATTTTCAAATCATTTCAATACAATTTCAATGTGAATTTTCATAAGCTGTTTTAAAATTTCATTTCATTTCGAGAATAATAATATAGTAAGGCTTTTTGGAAATTTTTATGGTTTTAATAGCAGTAAGTAATTAATGCAAATCAACAAACATCCCAGTGCGTGAATGAGTCACAAAGACCTGCAAATTTGTTTAATAAAACCTAGCACATTGTATGAGGAAGTATTTGAACAAATGTCACGCGCTAATATTGTGGAATCACTTGTGTCACCACATCTTATGTCAGTAATGTTCCTAAATATATCCCGGCAAGAATATACCCACTATGTGGGTTTACCGTTTAAAAATGGCTAGTGGTTGTAGACTATATAGTTTTCTACTAATTTAGTTTGAACAATTGCGTTTACGATTAGCTGTTGCAATGCACTCTAGTACGTACTAATGTGTTTGCAAAAACCAGCTAAGGTGGTGAAAGCTACATAAATACAGCAATACGAGTGATGGACACATATTTTGCGCTGCGTTTATCTAAGACCCATTTTAATTATTATAACAGCTACATCCGAGCATGCAAATATTCAAATAATGCACCATGTATTTTTGTATATGTCAGCCGGTTCCAGGAGACGGTTTTACTAGACAAACTCAGATTCCAAGCAAATTATACTTGGACACTTTATTATGTAACGAAGTTACATTATAAAAACAACACGAGGGACCTTGTGGTAGGGGACCATGTCTGTCTGTCCGTCCGTCCATTAAATATCTTTCGAACGCTTTGACCAATTTAACTCAAAATTGGAATACAGGTTCCGTGGTTACCAAGGACCTTCCCTATTGAAATTGGACCAAATTGATCAACGGAAACCGTTAGAAACGGTTACAACTTTATTTTTTTAAATGGCAGCTTACATGTATGATACATGATTACGGTGCCTTTTTTCACCAAATCTGATATCAAATTTTGAAAATTTCAAACGGTTTAACGGTAAACGGCCGTTTTATCTTTTTTTACGATTGCAACTAAACAACTTGTAATTTATAATAATATTTATAATTTATAATATTTATAATAATGTTTATAATTTATAATATTTGTAATAATATTTAGAATTTATAATATTTGTAATAATATTTATAATTTATAATATTTGTAATAATATTTATAATTTATAATATTTGTAATAATATTTATAATAATATTTATAATAATATTTATAATTTATAATATTTGTCATAATATTTACAATTTATAATATTTGTAATAATATTTACAATTTATAATAGTTATAATTTATAATATTTGTAATAATATTTACAATTTATAATATTTGTAATAATATTTACAATTTATAATATTTATAATTTATAAATTTATAATTTATAATAGTTATAATTTATAATATTTATAATATTATTTACAATTTATAATATTTATAATTTATAATATTTATAATTTATAATAGTTATAATTTATAATATTTATAATATTATTTACAATTTATAATATTATAATTTATAATATTTATAATTTATAATAGTTATAATTAATAATAGTTAAAATTTATAATATTTATAACTTATATATTTGTAATAATATTTATAACTTATAATATTTATAATAATATTTATAATTTGTAATATTTGTAATAATATTTACAATTTATAATATTTATAATATATTTATAATTTATAATATTTATAATAATGTTATAATTTATAATATTTATATAATGTTTTTAATTTATAATATTTGTAATAATATTTAGAATTTATAATATTTGTAATAATATTTAGAATTTATAATATTTGTAATAATATTTATAATTTATAATATTTGTAATAATATTTATAATTTATAATATTTGTAATAATATTTATAATTTATAATATTTGTAATAATATTTATAATTTATAATATTTGTAATAATATTTATAATTTATAATATTTGTAATAATATTTATAATTTATAATATTTGTAATAATATTTATAATTTATAATATTTGTAATATTATTTATAATTTATAATATTTGTAATAATATTTATAATTTATAATATTTATAATTTATAATGTTACAATTTATAATATTTGTAATAATATTTACAATTTATAATAGTTATAATTTATAATATTTGTAATAATATTTACAATTTATAATATTTGTAATAATATTTACAATTTATAATAGTTATAATTTATAATATTTGTAATAATATTTACAATTTATAATATTTATAATTTATAATATTTATAATTTATAATATTTAAATTTATAATAGTTATAATTTATAATATTTATAATATTATTTACAATTTATAGTATTTATAATTTATAATATTTATAATTTATAATAGTTATAATTTATAATATTTATAATTAATAATAGTTAAAATTTATAATATTATAATTTATAATATTATAATTTATAATAGTTATAATTAATAATAGTTAAAATTTATAATATAATTTATAATATTTATAATTGCTAATAGTTATAATTTATAATATTTATAATTTATAATATTTATAATAATATTTATAATTATAATATTTGTAATAATATTTATAACTTATATTATTTGTAATAATATTTATAACTTATAATATTTATAATAATATTTATAATTTGTAATATTTGTAATAATATTTATAACTTATATTATTTGTAATAATATTTATAACTTATAATATTTATAATAATATTATAATTTGTAATATTTGTAATAATATTACAATTTATAATATTTATAATAATATTATAATTATAATATTTGTAATAATATTTATAATTTATAATATTATAATAATATTTATAATTTATAATATTTATAATATATTTATAATTTATAATATTTGTAATAATATTATAATTTATAATATTTGTAATAATATTATAATTTATAATATTTGTAATAATATTTATAATTTACAATATTTGTAATAATATTTATAATTTATAATATTTGTAATAATATTTATAATTTATAATATTTGTAATAATATTTATAATTTACAATATTTGTAATAATATTTATAATTTATAATATTTGTAATAATATTTATAATTTATAATATTTGTAATAATATTTATAATTTATAATATTTGTAATAATATTTATAATTTATAATATTTGTAATAATATTTATAATTTATAATATTTGTAATAATATTTATAATTTATAATATTTGTAATAATATTTATAATTTATAATATTTGTAATAATATTTATAATTTATAATATTTGTAATAATATTTACAATTTATAATATTTATAATAATGTTTATAATTTATAATATTTATAATAATGTTTATAATTTATAATATTTATAATAATGTTTATAATTTATAATATTTATAATAATGTTTATAATTTATAATATTTGTAATAATATTTAGAATTTATAATATTTGTAATAATATTTATAATTTATAATATTTGTAATAATATTTATAATTTATAATATTGTAATAATATTTATAATTTATAATATTTGTAATAATATTTATAATTTATAATATTTGTAATAATATTATAATTTATAATATTTGTAATAATATTTATAATTTATAATATTTGTATATTATTTATAATAATATTTGTAATATTATTATAATAATATTTGTAATATTATTTATAATAATATTGTAATATTATTTATAATAATATTTATAAAAATATTTATAATTTATAATATTTGTCATAATATTACAATTTATAATATTTATAATAATGTTTATAATTTATAATATATGTAATAATATTTACAATTTATAATATTTATAATAATATTTATAATTTATAATATTTGTAATAATATTTATAATTTATAATATTTATAATTTATAATAGTTACAATTTATAATATTTGTAATAATATTTACAATTTATAATAGTTATAATTTATAATATTTGTAATAATATTTACAATTTATAATATTTGTAATAATATTTACAATTTATAATATTTGTAATAATATTTACAATTTATAATATTTGTAATAATATTTACAATTATAATAGTTATAATTTATAATATTGTAATAATATTACAATTTATAATATTTATAATTTATAATATTTATAATTTATAATAGTTATAATTTATAATATTTATAATATTATTTACAATTTATAATATTTATAATTTATAATATTTATAATTTATAATAGTTATAATTTATAATATTTATAATTAATAATAGTTAAAATTTATAATATTTATAATTTATAATATTTATAATTTATAATAGTTATAATTAATAATAGTTAAAATTTATAATATTTATAATTTATAATATTTATAATTGATAATAGTTATAATTAATAATAGTTAAATTTATAATATTATAATTTATAATATTTATAATTGATAATAGTTATAATTTATATATTTATAATAATATTTATAATTTATAATATTTGTAATAATATTTATAACTTATATTATTGTAATAATATTTATAACTTATAATATTTATAATAATATTTATAATTTATAATATTTATAATAATATTTATAATTTATAATATTTGTAATAATATTTATAATTTATAATATTTATAATAATATTTATAATTTATAATATTTATAATAATATTTATAATTTATATATTTGTAATAATATTTATAATTTATAATATTTATAATAATATTTATAATTTATAATATTTATAATAATATTTGTAATTTATAATATTTATAATAATATTTATAATTTATAATATTTGTAATAATATTCATAATTTATAATATTTGTAATAATATTTATAATTTATAATATTTGTAATAATATTCATAATTTATAATATTTGTAATAATATTCATAATTTATAATATTTGTAATAATATTCATAATTTATAATATTTGTAATAATATTCATAATTTATAATATTTGTAATAATATTCATAATTTATAATATTTGTAATAATATTCATAATTTATAATATTTGTAATAATATTCATAATTTATAATATTTGTAATAATATTCATAATTTATAACATTAGTAATAATATTCATAATTTATAATATTTGTAATAATATTCATAATTTATAACATTAGTAATAATATTTATAATTTATAATATTATAAGATCGCACTGTATGATTATGCAATTGCATATAGATTTGCATTTCGGCGGCTTCTCGCGGGTGTGCAATCCGGAGAGCTGAATTGACGCAATGAGGCTGGTGATGGCGATTCCTCAAAATTGGTAGTTAACATGATTTCTTCTGCGGGAATAGTTGATCCGGCTCCGAGCGACTCCGGAGTCGCAGTGCTTGATGTTTCACAATCCAAAGATATCTCTCCTTTCGCACGTGTGGCCGCTCTGGTTGTTCCTCGTTCTGTTCTACCAGTCGTGTCAGTTGCTGCAGGTCAAACACTCTTAGGCGTTTCTTCCGTATGAACTTTAGCAGGCAAAGAAGCTGATAGGACTGCGCAAGCTGGTTCGTGGTTTTTTATAATCACTGTGTCACCGTGGACAATACAACAGTCCGGCCACTGCAACCCTGTCGCCACTCCATACACTGCATTGGCTTTGACCACATACTCTTTGTACGATTTTTTGCGGAACACTCCGTCCCTGGTGCGAGATACTTTGCCCATGGTCCAAGCAAATTGCTCGATTGGGCGGCCGCCATAATAGTAATTCTCCGTAGAAACGTCCATTCCATCGTATACGTGTTCGTACGAGTTTCCTGCCATTAACAACTGGCAAAGGTGTGCGCTCCAACGAACACACTGGTCCAGACGTCCCTGATTTTCTACATCATCGTCAGGGATCCATGTTCTCCAGACAATTGAATACGCGCCGTCCACGCAGATCTGTATGTATTTGACTATCGGCGTGATTTTATCTAAAAATTGGTTGCCATTCTTCGCAGTTTGCTGGGCATCCAATGTAGCGTAGGGACCACTCCTTACAACAATGCGCGTCTTGCGGCCATCAAAGTTGACATCTTCGCGGTTCACTCTGGCGCGGTTTTTCAATTCTTCTTTCGGCCATTGAACAACGTCATCATGTTTCTCAATGGGATCACCCGAGTTGATTTTATCAACGATTTTTCCGAGCAACCAATGAGTTATTATACTTGCGTTTCTCACCAGATTGACATCGTCTTAGCAAAGAGCGACTGTACTGTTCACTGACATTGCTGCAGAGTTCGCAATGATGAGATATTTCACGTGGATGCAATATATTTCGAAGTATACAAGCAACTTGAACACGCATAAGTACTGAAAGCTTCCCTGCAATGTTTTTTTTCTTTCGCACTTTGTGCAAGAGAAATCTTTTTTCACCTATTGCAGCAACTTGGATGTAATATATGTTACATGTGATGTTTGTCCTGAGAATTTCATACATCACCAACACTTAGTTTGTGTTGCACATTTTCATTAACATTTTCTTACAAAGTTGATTTGCAACACGATATGCATTCATAAGGTCCTTCTCCAGTATGAACGCTTAAGGGCAATGTGGTCTCCAAACCAGTATTTTCTACTTATCACGAACACCGCACACATATGTCAGCGCTCCCGTCTGACAGCACACTTCACTATCCCGAATTAGTAGTGTAAAAATCTTAGGATACAGTTTAATTAATTGGTACGTATACTCAAAACGTATATTTCTTCCCCCAAAGTGGGAAAAGTCTATTAGACTTCAAAGCAAATAAGCGGTAAGCAAAAATCTTTTTGAATTGAACATGTATGTAAATGTAACACTTACGAATTCTTTGCCAATAAAAGCTAATAAGATGTTTCAGTGGAGTGGTGCCGAAACTGCTGCTTAAAGTGTATGTAGAGCAAACGTCTTTCCTTCGAACACAAGGACCATTCCTGTCTCTTTTCACTATTGTGAGAGTATTTTAGGCAGTACACTAAAAACGAATACATTTGAAGTACGAATTCATTACATCCGCCTGGCGAATGTTGTCATTAAGCAAGTCCACGTACCCGAAGGAGAACTGTTTTTGTGGTCCTGCCGCCTAACGGCGCTTTTTCATCATTTTTTGGAACCTCGTGTGATGCACTGGAACCTGGGACTGGTGCCGCGGGTGGTACCGGTTCCACTGGTGCATGCTCAGGTTCAATTCCATTTCGTGCTGCAACGATTGGCGGCTCCATATCTAGTCCCGCAGGATTCACAGTGGTCGGAATTTTCTCCCGTTCGCGCAACGGATCCTGTCCGCCAGAGCTCTTGCTTATTACGCTGTTTTCATGGCTGCATATCACAGTTGACGCATTTGAAACAACACTAGCGTATGCATTCGAGTCCGGATTATTATTCTCTTCCTCATGGTTTGCACCCATGTGGCATATCTCCGGGTTGTACGCAAATGTTGGTGGTCCTTCTCCGTTGGTACACATGTTGGCCTCAAACATGAGATTGTAGTGGCGGTTCTCTTGTGTGAACTCACCACCCAACTGCAAACATATATGCATTTCTGATTTGAACTCAACAGCGCATCAGGGCAGTAAGCGAATGGAATCTTTAATATTTTGATTTTTTCCCTGTTCCACAATATATCCAAGTGATGGACGGTACGTTGGTTGAACGCCTTCTGGGTATTTGTCTTGCAGGAAAGTATCAACTTTTGGCCATTCGGGGGAACACATTTTCCCGTTTCTCGCAGAGTCCGCAAGTAAATGGAATCATCCCGTAGATGGCATGTGTGTTCTCACTGGCATGTTTCAACATATGGCGCATTTGTCTCTTCCATGAAGTGAGCCGTCGCCCTTAAATGTTTGTTGAATTTTAGTCCAGTAGAGACATTCCAGAAACAATGTCACTCTCAAAGTACAACAATGACAGTTTGGAAATCCCATCTCAACTAATACATCAAGGACATTTTGAGCCGGCAGGGTGATATCGTTATTTTATCTCAGTACATATTTTGGATGAGCAGGGATTTTAAACCTTCCAAAGCATGTGGAGCACCGGCAATTTTACACGCCTTGACTTGCGATGAAGTGAACACCAAATACTCTGTGAAGTGAACGGTCTGCACGAAATTCAGGGCTCAGGGTTCACCAACGTATTCACTCCAACGAAAGGCCGTAATAGTGCAGCTTTTGTCAGAATCATATTCGACAATTTTTCAGCGTCATCTGACAGGTCATACCATGGAGCGCACTTACAAACGCTCGGGGTGTAGCCAATCAATCCCACAACAAGGGCATTTAAAGAGACGCATGAAGCAAATCGCTTGCTATGGTGTAGTGACACAATATACTTTCATGTGAATTCTCTTTGGTATGTTGTAGTAAATGCTGCAAGAAATCGGAGAAAACCATACTTCCCTTAAAATAAATATGTGTAGAGTTGGTAATTAGAGGAAACGTATTGGATTGTATTTTATGCATTTTAAATATAGTTACACTACTTGGATAAATTATAGTAGCATGCGTTGGTTTACAAACAGCCATTCAGGTAGATTTTAAATTACGTCTGTGATGACATCCTCCATATGTCAATGTACTACACTGCAATTATAACAACTAAAGATGTTGACAATGGCGCGCAACTAAATGGTTTGGTAAACTTGCAGGAAATGTTGAGCAGACCTAACAGACTGTACACTTGTAGGGCTTCTCGCCTGTGTAGGTTCACAGATGAGTGGTGCGGGTGGAATTAATACTAAATCGTTTTTCGCAGATGTAACACTTGCGTGCTTTGACATCTGAATGACGTCGACGTGATACCTTAATGCAGTCAGGTTCACGAAACTCATTCCGCAAAATATACATTCATTTGGCTTCTCGTTGGTGTGCTGTAGCAAATGCTCTAAAATTGCTGATATCACAAACTATAGATTTATAAATATTATGAAAATGGATGTTCCTCTGCCAAAGCTAGTCACTCTGAGGTTGCTGATGACCATCACTTCCACGGCAATAGTATATAGATTCGGAGCGCAGCCTTGAAACGCTGGATATAAAGTGCTTCCCCTATGTAGAATTGTAATGTAACTTCATAATCTGCTTTAGCATAATATAAATGACTGTGAACAAATTGCACACTCATATAGCCGGCACCCTGAAGGTTTCAGCTTATTTCGCTTCAGTGAGTTCCAAAATGCAAATGTTCTATTGCAAATGCCACATTTGTACTGATTTACCATGCTCTTGTTATGCATAGCGAAGTGTATTTCGAGTTCAAAGTACAATTTGTGGGAAACGATTTATCGCAATGTTTGGAACACAAAAACGTTTCGCCAGTGCGAGACATCAAATGTGTCCTCATGTCAGTTTTGGAGTAAAACGCATGCGCGCAAAGCGGACATTTGAACACTATTTCTTGATTGTGGACGGCTTTTGCAAGAGTTCCAAGGGGCCACTTTGTGTGAAATTATGAATCGCATCGTGTGCATTTGAATGCTATCTCGGTTGAATGGACTTGGCGGTGGTACGATTGTAGACCTTGTCAAAAAGGTTGCGGCAGAACAATCAACGGTTTCGAATTTGCATTCGTTGTCCGCTGCTTCATGTTACTGCATGACCTGCTCGCGCGAACCGCACTAGTTGCAATCCCTCCATTGAAATGGTTTATTGTTTAGAGGAGATAGCACATGACGCCGTCGAAGGAAGGCTCCTTTAATTTGTGAGCACTAAATTAATACTCTGTTAAATTAATAAAGCATTTACATTTCGAGCAAATACGGGTCAAATTACCCACCTTCAAGTGATTTCTCTGATCGTAATATGTCCCCGCAACATATATAAACTGTGGTTTCATCACAATTGCTTAAGCAATAAAGGGCTGTAGTTATGTTAGCTGCATTAATATTAGTTTCCATGTGATCATGGAATAACTGCGTCGACGCCACTAACATTGATATACAGAATAATTGAGCCATTGCGTCAATTACTTCAATAAGTACAAACGGTAGAGCGTAGTTAATGCCAAATTACAGGTTGTTATGCATTATATCCAACTCGGCCATTATAGGCGACTAAAATGTGTTATATATCCTAAACCGACCTATGGACGACTGCCGCAATCTTTAACAATATGACGCATCAATGACGTCCCATGACGAAAGCTAATTTCGCAGAGATTGTGGCAATATGTCTTTGACATTGTTTTGTCATGCGTGCTTAAACGCACTCTCAGAGCCTCTACTAAACATTTTGTTGGATATTGTGCAAATATACATTTTCTCACCTAAGTGTATGTACCTATGTTACCGCAATAAGCCTTCTCAGCTGAAACTTGTGCCGAATATTTGATAACTATGAGGGTTTTCGCCAGTGTGGGTCATTAAGTGAGCCGCCATAACCGATTTGGAGAAGAACACTTTGGTGCAAATTGGACGGTTGTGCATTCTTCATTTATTGGTGTCGCGACGTACATGCCTATAGGATTGGATTACAACAGTTACATCATACACGTTATCGGAAAGGGGAAAATGTGTACTTGATTGTAAAGAAAAGATTAAACCAAGTTGTGTTACATGTGCTGATATTGAGACATCCAGCATGATTTTCTTACTTGACGTTCGGAAGGTCTGATTTATGACAATGAGTTGTTATTGGTGTTTAACTGTTAATTAGAATGATTGCTTACTTCATCAAAAAGAAGTTATCAATAGTTCCATATTGTTAATTAACGATACCGATATAAAAAAAATTTGGTCATCACTATAATTCTGCAGTTCTCAGTCATCGCTTTAATTGCAATTACTCAGTTCAAAAATTTACTGTAGCAAAATATATATACTGAATACACGAATAAAGCACCCTGAGTGACAGAACATATGTTGTTGAAGTGGAAATATGGCACGTGAAGTGGTAATTGGTCAAATGAAATTCCTAAAAAAGTGTGGACTACCGTATAGATACCCAACGTCTCTCATGGAATACCTACATTCGACAAGGTCACAAATATATTACTGAAATATGTATTGTCACTGGAAGTGACTTACTGCAACAAGCTATAGATTTATAAATCTCATGAAAATGAAAATGTTTAACTTTGGCATATTTTTTTGACATGCTATTCAAGTGATACAAAGAGAACTTTGAAAATCTCTGCTTTTGCAAATCCACCTAAACTCTTTATCACTCATTCTGATCCGTTGCTGCCTGTTGCTTGCCGCTGCATTCTTAATGGTTGATATAATTTTCCGGGTACAAAGATCTACTAAATATCTTTGCGGATAGGAAAAACTCATTCGACAATATTAACAGGCATGCGGCTTTTCCTTGATATGCGTTAGTAAATGTGGTAAACGATTGCTTCTTACGGCTGAGTTGTCTTGAACAAAGCAGGTACATTTAGCAGTTTTACTTTAGGATTTCATGAACGGCATTTCAGGCACGTGATAGGTAAGAATCATTTGCAAAGGACTGGGAGCATATTACACATCGATACAGACGATTACAGGAATGCATAATCATATGCCGTTTTAGTAAATTTTTGTGAAGAAAGGTACTGTCGCAAGGATCGCAGCTATAAGCTTTTAGCCATATTTTGTGTCCACGCTAAAGTGACGTTTTAAATGAGAGCTTTTACTAAATCGTTTGTTGCACATAGTCCAGATATTCATTTTATTATCTGAGTGTACGATCTTACACTCTTTTAAATGGTCCATATGTTTCCATTGAAAAATATTGACCTTGTAACGGTTTATAACTGTTGCCGTTGACCTACAGGGCTGAAAATCAGGGGCGTGTCCCTGTGGCCTTAGGAACCCATTGCAAAAAACATAATTTCGTTATTCCTAGCGACATTTGTTTAAAATATTTAAATATTTTCTTTTGCAAATTGATTACTTGGACTGAGCAGTAAGCAATATACAATGTATAACAGTTGCGGCGATAGTGAGCACGAAGACTTTAAACTTTGTTTTTAGAGAAGAAAATAAAACATTACATCGTTTCAGCTGTGATGTAATACCATTGCTAATAACTGAATGAAGATGAAAATAAATAATAAATATATTCTTATTACAAGAAACTTAAGCGCGGAGTTCAATGCCAATTCAATGCCGGTATCCAGTGCGGAGATGCTTAGCGTGGCCCCCGATTTACGTGAGTTTGCGGATTACAGGGCTCGGCTGTTTCCAGCGTATCCCATCCTTAGTGTGCGTACATGGCTTGCTGGGAAATTTGTGACCGCTCCCATTTCGGTGGCGACTGTATATTCCGCCACTATAAGTAGGCGCGTACAATTCTGCACATTTGTATGTGATGTTTGCCCCAGAAATGCAGTTAGGAACTTTTGACGAATTTTCCAGCATTACGTTAGCATAAATCGTACCGTTCACGATGCCAGTTTAGCTGAAAAACGCATCCGCGCGACGTCGACACTTGTCTCCTTCATCTTGATTGTTGACGGCTTATACATGAGTCCTCAAGATGCCACTTTGTGTGAAATGGCGAATCGCATACTGTACTTTTGAATGATTTCTCGGTTGAATGGACTTGGCATCTGTGGTGTTCTACTTCATTGAGGTTGTCGCAAGATTGTGAGTATGGTGATATATGATGAAATGATAGGTTCTGTAGCGGCAGTTATTCGTTTTTCTGGTTTATTACACATTAAAGATAAGTTACAATAATGATAATTATTATAAGAATGAATGAGCTCGTGGTGAGCGAGAGACGGAGAATATGAAGAGAGAGTGAGGATGAGAGTCTTTGGGCTCAAGTGGTGACGTGGTGGTTTGCTGCTGCCGTGCCGGCACGCTGGATGAGTTGTCAGCACCGGATTGGCTGCTGACTCGAGAGGAACGGCGAGCTTGTTACTCGGAAGAGCCGGGCAAGCTAGGGGTGAAGTGAGGTCTACCTCATGCCCTCCCTGGGGATTGGGACTTAAGGCCAATCCAATGGAGTTGGCGAGCGGCTGAGGTTGACCTAGGCGACGGATGTGGAGGAGCGGCGGAGGCCATGGATTGGGTTCCGACGGCGGATGAGCTAGACGGTGAAAGCGGCGGCTATGGTTGAGGGTCCTTCCCGGCTTGGGTGGGTTTCCAGGACCTTTTCGGTGAGGTCCCATTTCTTGGTCAGGCGATCCTGATCCAGGGCGATTTGTCTCGGAGTGAGACCGGGAGATGACTTGGAGGTTGGCGGTGATGTGCAGAAGACGGGGTCACCAGACGAGATGGGCGGTGATGTGCAGAGCACGGGGTCACCAGATGAGATGGGTGGATATGTGCAGGAAACGGGATCCCCTGATGAGCTGGGTTGGACGGAGTGGGTCTGCACCGCCGATTGCGGCCATCCTTCGGTGAGGAGCCCAAGCGCGATGCCGTGGTCCTTACTGAGCAGCGGGGCGGTTAAATCTCGGCAAACGACGATGTTGACGAGAATGGTGCGGACATTGAGCTTGGGGATAGCAAGGAGATATCCTACGGTGTTAAGCCCAATGCCGGTAGCTCCGAGACACGAGATTCTGGTGGGGTCGAGTGTGTTCCAAGCGTTCTCGCTGAGCAGTAAGAAGAGAGGGAGGAGAGTGAGTTCCGATCCGTGGTCTGGGAGCCACGGAACAGGGTGTGACTTCCCGTTGATGACAGTTTCCACAGCCAGTAACTGTTGTGCTCCGGTGGCGACAAGGGCGTTCGTTGTTTTGGCTATGTTATCCTGAGGTGGAGGAGTGGTGTGGCCGTCAGCATTCCCTTTTGGTTGTCGGCAAACGCGGTGAAAATGACCAATGACTCCACAATTGTTGCATGTTTTGTCCCTGGCTGGACATTCCGCGCGACGCTGGCGAGGCTGCTTTCCACACCCGGAACAAGGGGCGTCCGGATCCCTGGATTTCTTGGATTGAGGATAATCAGAGGTGGTGTTGGGGCCACCATGGTTTGAGTTTTGCTGCTGCTGCTTCCTGTACGAGGATCTTGCGGGGACAGCGTTGACTTCCCAAGGTTGTTTGGGTGGGTCGCAGAGAGCGTTGCACCGACCGTGGTGGCGTTCTCCATGGCAATGCATATTGCCAGCACACGGTCGAGTGTAAGGACGGAAGAGTACTGCTCGGCCAGAACTTTCCGTTGTATCTCTCTGTCCCGGAATGCGCAGATGAGACGATCTGGGATCCGGATCTGTTGCTGAAATTCCACCAGTGCAAATGGGCTGCTGCAGGCGGTGCACGTAAAGTGCATTGTTGAGCACATGCCTCGCACGTGAACTCAGCTTCGTGTGCGCAGGCGTCGTCCAGGGTTTCGAGAGCCGCATAGTAGCGGTCGACAGATTCACCCGGTTGTTGGTCCCGGCGGTGAAATTCCTGTAGTTAGACGAGAGGGTTCCTACGCTGCCTGATGTAGCGTTCCAGGAGGATGATGGCATCCTTGACGGTGGTGAAGGCGGTAATGTGGAGGCGACCGGAACTCCAGAGGATCGATCAATCTTCGTGTAGGGCTGACCGGAGGGTCCCCTGTTGCGCGGTCAGTGGGTGAAGAGCGAGTTGCTGAGCCTCGCAATAATCCTGCCAGCGCTGACGCCAATCTCGGAAGGATGAAAGGGTCAGCTGGCCAGGCGACGGCAAATTAGGAAGCGCGATGCTTCGGAGAACCGGAAGGGTGGTTCGGGGTGCATATGATGAAGGCACTGATGTTGATGAGACTGCGGCTCCAGTGGGTGCCAGTGCGGCAATCGACTGCACTATGGAGGTGAGGGTCCGCAAAATTTCGTCGAGTGAGGTGGGAGGGGAGGCGTCGGCGGCGTCACCCGGTTGCGATTGAGTGGTGGTGGGATCCTTCTTGGTTGAGGGTAAGGCCTAGAGCAACACAAAATCACGAGAGAAAAAAAACGCGAAAAAACTACCAGTTTTTGCGATAATCAATTAAATTAATTATTCAAAAGTCGACTGCGCCATGATATATGATGAAATGATATGTAGCGGAAGTTATTCGTTTTACTGGTTTATTTCACATTAAAGATAAGTTACAATAATAGTTACAATAATAATTATTATAAGAATAAATGAGCTCGTGGTGAGCGAGAGACGGAGAATATGAAGAGAGAGTGAAGATGAGAGTCTTTGGGCTCAAGTGGTGACGTGGTGGTTTGCTGCTGCCGTGCCGTGACGGCACGCTGCATGAGTTGTCAGCACCGCATTCGCTGCTGACTCGAGAGGAACGGCGAGCTTGTTACTCGGAAGAGCCGGGCAGGCCGCAATTGTTATCCAATGTGCAGTGCTGTGCAAAGTAATCAGTTTCCAAGGAAAATATTAAAAATTTTAAACAAATGTCATTAAAAATAACGAAATGGGAAGGTGTATACACTAAATTTAATAAAAGGAATACTAATATGTTTGCAGTCTTAATTTGTACAATAGCTAATTTCTCGGAAGGCCTAATTTTTAAGCCAATGTAATGTAAATATGTTTTGAAACCAGAGCCGCTCGAAGGTTTTATAAATGCCACCCGTTACAATAGCAATTGCAAATCGTGTATTTCTAGTACATCGGGTTCAGTTTTATCTATATTTAAGAGCGCCTGGTGTAGCGGTAATTATCACCATCACTGGTTACAGTAATAGCTCCAAATTCCAGCGGTAACGACTGGCCGTCGCTATATTTTTTGTTTTAAGAAACTGAACTCAATGCAATTTAATTCAGTTGAGAATTAAGTTGAATATCGATGGGGAGACTTGAAACAATTAGATGCAAGTTTACATTGTTGTTGTTGTGCAGAAACAAAATAGCTGTGATATTGCATCTTACTAGTTGCCGTGAGACCGCTGAAAATTCAACTTCTGTCAATTTTCAACTCAGTCCACGCGAAATTGAATAAGCGTGCTGGTGGAGTATATACTGTAGAAAGCAGAATGCGGACAGCAGGGAGAGAGGGCAGAACGCCACAAATCCGAAGTTATTTAAATCAAAATGTATACCAATTCAAGTTGGCAGGCTACATATGTAGAAGCAATGCATAAAATTAGCCATTTTAATTTCCATAATGTTCGTTTGTTGAGCAGAGATTTGGGTTGAAATTATCTACATTCTCACTGAACATGAAAACATGCCAACTCAACGAAATAGAATACAATTTATACTTCCTCAATTCATTTTTCATTCTGGATTGATTCATTCATTCATTCACGCAATTGCTGGGAGATATAGCAACACCAAGCGGTTGTGGTATCCACTGTCAATGTATGTTTATCAGTCTTAGTGGATATAAATACAACGGTGAACAATAATGTTGTGTCATGCCCTGGGCGTAGACAAGGGAATTTCCACGGTTTAGTATCACCATATTTAAACTTGGGCTTAGCATGCAGGACAATTTAAATTCGGTTTAGCATTGGAATAGTGAACTTGGGCCTATCATACGCACAATTTAAATTAGGCGTCGCATCTGCTGAAAAGTTTATCTTGGGCTTCGCATCTGCTGAAAATATTATCTTCGGCTACGCATCTACTGACAAGTTTAACCTGCGCTTAGCATCTGCTGACAAGTTTAACTTATGCTTAGCATCTGCTGACAAGTTAATATTGGGCTGATCATCTACCGACAAGTTTAACTTGGGCTTATCATCTACTGACAAGTTTAACTTTGGCTTAGCATCTATTGACACTTTTAACCCGCCGACTCTGACGACACAAATTTTTAAGACGAAATAGGTATGCCAATCAGGCTACAATAGTACACAACATATTTCAGCTATTAAAACTCTTAAATCTTAAATAGTGCACTAATTAAAATCATTACCATAAACCAAACGTCTAGACCATCTTTGAGTAGCATGAAGGTATATTTTTGGATTGAATCCCATTGGCGCCACGGCGCCGTTGCTGTCCCTGTAAAACACGTTTATTATATGCCTCCGCTTCCCGTTCCGTCTTATAGATTCTTCCGGTCACGGCCCTTGTTTTATTAGGTTCATTTTTTTATCTTTTCCCACAACAAAAGCATTTGTGTTGCTTTTCTTTGGTGTAGGATTGGCCTCAGTTGTCGTTGCATGGTGATCGTGTCTGCGGTTGACAGCTTGATCGTTTGATCTATCAGCGTTTTCATCCCAGTTTATTCCAAGGAATGCGCTTTTCCTTACTTGCGATTTCTGAAGTGGTTCAGGATTAGTGGCAACAGACGCATTTATAGGGCCGCTCAACTGTATGGCATTTCTAGCCTCACTTGATGTCCCTGCTGACGGCTGCCTTGCTATTAGTTGTTCAGTTGCATCAATCACATTTATATGTCCAATCACGTTTACAGCACACTCCTCCTTTGAGGCATTGATGCTCTGCTCCGGAGTGCATATGACAGTGGTAGCATCGTTACGGTTCACGCACTCGTATGCCGCTGTAATAGTGGTTTCCTTCACCACAGTCGATCCGTGTGTATGGTCTTTCTTCGGTACGCAAGAGTAAACTATTGGAGGGCCATTGTCAGCAACGAAAACGGTATCGCAGAAGATAATGTTATATGGCATTTCATTGTAGCTGAATTCTCTCCCTAACTCGATAGATACACACATATCGTATTTTAATTGATAAACCGCCCTTGGCAACAACCGAAAGTTCTTTTTGTTTCTTACGTACCCCAAGGAGGGTCGGAAACCCCCGTTATCTTGGGCAATATTTTCACGGTGATTGGAAAACTCCGAGATTTCGTGCACAACAGATGAAAGCCACGCATCATGCATTAATGAATTGAAGTAGATGTTGTACGCCGCAAACAGAAAATCTATCTCCGCTCTAACTGCGGGATTAGCTGAAACGACGAAAGTATCCCACTTGTACGCCTTTTGCGAGTCACATTCAACCTGAACATATAATATTATAGGGCCTTCCAAATCAATGTCACAGGTGCAGAATTTCAATACGCAACTACTATTCAATTTGACATTTTGGCCACTCATGACTATTATTTTCACAACTTTCACACCTGTGAGTTCTCTCTCTTGTCCGAACTCCATCTTCACCTTTTCAGAAATGAAGCCATGGGTCTTTGGCTGTGCAAGTGTTTTAACGATTTCTCTAGTTCTCCAAGCAAGCCAGTTCGTAGCACCACATGTTATCTTACGGAGCCCATCCGTATTCCCTGTCCGTTCGATCTGTAGATGCTCTGGACCCCCTGCACCCATCAGCTCCTTCTCGATCTCCACTTCCAGAGCACCACGAACTGACCCTGATCATCGGCAGTGATAGCCTCACCCACCTTATCTCTGTAGGCTATCCACACGATTTTGCTTTTAGCCTTGTTGGCGTAGGTCACTTTACTAGGACCATCGATCCCCCCTGGAGTGGCTGACCTTCGGTCACCCTCCGCCATCCTTTTGGCTTCCTGTTGACCCTGTGGGGAGGTGGAGGCACCTCTTGTTCCACCCACTGGTACGGTGGCCATTCCAATGGGGACATTTGTGCACCTGTTCCTCCTTCTCCTCGTCCGTTTCTTCTTTTGCGCATCTCCCAAGGGGGGGTCAGGGAACAGTGTCACTCTCTTCACCTGTTCAACCGTATCCCCACTGGGTGCGCTTAATCCCGGGGATTGTGGTAGCGTCTTTGCCGGCCTTGGTGGGTACGGCGGCGGTGGTGGCATGAGCGCATCATCCTCCCCCAGGAACTTGTTCACGTCCACATTCCCCATACTCATCGCAGCATCATCCTCACCACTCTCAGGGGAGAGAGCTGCGAGGAATCCGTCATCCCCGAGAGTGGTGGTATCAGTACTGTCTATACTCATTTCCTCCATCCTCGAAGGTAAATAAAAAACGTGTTACATGTATTATACATAGTAATATGCATGCTTACTTACCTTACCAGAATGGAGAAAAAGAAAATTACTGAAAAGTATGTTAGGTCATACGTTTCTTGTCACTGTTGTGCTGTGCCTGACCAGTGGGATGTTGGGAGATGTTTGTCCTATTTTTTGGCGTAATTGGCACTGCACTATCTTTAAAAATAATATTTTAAAAATATTATTTGAGAGCACGCAGCACGTTGCTCTGTCTTCTAGCTTTCCGCTAGGTGGAAATTGGTGACACATCTGATAATTGCACAACAATTTACAACTTGCCGATTACGGAATACGGGTGTGATTATATCCCATGTTGTAATATCGTATAAAATTCAATGTATTGCTATTCTTGATGAGTATTGTAGTGCAAGGCGAATTTCTGTTTCACCACAGGTGCCACGTACACTGAGTGTTTCGGAAAACTTAACAGTATTGTCCTTAAATGCAGTCCAATAGCGCGCATTTAAACAAATGCATCATTTGTTCACACGCACATACGGGCAAAGTGACTTCGGTTAGGGTATGTTACAATGCGCAACGCGCACGATCTGCTACAATGGCGTCGCTGCTCCGAGCCGGAAAATGCGCAAAAGCTAAATAGGCTGCGCTTGCGGTTGTCACGAAATGGATCTTTGGCGAAATAGAAACACAACTCTACGATTTTGAGACCTTTCAAGTAATATGTGTCAATCAGTTGATAACGAGTATGCTAAGGCCGAAAACTACGCCATCAAAATCATTGTTTGAAGCAGCGAAACTTCATTTGAGCACGTTATTCCGAAATTACTTAAACACAAAGTCTAAGGATGAAAGCAGCACCATCCCGGTATTTGTTGAAGCAACTTACAAAGAACTCATCGTACATTCCTGGCATAGATATGTTGTGTGCAAGGATAAGAATCTGGTTGCGCATGAAAGAAAATTAATCACCGTACGATTTGGCCCTAAGGATCGATCCTAACAATCTCTACAAATTCAACGAAGGCAAGGTTGTTTCCTTATAGCTTCGTGGCTGGTTACGAACGACAAGGCAAAAATTCTCTATTGTATAGTTAACGTGGAAATACGCACAGTACCCAAGGCTGAAAATACATCAACTCATAAGCAACCTACTGTTGTCCCATGCCATATTTCTGGAAATCAACATCTGATTGGACGGACCATAATTTCCCATAGCACACCATGATATCGACCGTAATGGTTAGTTGAACATGTTATCCAACTCGCGTTAAAACTAGTCGTGTTAACCACGATGGAAATTACGCAGCTGACGCCTACAGGTCACAGTAACCCGATTTGGCCCATAGTTCCTGAAGTGAAAATGATCACCGTACAATTCTCTAACAGAATCCATGAAGAGAAAAAATTGTCATTTAAAAAGCACGTGACCTGTCTCTGACCTCCACTCCGACTCCTGTTGATCGATTGACCTCAAACTCAATACCGATCTTCCTTGTCCTATAAGGAACCTGTATACCAAGTTTCAGCTAAATCCGTCGAGGCGTATTAAAGTTATAGCGCGAACAGACGGACAGACAGACAGACAGACGGACAAACAAACTAAAATTATAACTGCGCTGTCACTTCGTTTCAGCTGCGTAATAAAGCACACACTATTAGCATATAACCCATTTGGAATATATTTTTATTTTCATAATGCAGTATGTATACTTAATATTTTCCCGCCATGGCAGTGCCCCGTCCAGCAAATTTGTCTAAGGTTATGGGTAGTAATATATGATTTTCGACAACATACATTTGTAAACCTACTTTGATGCAAACAATTATGCTGCTGTCCAATATTGTTGCTTTTTATTGCAATTTTAGATTTGTGCGATTAATTCAATGACGACTGCTACCCTCTCATCAAAATCCAACTTCCAAGGAAAAGTTTTGGTTATCTGTTCATGAGGGGCTCATTCAACTGCTTAACATTATTTATTACAGACACGTCTTCCCATGCTCTGCTGTCGAAGGTCAGACAATATTTTTCTTGTAATTTTACTGCCGCTTGAATTAATGTAGACATATTAAACTGTTGAATGGCTTTTACATTGTATTTAATATGTATTTTTCTTACTGGGACAGTGTTTTGAGTCCCCTTCTATGCCGTAATACAAACGGAGAGCACCACTTGTTAAGCACTACATAGTCAACACCAAAGAAATGTCTTACGAGAGATGTCCTTCGAAATTGTCGGCTCATAGCAGCGACCACAACGGAAGTGAAGAAGGAAGCAAAAAATATTTTACGCGGACTATAGTGAACTCGATGGAAGATACATCCACTGATTGTCATGGGATAAAATGACCACAACCAACAGAATTTTGTTCGCGCAGAAAAACCTGCACCGTAGAAGAATCTTACAAACTTTGCTGCACTTTTGCCGCTTTTGTCGCTGGTTGGTCCACGGCGACAAACTCAGAACCCTTGGTTTTGACTAACCAGCCGCCGGCTGTTTTGATACAACCTCCTGAGTTGCAGGTATGACCTAAATAATGTGTTCCATCGATTATACGTCACAATCCTCCATTGAGACGTTGACGGTTTCCTCTGTAATACCGAAACCCGTAAAAGCATCGCTCCGGTCCACGAAGTCATATGCTGCTCTAATGCTTATTTCCTTCACATGAGACCATGCGTTTGTTTTTTGTTTGTATGTATGCTGGCGTATACAATATTCGGTCCATTTCAGCAATACAGACTGTATCGCAGAATATAATCTTTAAAGGGTTTCCATTGTGGCAGAATTTCTACTAACTTGATGGACACAAATGTCATTTGTAAACTTACAGAACGATCGTGGTAAAAACAAATTCTTTTGTTCCCGACGTAACCTAATGGGGCCGGAAACCACATAACCCGTGTAAGGTATTTGCGGTTGTGTTGATGCACCACTGTGGGATGAAAACATTGTTTATAATAAAATTATTGAAAATTGTTACTATGACTGTGTCGACAAACATTTATTACGCTGATACAACCAGTTTGGAACAATTAAATTTCGCTCAGACACGGCCAAAAGCAGTCTGTCTCAATATAATACGAAAACATAATTCGGATGACTAGAATGAGATTGAGATCGTGCAAGCGACTAAAATCATTCTACATTTATCATCAATCTATTTATCATAGATAATTTTTATACTGTCAAGGCCGATTACAGGCTACAGCAGTTGATGCGGACCGGAGGAAAGTTAATTACAAATTTATGAAAAGGTGTGAAAAGAATCAGTGTGAAAATCATGAGTAAGGTGAAGACGACTGTTCCGTGCCAGTTGAACATTGTCGTGGATAATGTCCCCACGTTCTCTGATGCATATGCACATTTCCTGAACAAAAATATAAGAACGCAAGATGTTTGCTTAAAAAAGATTTTTTGCTCATGTCGACACAGTTATCTGTGTCATCCTGCCACGGAGTACCATACTTGGAGTTTTATGGGGTCCGAAATAACGAAAAGAATGATGAACGAAAGTAAGACTTTTACAATGAAAGAGTTGTTACAGAGCATGGCTAACAGAGTTGGAGAGGCAATTCTTCAATTTTCCTTTTGATGGTTTTACCGACAAATGTGCAGAATTATTCCAGAATGTGTCCTTTCCGGTCTTTGAAATCATTTATAATGTCACAAAACATCAGAGACAGGGGACGATGTTGTTCACTGCGGATGCTGGAAGCATAGATTGAGCGACATGGGGCGATTTGAGATGGACCGGAATCAATGGACATCAATCCGAGATGCAGTACTTGCTTTCTTGGATTTGCGAGCAAGTTTTATTGTAGGATCTAGGAACTCCTTCTGAGTGCATTCATTGGATGATACACAGTTCAGCCTCGTCTTCACGTATCCTGCCCATTTTGTTCGCCGTGCTAGTGTCACGTTATATTTGTTATTGGGGTTTTTCTTAATTGGATAAAGGGCGACCAGCGGGGCGAAAAGGGAGATATGGGGATAATCATTTCGCACGTTTATAATTATATACATCTCGAATTCTTGGATGGTAAAGGTTAGTGTAGAGAGAGATGCAGCATGAATATTCACGATCAAATGCTCATTTTTGCTTAATGTTAAAATGTTACGCTTAATAATGAGGATGATTTTGACGTTGCAATTTGTTTTAGATTGTCATAACATAATAAACATATACATTTAGGCAATCTTAGGCTATAAAGTGAAACGACTGAACTCTGGTACTACCAACGTAACGAAGATTAATTATTTTGTCTTGATCATAGAATATATGATAGGATAGGCTATTCTGTCCACGTTAAAAGGGGTGGTTGCAAAGATTTGCACAAATTCCAACCTAAGCCTGTGAGTAAATTTTTGTAAAAGCATTTTTATTGTATAGTACACGAAAATTTAGGAAAACACGTTCCAAAAATCAGCTCGATAGCCGTTGTACTTTTTGAGTTATTTTTCCACCGGACTGAGTTTGAATTTATATATCCACCGGTTACGTAAACTTGTGAATGACTTGAAAATACACAAACTTGTCCAACCAATCACTTCGCAGATGAATTCAGTAACCTAGTCACTGAAAAGCTAATCCAAAAAAATATATGCAAGGCTGAATAGTATATGTGAACAATGCACTTGCAATTAGTTGCATGCAGGGAGCCATAATCCGAGACATATTAAATCATATTTGATGTAAGTCATCTGGCTTTATCTTTTCCGAATTGTGGTTTAAAAATACAGTTCTATCAACTCGTCTTAATACTAATTTGCACCAATTCTTTCCACAATGCCATGATAATAGATTAACTCAAAATCCATCACGAAAATGTTTTACACAATCTGATGAAATATACGAACATGAATGACCAAATACAGTCTCATTAACATTCTTTAAATGTTACATTGTTCATTCTGATGGCATGACCAGGTATGTAATTTGAACAAACACAAACATCAATATTCAATTTGTTTTGCATTGAGATATTTGACGTACAACTAAATAGTTATGCACTTTCAAGAATCCTTTTTAACATGTTTAATTAATGGTCTAATTCTTGTCGGCGTGAAGTAGCTCCTACAACATTAAATACCTAGGATAAGGGAACCAGAGTCCACATACAAAGCATTCGTCCGGATTATCTTTTGTGTGGACTCTAATATGATTCGCAAAGTTAGTCAGTCTGTCGGAGCAAATTTCACAAAATAAGGTGTGGAGTTTTTTCATTGACGGCTAAAACGTGCGCTTGAAGACTTCCAAATGTGTAACTTACTTCAAACAAGTGATACATTTGAAAGCCCACTCCCCTGTGTGCCTCGTCATGTGAAGTCTCAAATGTTTTGTGGATAAAAGCCCTTCTCGCACACATTACACTTGTGGGGGCGTACAGAGTACTGTGAATATTTTAATGATTTCGCAGATTTTCCTCAGCCGAGATCACGTTGTTGCAAACAGTGCACTCGCAATTTCTTTGCGGATTGTTACTATGCTTTTCACGTGACAATTGCGCAGGTCGGTCGAACTTCTTGTTGCAAACGTCACATTGGTACCATTTTTCGCCTGTGTGAACTGAGAAATGCTCATACTGAACATTCGAACGCAGATGCGCACGTGAGTGTTCGCATTTGTGATGCTGCCTTTGTGTTGATGAAGAAAAGAAACTTTTAGAGCAAACTTAGCAAACGTGGTCTTTTCTACCTGTGTGCGTTATCAGGTGCGCTTTTTGATGATGCTTAGCTGTGAAACATTTGGTACCCTTGCTGAACCATACGGGTCGATCCCCAGTGTGACCCAATGTGTACTCGAATTACTTTGCAGAATGTGCAACTAATCCACAGAATATGCATTCATGTTTTGCTGTCCTCTTCATGGAATGTGCATCCTTCAACAAACTATCCCACTGACGGCACCTTACCTTGTCCTCAAAATGCTTCGTGAATATATGAATTTTTATTTCATCCTTACTGGCGAATCTTCTGCAACATTAATCACATTTGTGGGGCCTTTCGCCCGTGTGGCTACTTCAATGTTGATCCAATTGTACTTGCCCAGCATAATTTTTACTGCAAAAAGGACATTCCATCCGACGCCTTCCACTGTGTATGGCTAACTTTTGTTGGAACAATTTCGTCTTTGAAAGGTTTCATTTGAAGTCTGATCACATAATGATTGTTTCACTTTCCTGATATACATTTGATGACAATTATAACATCGGCAGCGGTGAAGGTTGCAATTGTCACATTTGTGAGGTGTCTCAACAGTGTGGCTCGACAGAAGGGCCTTGATAATTTAGGAAACGCTTTCGGACAATGCGTATAATCGTAAGGGGTTTCCCCAATATGTATCACGATATGGTCTTGCAATATGTTGTATGATGAGACAGAGTAGTCGCAAAATATCCAATGATAAGAGTTTGTAGCACCGTGACGCTGCATATGAGTAGTGGCATTTTCGAAAGATTTAAATGTCCATTGATATATGTCACAACAGAAATATGTGGCGGTTGTAATATTGCTATTTTTGAATCCACTTATTGCAAAATATGCATTCAATCGCCATTCTTACGGTTGTTCGGAGCAAGGCTCTGCCCTCTTCGTTGTAAATTTGGCAAAAATTAGGGGGTCGTTCACAAAAGTGGGTGGGGAACACATTTGGAAACTTGAAAATACGAATTTTTTTATTGAATTCTCCGTTGTCGAAAACCCCATTACCCTAATTTTCATATTATCAATTTGCAAATTGTGTTCCCCACCCACTTTGGTGAACGACCCCCTAATTTTCATCAAATTTACAACGAAGAGGGCAGAGCCTTGGTTCGGAGTATATAATTTGCAGCGTCCGATCAATTACCCACTGATATAAAATCAAACTTTCCTTGGGGTTTTCGAAAACGCACCACGATGTTTAATGTTACAATAAACCTGTTACAATTTTGCAAAATTTGTCACCTTTTCGCAGATTTTTTTACAGGGTTCACTAACCTTGGTTTTGTTTTTTGGTAAGCAGATACGGCATGTCCCAAAACTACTCCTTCGCAGTGCTTGGTGCCTAAAATCTGATCGACGAGAAGGTAATGATGTCTTTATATTGTAGCTGAAAGTTGTCGACAAGCGTTCCATGTTTTGTCAGAGCTCAGCTCTGTATCATTCTAAATTCTGCGAACATTGTTGCCGCAACGAGACTGCACTGAGTATGGTAAAGTTTTGAAATTAATGCAGGCTACCGAATAGTTGACGTGTTAATTGGTCACTCCGCGGAAGTATTGAACGGTTTGGGTGTCTTTAATTTAAAAATCCCGGTCATCGGCTCCCTAGTAAATCCTGTGCGTTCTCAATAGGACTGGCAACGTATTAATCGAAACATGCAATGAGCATAAATCATACGCACCGGGCAGGTGAAATACCTCAAATATCAATTATTTATGGAAACGTGAGTCAGGTGGACTGCTACGAGAAATGTCGAGAAATTCTAATTATCTTTTAAATCCGTTATACACACACTTCTGACTTGTATCAAGGTTTTCAAGAATTTGCGGGTATCATAGCTTTCTTAATGCTGGATAATGCCAAGTACAATTAGGTCGCTAATAGATGGCTGTGTTATCATTTCTCAGCGTTTCACAACAGAACTTGGTAGATGTAATATCGCGATGTACTTGGTTTACGAAGTCCTTGTCTGCTGCTTGCCAGTAGGAACCTAACTCACGTTCACTGAACCACAAATACAACAAAGTAGTAAACTGGTGGAAAAACTTAACCGAGTTTGGGCCTTGTGATTCGCTTGAAATTCCTCGAATTTGGAACCCGCAAGAACTCATTGTTAGCTGCCAAGACCTGTCTTGGTCATCCAAAGTATGTCGAGAACACAGGGATGGAGTCCTGTCCATTGGACCGCATTTTATGGCATTAGACCCAAGGGGTGCGTCAACGTGTAATTTCAAAAGTTCTTCTTGGCTCACTGAGTTCAAAGCAATATATTCTGACTTAGAAGCATGACAAAAGACGGTTAAGCGGAAATGGGAATACACTGTTTTATAATGTTCAGCCGTTCAGGATCCCAGATGATCACATGGCAACCTTTTCTGTTCGTTGTGGCTCATTTGGCGATCCAGTACATATATTTTTGTGACGGTCGCGTTTTATATATGTACAGACGTACTTCAAATATGCACGGTGGAAATATGCTTGGTACTGTTGTAAAGCTCGAAATGAATTATTATGATTTCCATACCATTACGGGTAACAAATTTGCTCTCAATGTTCTAAAAGAATCGTCGCATCAATAAAGCGGTAATATTCACAACTATCTAGTGTTGTCACAAGAGGGATGCTATTCAATTGGTTTTCATTGAATATATTTTGGTTACCTGGATATCATCACTTGAGGGCAACTGGACCAACGGACCAATGATCGATCTATTAATCGGGTAATGTTATCCAGCATTTATTTCATCGTTCAAAGATATGTATGACAGATACAAAGCAAACCTGGTTAAATGAAATGTTTAGATCAGAACTGCGCGTTTCTGTACATCCATCAATTCCACATCATTGCAGTTTTGAAAGCTACTTCACTTATATGACATTGCAATGGGCAACTCAAAGTAGTTTTGGTCCACAACTGGTACGTAATGCAATATAAAGTAATATGGGAAAGCGCAAAACCAAATGCATGCTCGTAAAAACGTTCAATATTTAGCTTCTTACACCTACTGATTCAGATATCAAACGCCATCATTATTTGCATGGAGCTTTCACTTATTTCCATTGAGTTTCGTTGATATCATGAAATACTTGAGATTTTTGGAGTAATTTTTTGTTTTGCACTGTAAATAGTTTTAGAATTTCACAGTAAGCTGAGAGTGCTACTGCTTCTTGCAAAATGCATCCGGTTAAATATCAACGGTTTGGTGCTAAATTGCCTTAACTTAAACCAACTAAATTCACTATTAAGAACCGAGACAAATGGCGCGAATGGACAGTCGAGTGCAAAATAATACATTGGAACGATAATTTTGGTTTCTCATAATACGTTATGTAATCATAGTCTATCTTCCAACGTTTATTCTAAGATTTGGCGGTATTGTGAAACACGCTACAAATAACAATATAAGACAAAGACTTGTAAGAATTTGCGTGTAAAAATGTTACCGTTATATTTTAAAAGAATAATCATTCATTGAAATGCGCAGACAAAATTAAAAATTATACTTAAATTGATTGATACAATTGAAAGTTATATTATATTTGTTACCGAAAGTATTACCATATTACCTAACCAGACACACGTTTAGCGATTAAGTTAATTTCAATCACTGAAAATTACATTATACAATTTACCAATAATGTTACAAAAAAATTTTCATATTGAAAGACAAAAATAGATAATTAAAATTGTTGACGACTCGATCCAGGACGGACTTAATTGCGTGGAGGAGATTGACCACCATGGTTATGCTTATACTAAAATAAAATACATGAATTTAAGAAAGTATAAAAATGGAGATATAAAATAAATATTGTCGCAAATCATTATTTTCAACTTACCAACGCATAGGATTTCTTTGTATGTCTGGTTGGGTTGACCGCCCGGGGCTGTGCAGGTGCCGGTTCTGGCTCATGTTGCTCGGCGGCGGGCGGCACAGGTACGTCGGGGTTAATAATGACCTCTGGTAGATGTGGGTCATCAATTTCGCCCTCACCCTGCAATGGCGGATCATTATTATCAACACCGGCATTTTCGGGATGGTCAGGACGATCGACTGGGTTAGGATCAGGTAGAGGATCTTGAAGGTCGTTGTTGTTGATGTCCATTTGGTTAAGTATACTTGCGGGACCGTTTGCGTTAATAAATACGCATTCACCCTCCGCCATACAATATAAAGCTTTTCCCTCCTCGTCCCTGTACGTCCATCCCAATACGATACACAACACCATCCCTTCATTTATTTGCAGGGGTCTGTGACCCAAAAGACGTACGGTGGAATTACTGGGATTAATTCCTCGTTTAACAACGTACCCTAAGGACTGACGGTACTCTGGTCGTACACCGTTGGGGTGGCTATTGTTGGTGGAATTCATTACTGCCTGGTTAACAGTTCGGATGCAGCTTCCATCGAGCAAGGAATTTCGATAGGTCGCATAACCAACATTTAAAAGGTTTAGCTGACTATTTAAGAGAGCATTCGCACTAAAAACAAGTGTACTCCACTTCTGCAGTGTGAATTGTCTATATTTAACTTCAATCCACACAACTATCGAGCTATTGAAATCCACATTGTCTGCGCTGAACCGGTTTTTCGTCGACGTGTTCAGCTCACAATTTTCCCCAGAGCCTACAATTAACTGCAACCGGTATTCGTGTGAGTTCTCGTACTCATTTACAAATTTCCTTTTCACGTCCGTCACGATATGCGCATGTGTGCACGGACGTGCGTGCGTCGTCAGCGCAGCTTGAACTTTAGTGAATGCCCAATTTACAGCTTTACATCCTTGGCTAATCTCTCGCAGACTGTACAAGAAATCGGCTGCTTGTAGCTGTTGGGCCATTACTACAATGGATACAAGAATAGCGTTTATCTCAAGGTACACAGGTATAGAGGGAAGGAGTTCAAAGTTGTGCATACAAGACAAACATACAAGCTTATCTGTATTGCTATTATTACTGCAATTCGTGCAAGAAATTGCCTTCTCCACAGAATAGAGCACAGCTAAATAACACGAGTTCTAGTTCACAAACAAGGCAAGACTATTTTTTTGACTTTGTATTGCACAATAAATTTGCGACGAATAGATATTTGAGCTGATAAGTTGTTCGCAAGATATACACTGTTATCAAACCTCTACTACTCCACAATTTTGCTTTCACTTACACAATTTCACAAGACTCACACAAATAGTCCCCGTCACTTATGTGGACACATTAATGTTAGACAAGATTACAAAATATTATTTTGCCTTTCACACAAACCATGCAGTAATGTGTGTCTTCTGCCGGTATATTTTCAATATATTTCTATTAGAATTTTCGGTATTTAACGTTTCTCCTAATTTACTGTAAAAGGCCGCTTGAGCTTTCCCCCAAACTAACAAATCTGAAACTTTGCACTCCCAATTTTCAGGAAGCCAATGAATCAAATGCATGGAAATGTTTTATAATAAATATCGCCAAGATTCTTTGAATAAATAAATTCGAAAGCGAAGTTTAACTAAATCACAACCGACAGTTAGGAAATTTCAAGGAGCAGTTTCAAGGAAATTTCAAGGAGCAATTTGGTAACTTTGGAAAACTATTAATACCGATTAATACGATGTTCAGTTCACATTTAATACTGTTCGCACAAGGACCGACTGAATGATATTTCGGTTGTGTGAACACACATATATAAAATGTATTCCAGTGGCAGGAGATAATTCTCTCAGCACTAAAGTTCCAACTATTTTCAACCGTGTGGGAGCGTATATGTTAAAGACATGCAAACGAAAGTTTTTAGAAGGATCTCGTGAGACAAACAGCAATGCAGTACTGAACACAGCATGAAATTTAAGCGTTTCAAAAGTAATTCGGTTTTCTCTTTTAGTAATTATAACTTCAACCACTTCAACATAGTCTCTCAATATTGCAAGATTAACAACGCCAGGTGCTAAAATAAGTTTTAAAGCTCACCGTCTCACTGAAAATATAGCTTATGTTGCAAGTAATTGCGACTCACCATTAAAAATGAATGACCGTTTTCCATTGAGTTTTTGAATCTGTAGATTGGTATAACGAATAGGTAATTAATGAGGACAATTTCGTTGTTCTAACTGCCTGACTTGTATTCAGGTCTGTGACGTTTACTTTCCTTTTTTAATCTGGGCAATGCCCTATTATGAGACAATGACTCGTAACGATAATGGGACTCACGACTTTCTGTTAGAAACAAATGTGCCCCATGGCAAGAAAGCGGACGGATTGTGATTACATACAGTTACTTTTTTATAAAACGCTTACAGAAGTCAGCTTTAGATTTCTTGCGAAGTGGTTCAAATTTTCACACTACGTAAATACATTGTTCTTATTTTCAGATTTAAAAGCTTGCAGATGAAGAATCTAATATGCGATCGCCTCAATACAAAATACGTTAGCATGTTAGCATTTGATGAGATTCAAAATATGATTTTAATTGAAGCTGTGCAATTTATTTTCTCGCGTGTACTAAATATGCTGATAAAGGACCTGATACTTAATCGTGATACCGCGTGTCGCCAAACCGGACATTCTATTTTTTTCTATTTTAAAGTACTAGTAGTTATTCAAATCGAAAATATAAGCCGACGAATAATTTACTTTATCAAACACGGATATACCTAATATTTACCATGTTCATGTCTTTCTGAGTGATGCGACTATTAAAGTTGATTTCAGACAATGAGCAAATGTTGGCGATTTTTTTAGTTTCCCAAGTTGAAAGTAACAACATACTGATAAAACAACGTGAATAAATAAGATAATGTTTATTCGATCCATACTGTAATCATAGTTTTTAACAGTTGCTATACCTTCGAGAAATCTGTGCTGAATAAAGCGGAATCAACGGCCTAACGAAAAGTTTCAATGACAGGAAATCCAGACTAAAAATGTAGGAAAAGGTGTCGCAAGTTGACTTCGGACTAAATGTGTCGCAAATTGACTTCGGACTAAAGGTGCCGCAAATTGACTTCGGACAAAATGTGTCGCAAATTGAACTCGGACTAAAGGTGTCGCAAATTGACTTCGGACTAAAGGTGTCGCAAATTCTGATCACACTAAGGAATAATTTCGATTAACCAAGAACTTTACTAAAAATACGTACGAAAGTGGTCACATTCCAATTCAGCATGGTTTTAAATTTCGTCATTTGGTACACTTTTCGGCTCGATTACTTACAAGGAGAAACCGAGAAATCCAAACATGATGGTCTCAACATGACTAAAGGCGCGTGGTTTAAAATATTTGAAGAAAACCGCAAATAATTGGGAAAACAGAACCCACATAACCAGAACAAAACAGAACATAATAGCACTACCGGTACATTTGGTATGTTTCCAGATATTCAACTCAACAGGCAACAACTCAAAGCAAATGATAAGTGTACTCGTCATTTGTAATATGATCATATTTTACAAGTGACTTTTTTAATATACTCGTAAGTTAGGTCTTGCGCCTGGAGGTTAACTTTCCGGATTTCTCAATATCAGATGATGAGAAGTAACATTCCCATTATATTAGGTTCTGAAATCCATCGTCGGTTGTATCCTCCACAAATCTCACAAAGTCTCCAAAATAGTATAAAGTAGTGCAACAGTATTCACTTTTTGAAAAATCGTCAACAATTGCAATATAAATTATCAACTGCATCCCTTGTGCTGAATACTATTCAGTTGTGATTTATTTTCTGTAGCTGCCGTAACTTTGCAGAAAACGGAATCATTCTAAAATTCAATTTTAAATGCCATATTTAAAATTGAGAGCCGAGTGGCTCCTTTTTCTGCAAATTATCAGCAACATTCATAATCGTACCTAGCTGCAACTACTTCTACTTTATTTAATAGACTGATCGTGGTAAAATGCTTACACCACCAACAAGACAATTTAGTGTTATCTGTGGAGGGATTTCTTATGTAATGTTTCGTGCCTGTGTTTCCCTTTAAGCCTTCGTACTGTGGTGAAGCCTTACAAATGTTAAGCGTTCATCAATAAATCTTGCAGTAAAAAACCAAATCCCAATCTAGTGAGGTGTTATTTTACTTGACTCTTTGATAATTGCTCCGTGATAATTAGGAAGGACAACAGAGCCTGCATTATAAGTGCAGTAGATTTGAACTGTGAGAAGAGAAGCATTGCGGACGCACAGGCGAAAGGTACTACAAGTGCGGATTCTTTGACCGAGCGTGTCTCGTCACTTCCAATGCCGAGCAGCTCAAGAACCTCCACACGCCCAGAAAAACTTTCAGTTGCGACATCTGCGGAAACTCGTGAGCACAGTACAAAGAAACGCCTATGTAGTGGCCTATGTGTGGTGATGAAAACTGATCAATTCTGCTACACTCAAGTAAACTACGCATTCGCGGATAATGTTGAGATGGGGAAAGGTGACACACCGGCAGAAGGACTTATGGGTGCATGCTTTGCGGCAGAAGATTTTCTTTCTACTGCGGCAACAAGTAGCTGTGCCAATGCCACAGTGGCGACAGGAACTTTAAGTGTCACGTATGAGCCAATTGATGAACTGAACCCAAGACGACCATCAAGGAAGAGCGCTTGTTTCTGTGCTTCGCAGAATGAACCCGGCATGTCAGGAGAAAGGAAACAAAGACAATGCCACTCCGGAATGTGCTCAGAAGCGTCTTAGTAGTAGGAGCAAGCCACTGCTATTTTGCTACTCTAAAACTGAGTAGAGTTTCATGAGTTATAGAATAGAATAGTACCGAAATTATTTTTTAAACATTTACCGTCTTTTGTTTGAATTAACAATTCCAATGGTAATGCAAACCCTGAAATTAATTTTCTGCTCTGGTCAATAGTTCAATATGGTGTAAGTTAACGTTGTTGGGTAATAAAAGTACAAATCACTACTGAAAATACTTTACGTTGTGAAACAAATTTCGTAAATATATTATAAATGGTCGTATTAAAGGTATTATGATATTAGCTGTAATGTCTTTGGTTCAGAAAGAAAATTTCTTAGTTGTGGTAATAATAAAATAAATATCATTGCAAAATTCCTACTACTGTACTAAAACTTTTCATTTGTCTTGAAAACCATCGTGAAATAATTTGATTTGGAAAGGAAACAGAGTATATATAATGCAGTCAATTTGTTATCATAATATTTGTAAAGTTTAGCATAAAATCTTACCTCGGATGTATATTCAAACACATGGATTCATTTCAGTGCGTAGATATGTACATAACGGGATGTGTCATGAACGCTCTTTTATTAAGTCGCGGAGCCGCTAATTACGATCACTATGTCCATCTGTCCATCCGTAGATCATATCGAAAGCCATACCAGAGAACGCCCTAACGATTGTGACCGGTATGGTGCGTCATATCAGATTAGGTCATCCGACACCATTTACTAGAAACCTCACACAATTTGTAAGCCGCAGGAATGTATTTTCTGTGGAAAGTCTTTTTCAGATGTCACAGAGCTTAGAGAACATATAATCGGACATGTCGACGAGATGGTGTATTCCAGCATTGTGCCAGAAATGTTGTTCGTAACAAAAACGTATTTCAATAAGCACAACGGCACGCATTCACACAAATGAGAGTTTTGCGGTGATACATTCTCCAAATTTGCAAAACTGGAAATCCACATCAAACGCCACGTTCGCGAAAACTACCACCAATGACATGTTTGCGAACGAGCATTTGGATATGCAAGTATTCTCACAGCCCATCTTAAAACAGTTCACAACGATGTCCGAGCACATGATTGTAGCGATTGCGGGATGAAGTTAAAAACAAACTGTGATCTTAAAAAGCATTCGGTGACTCATAACTCCGACGGTTGCCCGTTTTGTGAGAATCTGTTTTACTCAACCGGACAGTTGAAGCGTCATGAGGCGCAGGAGCGCCCGGAATAAAAACATATGTATGTGAAGTGTGTGGGAAAGCGTTTCATAATAAACTGAATTTAGATAATCACATAAGAAGTCACACCGGAGAAAAGCCTTTCCATTGTGGCCACTGCCCCAAGCGCTTCGCTCTTTATCAATCAGTTAAGACGCACATGAATTATGTTCATTTATCAGTGATACGGCGGCCGCATCAGTGCCGATTTTGTCCGAAACAATTTGCAAGACGACAGGATCACCAAAATCATGAAAGGGTCATACTGGCGAGAAACCGTTTACATGTCCTCTTTGTTCGAAATCATTCAGAACAAACACTGATCTGTACAAACACAAGCTAGTACATATACCATTTGAACAGCGATCCTGTTTCCTTTGTGCGATTTGCAACGTGTCAATAAAACAATGACTGAACTTTGTTCTCAACTGTCAAATCATGCCGGGATTAAACCCTATGATTGTACACATTGCCACAAAAGGTTTGCGAACAAAACAACATTCTGAAACCATATCAGAACGCACACCGGAGAACAACCATATCAATGCATATTTTGTTTGAAAGGATTTTGACAAATTTCTCACTGGATGGGGCACCTACATAGTCACACCAAAGAGAAATCTCACACGTGCAACATTTGTGGCTTTTGGTAACGAGCGAAAGCGTTACTGGGGGACCACACGCTACAGCACACAGGGGAGGAGCCGTATAAATGTAAGTTATGTGGAAAAGTGCTGGCTTCGCGTGACACCTATCTTATTCACAAGCTGCGCTACATCGAGAGAACTTAAGTTAAATAAAATTGCATTCCAAACTGTCTCTCAAGAAGATATTTATTTCCCCCATGAGGTGCCTTTTTATGCAATGGGATTTGATTCTAAAAATTTCTTCAATATCATAAGCATATTTATTCCTTAACGACTTTGTTAAATATGTTCAATTTCGATGAACTATGAAGTAGTGTAATTTTTTTGGCTCTTCTTTGAATAAATAGTTTAAATTCATAAATGAAAAATAATCAACTGGTACAGAAACACCATATGTTATGGTTTTTCAAAATAATTTAATAAAGATAATGACCTGCAGCTCAAAACAAAACTTTGCAGATTCTTTGGGGTACAGCAAGGATATCGGTTTTATGCCGAAGTGTAAAAGGAGAAAATACGGATTATTCAACAAAAGGTGCTGACATAATTTTTTTGATTCAAGCCATCAGAACGTGATCAGTCCCTGATCACATCTCCCGTCCAACCTTCCACACAACCCATCTAGCTCTGGGTTTCGCGACATGATTAGCTTTTGTGACAAGACAATAGCTGACCACCTGCTTTTTGTCGTAGGGATAATTGAAAATTAAGTAATTGTTTTCAATTGTATCTTGAACTGAATCGAACCATCAAGCATGGCTGCGAGTATTTTTTCCCAGCATACGTCGACGGCATTGTTACGAATGTGTCGTTTTTAGGAGAGCCCGCGGAATCAAATCACCCTATTCTAGCACCGCATTCTTTTACTACAATATGTCAATTATGTTGAGAGTCAGCGGAAGTCGCTTTACTTACAATAAGCGACGACAAGCTAGTTAACCACGACAATGATCACAGGAAAATAATTTTAAAGACAGTTGTACACGATTTCACGCAACCAGTCATCTGGTGAGAAAGCTTTGTACTCGATTCACTAAACCGGATAACCCTGCTATTTGAAAATTGGATGGTAACTACTATTGCATAGTAATTTTTTTTCGTTCTTTTACTGATTTTCCTATTAATTCCTTGAAAACGGTTTCCAAAGACAAAATTATATTTGTCCCTTATATAACATTTGGTAACAAGCATTTTGACAAGCTTTCTATGGATTATGTGACCCGATTGTAGTCAGAGCAGTGTTGTAGTTGCAGGCAAACAACTACGTGCTACATAGGGCAGCACTTAAACCAACCATGTCTGTTAGAGTTTTCTTATGGCAACGCGTTTCTGAAAGCAACTTATTATATTGTTAGTCTGGTGATTTTTAAAATAAATATCTTAATAAAACAAAATGTATAAGCAAATAATATGTTAATAACACAAAAATCAATTTTGCGCCATTAAAAATTCGCCTACCTGCTACTACATGGTTTCATTGTAAGATTTCATACCGAAGTCTTTAGATGTTAGAAGTACTTATGATATAATTGTTCTGTTAGATCTATCAAAAGCTTTCGATCTTGTAGACCACAACATAATTATAAAATGTTATGACATGCTTGAAGTTAATGGTAATGATATCATGTGGGTAGCAGACTTCTTAAGAAACAGAACACAGGTACCAAATACAAGAATTTACTGTCTAGTTTCCTTCCCTGATGCTTTCAGAACTCTAGCGACTCAAAACCTAATTCGATCGAATCAAAACACAAAAATCACTGCTGAAAAATATATGTGGACAATGTACTAATGATTACTTGGTTAATGCAGGTAGTACTCTGAGGCATGTTAAATGATATTTCATTAAATTCATTTGGTTTATTTTCTCCAAATTCCGGTTTCAAAATACAATGTAATAAAGTTGTTTAATATTTACACCAACGATTCTCTGTAGTGACATAATGTTCCGTTAATTCTAAGAATACGCTCACCACATCCTGAAGTATATGTATATACATGACCCCCTTATATTCTCACAAACTTTGTTCATACTTTACAGTATTAATTTTGATATTATTCCCAGATGGTAACTTCAGCAAAGACCAACCTCAATACCCAATTTGGTTTACATTGTCCATAGGCGTGGATATTTGAATTCCACTTTTACTGAGGTTCTACTACGAATCCTTTCTCTCAGATTTCTGTAATGTTCTATTTCGCTCTAGGGTGAAGGCGGTCGTGAAATTTTAAAGAACTACAGTAGGCGAACGTACGTCCACAAACTTAGCATTCGAACACATTCTCTTTTGTGTGATATCTAATTCGATTCACAAAGTCACTCCGTCTGCGTTTTGCAAACCCCTTGGAAGATATTCCACAAAATAAGGTGTGTGCTTTTTCATGGATAGCTAAAACGTGCGCTTGAAGACTGTCCGAACGAGCAAATGATTTCAAACAAGTGGTACATTTAAAAGCTTGCTCTTCGTTTAATGTGCCTAGTCGTACACCGCAAATGAATAAAACCATTCTCGCATACGTTGCATATGTTAAGGCGTAGAGTACTGTGGATTTTCAAATGAACTCCTAGATTTTCTCTAACCGAGACCGCCTTACTGCAAACAGTATACTCGTAGTTTCTCATCGGATTGCGACTATGCTTATGACGTGACAAGTGAACAGGTCTGCCGAACTTCTTATTGCAGAAGTCACATTGATACCATTTTTCGCCGGTGTCAACTCGCAAATGTACTTCAAGCCTACCTTCCGTGGCAAACTTTTTCGCACATACTGAACATTCGAATGCAGGTCCAGTTGAGTGTGCACATTTGTGATGCTGCTGTAGTATTTGTGACGAAAAGAACGCTATATCGATGAAAAGAGATTCACCTGCACCGTTTGTAAAAAGTCGTTTAAAACAAAAATAAGTTCGATAATCACACCAGCACGCACTCACACAAATGCGAGTATTGCGATAAAACATTTTCAAATTACACAAAGCTTGAGTTACACATTAAACACATTTATGAAAACTACCGGCAATGCAATATTTGCGAACGACATTTGGTCAGGGTCCAAATCTCTCTGTTCACCTTAAAACTGTCTATAACGGAGTGCGAGCGTATGATTGTAACGAATGCGACAAAAATCTCAAAACAAAGTTAGGTCTTAACAGCACTTGGAAACTCATTCCTCACGTCGAACCAATAAATATGGTTACAAGTAATTTGAGAAGCTATTTTACGCAAATCGGAACTTGAAACGCCATAGAGCGAGGGTGCACTCGGGAATGAAACCGCATGCATGTGAAATGTGTGGAAAGGCGTTTCATAAAATGATTAGCTTATTTTGAGCACCGATCGCGCGGAGACATTAAATTATGACAAGGTTCTTGAAAAAACACAAAAAAGTAGCACTTTAGTAAACACTTTTGTTTAAAAGTTATAGCACAAAAAAGTTTCAAAACGTCTTTGCGGTCAAACGGTAGCCTTCGACACTACAATTACCTTAGATCTATGTGTTACATTTATAGATGGGTAGAATGATACCACTTGCCATATATTATCGTTAAAATATTTGACCTCCCAACGGTAACTAACCCTTACCGTTGGTCACACTACGCTGTTACGTTATTTGCCGAAAACAAAAGTCCGACATTCTTATCCGTTTAAGCAGGATATCATAAAACGGAAAAGTATTTGAATTGGCCGTTACCGTTACATGAAAACCTTTGACCTCAAAATGACCTCGGATGTATGCGTTATGTTCGTAGACGATTAGATGGGTATGCCAATAGCCATATGTTTCCATTGATAAAATGACCTTGTAAGGGTTTATAACGGTTGCCGTTGATTAAGAGGGCTGAAAATTAATTGGGCTCGTCCCTATGAGCTTAGGAACCCCATTGTAAAAAAACAGAATGGAAAAATTCCTCTCCGTTTGAAAGATGTCGCATGGACGTTCGGAACAGACACAAAATAACGTAATTATAAGTTAGCATTAAATTGCTACACAACGGCAAGTTTACAAATGCAAATAGTATTTCGATACCAAACTGAATTTAAAAAAAATACAGAACATTTGGAATGAAAACGTTAACTAAATTCTTTTTCATCAGCACCACCAGATACAGCACACAGTCGTAATTTGTGTACGCGGTCGGCTTTGTCAATGTTTGTCTTGCCTGGTTAACTGTCCGTTCTCATTAGATCAAGTCAAGTACCTGAATTCGGAAAACATCTTGCTTTGATTATTGTGTGTGTCCTAGAAGCGCTTTGTCATCTCTCTAAGCTTTGAAAACAATTAGTTATTCGTCACCTTTAGCGGTTTATCAGCGGCTTGAATAAATTTAATATATTTTTGATGCGGCTCGAGGCGCACCATTTGCATTTAACCAAGAAACCGACTATCAGTAATACTATTACCCACGGAGTATTTGTACATGTTGCTAAAACTTTAAAACATATCAGTCACTATTCTCATTCAAGTATTTTATATAATGTTATTTAGTCGTGCGGTCTCCAAAATATTAGTAAGCAAATTAGTTTTGTATAACACACACTCGTTATACAGTATAATATTGTAGGGTGTATACTCCACATAACGAGTACAAGCCGATGCCACATTTTATTTCGCAGCAGTATTATCTTATCACTAGTTGCAGATAGTCAAATCGTTTATGTCGCTATCAGTTTTCACGGTGGTTTGAAACACAATATTTGTTTTTGAACAACCAAGCGTCATAAGAAGTTTCGAGTTTTCAATAGTCTGAAGCGAATTCAGTCCATAACAGATTTTTGTGTCTTACGTTTGATATTCTACAAAATCTTGCTCATTATATAATTTGTTGTCCATAATATTGTTAGATCGAAACCTATTTACTATTCAATTGTAATCTAGAAATCAGCAAAAGGATCGGATTTACTTTCAACACAAACGAGTATTCCACAAATATCAAATATACGAACATCTTTACAAATATCCCTCACGAGCTCCTTCACATTTATAGCACATTTTCAGTATTTTCACAAGTGTACGCTTTAAGGTGCTTCCAAGTATAACAGCACAGGTTCAATCGGTTGACAAACCATATTCTTGTATACCATGTCATTAGTCGCTGAAACAGCACATATAATGAAGAACGAGCGGCTTCGCAACCTTACTTGCGGTGCCGCCAACTGGCTAGCTTGGAGAGTAAGGGAAAATGTAAAAGAACTTACACAGCCGAAAACCCATGGCTTCATTTCTGATAAGGTAGCGAAGGAGTTCGAACAGGAGAGCACTTACAAGCGTGAAACTTGTGAAAATAATATTGATGAGTGGAGAAAATGCGGAACTGAATAGTTCATTTGTATTAAAATTCCGCAACTGCGATATTGATCTGGACAGCCCTGTAATATTGAATGTTCAGGTTGAATGCGAATCGCAAAAGTCCTATAAATGGGACACATTTGTCGATTCCACAAATCCCGCAATTCGTACAGATATAGATTTTCATTTTGCATCATACAGCGTCTATTTTAATTCTGTAATGCATGATGTGTGGTTCTCATCCGTTGTGGATGATATATCTGAATTTGCCAATCACCGTGATGATAGTGGCCAAGAAACTGCGGGTTTCCGACCATCTTTAGGATACGTCAGTACCGGAAAGAACTTCAGATTGTTGCGTCGATCGGTTTTCTAATTTAAAGACGACATGTGTGTGCCCATTGAATTGGGGAAGGAGTTTTGTTACAACGATAAACCGTAGAAACTTATATTTTGCGACACTGTTTTCGTCGCAGAAAACAGTCCTCCAACAGTGTACTCGTATACACCAAAGAAGGATGGTACCAATGCGTGGTATGTGAGCAAGCAAAACAACATCCGAGCACCTTATGACTGTGTCGACCATCGCAATGTTACAACTGTCGTAATCACTAGTAACTGAATCCTTATTCTTGTTAAACTAATCCAGATATTAACCCCGCAACTTTGCTTCATCACAATATAGAATATTATAGAAGTACCAATTTATTTTTACACTAATTACAAAGGCATAGATACTTAGATGGACGCGGAATTGCAAAATATATTTACCTGTTTGTAAATTCCAGTAGCTCCAATGAACGCACAAAGCGAAATGGATTTTATGATTCACTACTTCATTGTAACAGCTTTACCAATCCTCAACAAAAATTATGATAACTTTAATTACCATATGTCCGTTTCTAACCGCGTTAAGGTTGAAGCCACAGCCATATTGCACGAGAACGAATGCTTGGCATTCGCAAGTAGTGCAGTTAAGTGGTTGCATGTGGCAGTTACAAATAGTGTAATGCAGTTGACTGAACCCCTTCGTCATGAAGAGATAACGAAACCAATTGAAGATGCGTTTGCCGATGACAACGATTTTAAAAACGTATTCATAAAAAGTTTGTTTATAATGAGCGGTGAGAACTCGACGTTCAATTCGGCATGCAAATCCAAATCTTCTGAATTTCCAATCCAGTTGGATAGCAGCATTATCCTTTGCATCAAAGGTGTGTATCGTGGCTATCAATGTGAGTGCTGGGACACTCTACTCGTAAATCCAAGCGCCCTGCTACAAGCACAATCCGACGTCATGAAATTCGGATTCAATTTGCTTGTAGGCTCCGCAAGAAATGGAAAAATGTTTGCCCCCGAATGGGCAAAAGTTGATACTATCTTGTAGGACAACTACCCAGAAGACATAATACCAACGTTGCGCCCATCACTTGGATACATTGTGGAAAAGGGAAAAAATCAAAATATCAAGGACTCGATTCAACTACTCCCAAGATCTTCTGTAAAGTTCGCATCAGGAATGCAGATTTGTTTTCAGTTGGGTGGTGAGTTTACACTGGAGAACCGCCACTACAATGTAATGTTTGCAGCAAATATATGTGTAAACGAAGTAGGATCCCCTACATTTTTGTACAACCCGTAGACAAGCCATATGCCTGTGAACCGTGCGGAAGAGTAGAGTCATCCTTGTTTCAATGCAGACGCTAGTAATATTTCTAATGCGTCAACTGTGATTTTCAACAATGAAAACAGTGTAACAAACGTTAGCTCTGACGGACCAGATCCATCGCACGAACAGGTGAAAATCCCTATAATTGCGAATTCTGCGGTAGCGGATGTGGAGCCGCAAGTCGTTGCAGCTTTAAACGAATGAGAACCAGAGAGTGCAAGACCAATGGAACCAGAACCATTAGCGTCACCAGTCGCAGGTCCAAGTGGAACACAATCGGTTCCCAAAAATGATGGACAAGTCCCGTTAGGTGGCAGAACAACAAAAACCGTTCTCCTGCGGGTAAGTGCACTTTCTATATACGATCAGTTGAAAACTTTTCAATTACATCTATGATAGCTTCAGATCACTTTATCATGCAATAACATAATTAAATACTTTTACAGGCAAAACTGATGGAACCGGAAAAGCGGAAAATGAGTTAGCTGAAGAGGAAAAAAACCAGAAGAGAGCGCAAATGAAACCACGTTCATCGCGCAAATAAATTCGGCGATTAGGTACTTTATTTCTCTTATCAAAATTATAATTCAAATCAAGGTTTACTGTAAGTTTCGTAGTTCTTTGGATTTTACATTCAACATTTAATTTTTTAAAGCGATGTTTTAATATTGCATTGAACTCCTTCATTTAAATTTCTCTTCTTGAAATATCAATAAAATCTAAAATTATTTTAAAATCTCGGTATGTATATTTTTTATTTATTTATTGACTTTACTGCAGACACAATATCGCATAGTAGACTTTACTCTAATTAGGCATTACCCCAGGTTCCTAGAGATCGACTTACACATACGCAAGGTTCATATCTCTAAACTACTCACTTAGCTATGGGTTTCCCCGCGACAGTCTGAGAGGTATTACTCCGATTTCTGGGGCGGGAGTCATCACCCACAGTACCCGTTTTGGCTAGAGGTCGGTTCGACACCTCTTTCCCCCTCTAGACTGCCCGACAGGCCTTAGGTTGGAAGCAAAGAGTATCCTCCTCAACGTGGGATCGAACGCGGTTCCTCCAGTCCTAAGTCCTAGTCCTTAGCCATCAGACCAGGCCGCCTGCCTCTTTTTTATGTTTGCTTTTGGAATACACTACTGAGCACTGTTCCTAGCAATGTATATGCTTCACCATTAATCTAGTTCTAGCAATCTAGTTAAATAAGCACTGAAATAATAATGTAGATGCGAAATTACATATAAAAACTGATCATTACTCGATTTGGGCAAGTTTTTAATATAAACTATGAATTAAATTTAATAATAATTAATTGAATTAGTATAACATTTAGTTAAATATACACTGCATTCTTAATGTACATGATAAATTACGTTTAAATGCTGATTTTCACTCGATTTGGACAAGTATTTAAAATAAACTAATCATTAAATATCATTATAATTAACTGAATTAGTATTATATTTTTTAAATAAACACTGCATTTGTAATGTACTTCATAAATTACGTTTAAATGCTGATTTCACTCGATTTGGACAAGTATTTAAAATAAACTAATCATTAAATATCATTATAATTAACTGAATTAGTATTATATTTTTTAAATAAACACTGCATTTGTAATGTACTTCATAAATTACGTTTAAATGCTGATTTCACTCGATTTGGACAAGTATTTAAAATAAACAATTAATTAAATTTAATTTTAATTAACTTAGTTAATGTAACATTTAATTAAATAAACACTGCATTCGTAATGTACTTCATAAATTACGTTTAAATACTGATTTCCACTCGAGTTGGAAAAGTTTTATATACTAACTATTTAATTAATTTAATTATAATAAATTTAATTAGTGTAACATTTTGTTAAATATACATTGCATTAGTAATGTAGATGATAAATCACGTTTAAATACTGATTTCCACTCGAGTTGGAAAAGTTTAAAAAATAAACGATTAATTAAATTTAATTAGAATTAATTTTTTTAGTGTAAGATTTTGTTAAATAAGTAATGCATTAGTATTGTACTTGATAAATTACGTTTGAATACTGATTTTTGCTCGATTTGGTCAAGTTTTAGATACTAACTATTAATTTAATTTAATTATAATTAACTGAATTGGTGTAAGATTTAGTTAAATAAGCACTACAATTGTAATGTATATGATAAATTACGTTTAAATACAGACATTCACTCGATTTGGACGTGTTTTAGACAATAACTGTTAATTAAATTTAACTATAATTTACTTAATTAGTGTAACATGTGGTTAAATAAACACTGCATTAGTAATGTACTTGATAAATTACGCTTAAATACTGATTGTCACTCGATTGGGACAGGTTTTAAGTATAAACTAATAGTTTAATTAAATAATAATAAAATGAGTTTAGTGTAACATTTAGTTAAATAAGCACTGCATTCGTAATGCACATGATCAATTGCGTCTAAAAACTGATTTTCACTCGATTTGGTCATGTTTTATATACTAACTATTTAATTAATTTAATTATAATTAACTTAATTAGTGCAACATTTTGGTAAATAAACATTGCATTAGTAATGTACATGATAAATCACGTTTAAATACTGATTTTCACTCGAGTTGGAAAAGTTTTAAAAATACACGATTAATTAAATTTAATTAGAATTAATTTAATTAGTGTAAGACTTTGTTAAATGATCACTGTATTAGTGATGTACTAGTTAACTTACGTTTAAATACTGATTTACTCGATTTGGTCAACTTTTAGATACTAACTATTTATTAGATTAAATTATAATTAACCGAATTGGTGTAACATTTTGTTAAATAAGCACGGCATTGGTAATGTATATGATAAATTTCGTTTAAATACTGATTTTCACTCGATTTGGACAAGTTTTAAATATAAACTAATAGTTTAATTAAATAATAATAAAATGAGTTTAGTGTAACATTTAGTTAAGTAAGCACTGCATTAGTAATGTGCATGATAAATTACGTTTGAATACTGATTTTCACTTGATTTGGACAAGTTTTAGATACTAACTATTAATATCATTTAATTATAATTTACTTAATTAGTGCAACATTTTGTCACATAAACATTGCATTAGTAATGTACATGATAAATAACGTTTAATTACTGATTTTCACTCGATTTGGTCAAGTTCTAGATACTAACTATTAATTTAATTTAATTCTAATTAACTGAATTGGTGAAACATTTAGTCCAAATCCATTAGCGCAACATTCGAAATGATCGGGCTTTTCCGTTTGTTCGGAACGATGTCGGTTCGTGCAATGGATCCGATCCGCCAGAGCTAGCGTTTATTACGCTGTTTTCATGGCCGCAAATCATAGTTGACGCATTCGAAAGATCACTAGCGTCTGCATTTATACCAGAAACGTCCAACTATGTTCATAAACATATTAGCTGCACAAATCACATTGTAGCTGCAGTTCTCTAGTTAAACCTGACCACCCAACTGTAAACAAAATAGTTCATTCCTGCTGTGAACTTTACAGAACACCAAGGCAGTAATCGTATTGATTCCTTGATGTTCTGATTCTTTCCCTGTGCCGCAATATATCCAAGGGATGGGCGTTAAGTGGGCACAATGCCTTCTAAGTATTTGTCGTGCAGGAACATATCCACTTTTGCCCATTCAGGGGCATACATTTTCTCATTTCTTGCAGAGTCTACAAGTAAATTGAATCCTGATTTTATGACGTTTGTTTGTGCTTGTAGCAGGGGGTTTGGATTCACGAGAAGAGTGTCCCACCACTCGCACTGATTGTCGTGATATACAACTTTGATGCAGTCATTAATGCTGCTATCCAATTGGATTGGTTTTGTATCATATCACAATCAAACTTTTCAATCAATCAGTGCACATTTACTTGTTTTAGTTTTCCGCAGTGGCTCCGGATGATCTGAAAGGGAGGCATTCATAAATCATTCTTTCTTTCATTCATTCAATCATTCATTCTTTAAATTATTTTATGCATTCTTTAAATTATTTTATCCATTCTCTAAATTATTTATCCATTCTTTAAATTATTTTATCCATTCTTTAAATTATTTTATCCATTCTTTAAATTATTTTATCCATTCTTTAATTATTTGATCAATCATCCTAATAAGTTGCTGCCAGTACATAATGCTTGGTGTATTTAGCCGATCGTGAAACTCGTACAATAATACTGATTGGATGGCATATGTTCCCCCATTCAGAAGGCGATATCGAGATAGCAATGCTGTCGTGGTTAAATGGGAAACAATTCTATCGAAAACGAAAAAAATCAAGGTGGTAAGGGCAAAGGGCAATGCTTCCGACAAACTTTCTCCGGAGATAAAGAAAATATGTGCTCAGCAAAATCCATATGACCATTCCAGCGTGTCGTTTGTATTTTAAACATGCCGTATGTATGCCGTATAATCGGTCTATTCGACTGTTGTATAACCGTTTGCTGTGACATAATGTTGGCATATGCCGATATACGTGATATTAGTGATAATTAGTGATGTTACATATGTACATTCCATTGGCCTAAAATACCAACTACCAAATTAGCTATTGTACGAATTTAGATAGCAAATATTTTAGTATTCCATTTATCAAATTTAGTTCATACAACTTCTCATTTCGTTGTTTCTAACGCCATTTGTTTAAAACATTAAAATATTTTTTTTCAAAACTCATTATTTGGACTGAGCAATGCACTTTGGAAGACAATTACGGCGCTAGTGAGTGGAAGTTTCGAGTTTCTAATAGTCTCAAGCGAATTCAGTCCATAACAGATTTTTGTGTCTTACGTTTGACATTCTACAAAATCTTGCTCAATATATAATTTGTTGTCCATAATATTGTTAGATCGAAATCTATTTACCATTCAATTGTAATCTAGAAATCAGCAAAAGGATCGGATTTACTTTCAACACAAACGAGTATTCCACAAATATCAAATATACGAACATCTTTACAAATATCCCTCACGAGCTCCTTCACATTTATAGCACATTTTCAGTATTTTCACAAGTGTACGCTTTAAAGTGCTTCCAAGTATAACAGCACAGGTTCAATCGGTTGACAAACCATATTCTTGTATACCATGTCATCAGTCGCTGAAGCAGCACATATAATGAAGAACGTGCGGCTTCGCAACCTTACTTGCGGTGCCGCCAACTGGCTAGCTTGGAGAGTAAGGGAAAATGTAAAAGAACTTACACAGCCGAAAACCCATGGCTTCATTTCTGATAAGGTAGCGAAGGAGTTCGAACAGGAGAGCACTTACAAGCGTGAAACTTGTGAAAATAATATTGATGAGTGGAGAAAATGCGGAACTGAATAGTTCATTTGTATTAAAATTCCGCAACTGCGATATTGATCTGGACAGCCCTGTAATATTGAATGTTCAGGTTGAATGCGAATCGCAAAAGTCCTATAAATGGGACACATTTGTCGATTCCACAAATCCCGCAATTCGTACAGATATAGATTTTCATTTTGCATCATACAGCGTCTATTTTAATTCTGTAATGCATGATGTGTGGTTCTCATCCGTTGTGGATGATATATCTGAATTTGCCAATCACCGTGATGATAGTGGCCAAGAAACTGCGGGTTTCCGACCATCTTTAGGATACGTCAGTACCGGAAAGAACTTCAGATTGTTGCGTCGATCGGTTTTCTAATTTAAAGACGACATGTGTGTGCCCATTGAATTGGGGAAGGAGTTTTGTTACAACGATAAACCGTAGAAACTTATATTTTGCGACACTGTTTTCGTCGCAGAAAACAGTCCTCCAACAGTGTACTCGTATACACCAAAGAAGGATGGTACCAATGCGTGGTATGTGAGCAAGCAAAACAACATCCGAGCACCTTATGACTGTGTCGACCATCGCAATGTTACAACTGTCGTAATCACTAGTAACTGAATCCTTATTCTTGTTAAACTAATCCAGATATTAACCCCGCAACTTTGCTTCATCACAATATAGAATATTATAGAAGTACCAATTTATTTTTACACTAATTACAAAGGCGTAGATACTTAGATGGACGCGGAATTGCAAAATATATTTACCTGTTTGTAAATTCCAGTAGCTCCAATGAACGCACAAAGCGAAATGGATTTTATGATTCACTACTTCATTGTAACAGCTTTACCAATCCTCAACAAAAATTATGATAACTTTAATTACCATATGTCCGTTTCTAACCGCGTTAAGGTTGAAGCCACAGCCATATTGCACGAGAACGAATGCTTGGCATTCGCAAGTAGTGCAGTTAAGTGGTTGCATGTGGCAGTTACAAATAGTGTAATGCAGTTGACTGAACCCCTTCGTCATGAAGAGATAACGAAACCAATTGAAGATGCGTTTGCCGATGACAACGATTTTAAAAACGTATTCATAAAAAGTTTGTTTATAATGAGCGGTGAGAACTCGACGTTCAATTCGGCATGCAAATCCAAATCTTCTGAATTTCCAATCCAGTTGGATAGCAGCATTATCCTTTGCATCAAAGGTGTGTATCGTGGCTATCAATGTGAGTGCTGGGACACTCTACTCGTAAATCCAAGCGCCCTGCTACAAGCACAATCCGACGTCATGAAATTCGGATTCAATTTGCTTGTAGGCTCCGCAAGAAATGGAAAAATGTTTGCCCCCGAATGGGCAAAAGTTGATACTATCTTGTAGGACAACTACCCAGAAGACATAATACCAACGTTGCGCCCATCACTTGGATACATTGTGGAAAAGGGAAAAAATCAAAATATCAAGGACTCGATTCAACTACTCCCAAGATCTTCTGTAAAGTTCGCATCAGGAATGCAGATTTGTTTTCAGTTGGGTGGTGAGTTTACACTGGAGAACCGCCACTACAATGTAATGTTTGCAGCAAATATATGTGTAAACGAAGTAGGATCCCCTACATTTTTGTACAACCCGTAGACAAGCCATATGCCTGTGAACCGTGCGGAAGAGTAGAGTCATCCTTGTTTCAATGCAGACGCTAGTAATATTTCTAATGCGTCAACTGTGATTTGCAACAATGAAAACAGTGTAACAAACGTTAGCTCTGACGGACCAGATCCATCGCACGAACAGGTGAAAATCCCTATAATTGCGAATTCTGCGGTAGCGGATGTGGAGCCGCAAGTGGTTGCAGCTTTAAACGAATGAGAACCAGAGAGTGCAAGACCAATGGAACCAGAACCATTAGCGTCACCAGTCTCAGGTCCAAGTGGAACACAATCGGTTCCCAAAAATGATGGACAAGTCCCGTTAGGTGGCAGAACAACAAAAACCGTTCTCCTGCGGGTAAGTGCACTTTATCATGCAATAACATAATTAAATACTTTTACAGGCAAAACTGATGGAACCGGAAAAGCGGAAAATGAGTTAGCTGAAGAGGAAAAAAACCAGAAGAGAGCGCAAATGAAACCACGTTCATCGCGCAAATAAATTCGGCGATTAGGTACTTTATTCAACATTTAATTTTTTAAAGCGATGTTTTAATATTGCATTGAACTCCTTCATTTAAATTTCTCTTCTTGAAATATCAATAAAATCTAAAATTATTTTAAAATCTCGGTATGTATATTTTTTATTTATTTATTGACTTTACTGCAGACACAATATCGCATAGTAGACTTTACTCTAATTACTCGATTTGGTCAAGTTTTAGATACTAACTATTAATTTAATTTAATTATAATTAACTGAATTGGTGTAAGATTTAGTTATATAAGCACTACAATTGTAATGTATATGATAAATTACGTTTAAATACAGACATTCACTCGATTTGGACGTGTTATAGACAATAACTGTTAATTAAATTTAATTATAATTTACTTAATTAGTGTAACATGTGGTTAAATAAACACTACATTAGTAATGTACTTGATAAATTACGCTTAAATACTGATTGTCACTCGATTGGGGCAGGTTTTAAGTATAAACTAATAGTTTAATTAAATTATAATTAAATGAGTTAGTTTAACATTTAGTTAAATAAGCACTGCATTCGTAATGCACATGATCAATTGCGTCTAAAAACTGATTTTCACTCGATTTGGTCATGTTTTATATACTAACTATTTAATTAATTTAATTATAATTAACTTAATTAGTGTAACATTTTGTTAAATAAACATTGCATTAGTAACGTACATGATAAATCACGTTTAAATACTGATTTTCACTCGAGTTGGAAAAGTTTTAAAAATACACGATTAATTAAATTTAATTAGAATTAATTTAATTAGTGTAAGACTTTGTTAAATGATCACTGTATTAGTGATGTACTAGTTAACTTACGTTTAAATACTGATTTACTCGATTTGGTCAACTTTTAGATACTAACTATTTATTAGATTAAATTATAATTAACCGAATTGGTGTAACATTTTGTTAAATAAGCACGGCATTGGTAATGTATATGATAAATTTCGTTTAAATACTGATTTTCACTCGATTTGGACAAGTTTTAAATATAAACTAATAGTTTAATTAAATAATAATAAAATGAGTTTAGTGTAACATTTAGTTAAGTAAGCACTGCATTAGTAATGTGCATGATAAATTACGTTTGAATACTGATTTTCACTTGATTTGGACAAGTTTTAGATACTAAGTATTAATATAATTTAATTATAATTTTCTTAATTAGTACAACATTTTGTTACTTAAACATTGCATTAGTAATGTACATGATAAATAACGTTTAATTACTGATTTTCACTCGATTTGGTCAAGTTCTAGATACTAACTATTAATTTAATTTAATTCTAATTAACTGAATTGGTGAAACATTTAGTCCAAATCCATTAGCGCAACATTCGAAATGATCGGGCTTTTCCGTTTGTTCGGAACGATGTCGGTTCGTGCAATGGATCCGATCCGCCAGAGCTAGCGTTTATTACGCTGTTTTCATGGCCGCAAATCATAGTTGACGCATTCGAAAGATCACTAGCGTCTGCATTTATACCAGAAACGTCCAACTATGTTCATAAACATATTAGCTGCACAAATCACATTGTAGCTGCAGTTCTCTAGTTAAACCTGACCACCCAACTGTAAACAAAATAGTTCATTCCTGCTGTGAACTTTACAGAACACCAAGGCAGTAATCGTATTGATTCCTTGATGTTCTGATTCTTTCCCTGTGCCGCAATATATCCAAGGGATGGGCGTTAAGTTGGCACAATGCCTTCTGGGTATTTGTCGTGCAGGAACATATCCACTTTTGCCCATTCTGGGGCAAACATTTTCTCATTTCTTGCAGAGTCTACAAGTAAATTGAATCCTGATTTTATGACGTTTGTTTGTGCTTGTAGCAGGGGGTTTGGATTCACGAGAAGAGTGTCCCACCACTCGCACTGATTGTCGTTATATACAACTTTGATGCAGTCATTAATGCTGCTATCCAATTGGATTGGTTTTGTATCATATCACAATCAAACTTTTCTATCAATCAGTGCACATTTACTTGTTTTAGTTTTCCGCAGTGGCTCCGGATGATCTGAAAGGGAGGCATTCATAGGGCAGCTCGTTCATTCTTGCTTACTTGCATCACTGCAAGTTGTTTAGTTGCATGTATCACATTTATGTGTCCAATCGCATTCGCACCTCTCTCCTCCTTTGAGGCATTGATACTTTGCTCCGTAGTGGAAAGGACAGTGGCAGCATCGCTGCGGTCCACGCAGCCATAAATATTAGATACGTTCACCGCAGTCCATGGGTTTGTCCTTCGGATTTATTTTAGTAAAAATAATATCATTTCTTGATGGATGGGTTGATCCTTTGAATAGTCATTCAACTTTGTCATTTTTGTGTGAATAGAGGATTCCTGTTGTTTACCAATTTTATTGCAATCACAGTTTTTCAGATAATGAATATCCTAAATTAATAAAAATACATCGCAACTAGTAGTTCAATGTAATCCTAATGAATTACATCTTACTCGTACAACATTATAACATTCTGCCCTGACGAAGTTTTCAGCTGGGTTCGGTAGCTCAACCGTTTCCGTGTTAATCCATTCACCGTTAACTAATTCTACGGCATTAACTAAAACGGGATGGTAAGGGGTAACGTGGATGGAGGGGAAAGTTTTCCTCAAAACTATCATTTGTTTTTTGTGGCACTTATAAGGTTTATGTTCACAATACACATGTTGCGATCTTATTTTTAATTATTTACCAGTTATTAAAATTATCCGTAAACAAAAAGATGAAAACAGTAGTGGTTGGTAGGAGGAGGGTAGGTACACACGGCCACAAAAATACTCAAAACTAGAAAAATGTTGAAAATTAAACTTTAATAGCATACCATTTGGAACACCAGGTGTAGTAGAACCCGTTTATCAAAAGAACGGGATTTTTGAATAAACGAAAACCCGAAAAAATTTACGGGACCTGGGTGTGGACGGGAACTCCTGCACCACAACAAACTAAAGTTCCATACCACCCAAAATCGGGTGAAAAAAATTAACTTGGCCCTGCGGGTTAACCATAACCATGGGAACAAGTTGATACCTTTTTTGTACGATTTCTATGTAGCAGCGAACAAAAACATTTTTAATTAAGAAGGGGGAGATGGGAAGGTCACACACTACACTGAGCCACTCAGAAAAAATTATCACACACGCACACACAAAATAAATCCAGAAAGAAAAATATTTTTATTGTTTTTTTCTTTATACGAATACCGGGAAGATGAAGAAAAATCGTTGGGATAGAGGGTATGGTAGAGCTGGGCTGGTACCTGTCCGAATTCGCACTCCGCCAAATGTCGGGGATATGATGAAAGCCCGGAGGTGGTGACGGTGAGCGGTGATGATGGGGATGAAATGGGGAATATACAATATAAGGTGTTCGACGGTTATACACGAAAGATTAACTGTCTTCTGGCTTTATTTATCACAATAAATAAAGATAACTAATTTTATTGAATGAATGGGGTAAAGACGGGAAACTTCGCGTAGAAATAATTATTATACACGTTTCCCTATACGGAAACAAAATTGGGAACTTTGGGAAAGATATAACGTTGGTTGACGACGAGTAAGGGCCCGTTGTTAATCGATCCAAGAGAGAATGTGAATGAGAAGTTGCGAGAGCTCTGGCGACTTGCCAGGTTAGAAGCCTCTACGACGCCGTCGCTTGCCGTGGCTTGGGGACCATGAGAGGGAAGGACGAGGGGCGACACTTTGCAGGGCGACAATTGTATAGGTGGCGGAAGTGGGCTCCTGGGCACAACATTATGCCCGCAATACTAAACACTATTTATAGTATATATTAAATCATTGGATATTTGTATTTTGAAACACATAATATTATTCGGTGGAAAGTTTAGTCAGTATTGCCAATGTGATATTTGTAAAAACTGTGATATTTTGCTGAAAGCTAAGGCTGCACTTGGCTGTAAATTGGGAATAGTTCTAAATGGGTAAACATATACTGCATTAAAAAATTAAAATATAATTTTAATTGGTAATATGCTAATATTGTGTGCTTAGTTTAATGCAAGTTGGATAATACGTTCAACTTACCATTGCAATTGACTTCTAAAGTTCTAAATGCCGAATAATACGAAACCTTTAAGTGCTTACACATATGAAAGATACTGTCAGGGCGAAAGTTGGGAAGTCGAATGAAAATTGTGGTACACCAGTGGAGAACTAATAGTGTATTATATGCCATTTCAGTGTTATCAGATCAATTAGTCGATAGATTGCTGCGCTGAAAATCGGTTTTTATAACCATTGTTCTGCTAAGGAGACACTAAAAATCGACGGTATAATTGCGTAAACTGCAGCAGCCCAACAACCCGCATTTACAAAGATGTATTATTTTTAACACGCACATACGGCCGAGGTGCCTTTGAAGTGCTCTATCTGATTCAATGGCGTCGCTGCTCCAAGTGGGAAAAAGCACAAAAGCTAAATACACAATACTTACAGATGCACGAAGTGGCTCTTTTGGAAAGGAGAAAAACAACTGGAGGATTTGGAGTATAAACAGACACGTGGCGACGATGTAAGTAAGGTATGTTAATAATTTGATGACGAGTGCTCTAAGGCCAGGGACTATGCCGTCAAAGTTATTGTCCGAAGCGGAAAAACTTGCTATTTGAGTGCGTTTTCCAAAAGTCATTTAAACGGAAAGCCTGTGGATGGGAAGAGCACCATTCTCCGTATTTAAGGAAATACGTCTCCAAAAAATCACCGCGCATTTCTGCCACAAATATGTTCTGTGCAAGGATATACAGCTGGTTACTCATGTCAAACAGTTGCAAAACCCGACTGAAACTCTTCTCCCGGGAAAATGTGATGCGGTGTGCGTTACCACACTAAACAAGAAGTACACTGAAAAAACGAACTTATCGCATCCGCCGGGCCTCAGGGTTGAATTTAGGCCGTTTATGTGTTGTTTGAAACAAAATTAATCGCCGTATGATTTGTCGGTAGGAATTTATCCCAGGAAACCTCACACCTTCAAGGAGGAGGACAGTGTTTCAATAGCACTATCGTGGCGATTCAGGAACGACCAGGGAAAGATTCTTATTGTATTGCTAACGGTGTCACACACACCGTACGCAAGGCTGAAAATACATCAACTCATAAGAAACATATCGTCGTCCCATGCCATAATTCCGGAAACCAAGATGTGATGGGACGGACGTTTATTCGCCCGCGGGATACCTTGAAGTCGCTTTCAATGGTAAGTTCAACATATTATCCAACTCGCATTAAACTAAGGCACACAATATTCGCATATTACCAATTTAAATTATACTTTGATTTTTTAATGCAGTATATGTTTACCCACAATGGCAAGGCCCCTTCAAGCAAGTTTGTCTATGCGCATATAATAATTTATAATTCTCAACAATTACTGAATCTAATACGCATTTTCTAAAACGAAAGCATTTATGTCTTTCATTAATATACCTCGCATTATGTAAACAATACCAATCGGTGTCTCATGGTTGTCTTTATCATAAAGTCATTAAAGAACAATGTTTCATAACACATTTGTCCTTGGAAGGACCTTACGTTTACCTTATTTTCAATTTAGAAGTTCTTTTTTTCGAGACATTTTCTTTTCATTAAGCAATCACGTGGTTATCATTAATGTGTTACTGCAATGACATCAACAATTACCGCATGATCTTTTAAATATTGTCATCTCTCAATGTGCCCTAGTTTTCAAAATAATACGGCAGGATTAGAGGCCATCTTGCAGCTTGTTCTTTCGCGATATGCCAAACCAGCAAAAGTAATATACTAGTTACAGACCAATTTTATTTTATAAGGCCGTATTTAATTTAATTTTTCAGCTGTTTCAATGCTACAGCGGTGAGAACTCGTCATTTCGTCATGCAAATCAAAATATCAAGACACAATTTACTTGTAGACTCTGCAAGAAATGAGAAAGTGTTCATCAAGTATTCCATTCGATTACTGCTTAGGTTCTCTGTAAAGTTCACAGCAGAAACGAACATTTGTTTACAGTTAGGTGGTTAGTTCACACTTAAGAACCGCTGTTACAATGTGATTTTTGCAGCTAATATTTGTGTGAACAAAGTTGCACCCCCAACGTTTGCGTACAACTCGAAGAGATGGGATGGACGATAACCTTATCATACAGTAATTTATTTACGTTATTTGACAGGCAAAGCTGATGAAAGAGAAAACACGGAGAAAGCTGTTAGCTGAAGAGGAGTAAAAACAGAACCAAACAGAGCACAAATGAACCCATATTCATCCCGCAAATCAATTAGGCGATTAGGTAGTATTTTCTCTAATAACAATTATAATTCAGTTAATAGTTTTACACTAATTCAGTTAATTATAACTAAATTTAATTAATAGCTTATATTAAATACTTGTCCAAACCGACTAAAAATCAGTATTTAAACGTAATTTATCATGTACATTACTAATGCAGTGCTCATTTAACTAAATGTTGCATTAATTAAGTTAATTGTAATTAAATATAATCAATCGTTTATATCTAAAACTTGTCCAAATCTAGTGAAAATCAGTACTTCAACGTAATCTGTCATGTACAAAACTAATGCAGTGCTCATTTAACAAAATGTTACAATAATTAAATTAATTATAATAAATTTTAATTATAAGTTACTTAATAGTGTATAATTCACATTTGTCCAAAACGAGCGAAAATCAGTATTAAAACGTAATGTATCATGTATATTACTAATTCAGTGCTTATTTAACTAAATGTTACACTAATTCTGTAAATTATAACTATGAACTGATAGCCTTTTATGCTATGTTCAAAAATAAAGAGATTTGATGATGAGTTATATGTGATGTTGAAAGTATCCGATTTCTGTTGGATGTTTTTGAAGAAGAGTAAAATAAAGACCGCTTTGAACTGGAATATTTTAGGAGTGGAAAACCTGATTGAAGAAAGAGAAATTAAGATTGATTTTATTCATACAGGTTGAGTTCTATATATCTACTATAAAATAGGAAGGACAGTATAGTTATAGGAAGATGTTTTCTTTTTAATTAAAAGAAGGACAAGAGTGAGAATATAAAGTTTCTCATAGGGAAATAAAGTGGATTAGTCTTAATTGCGCATTATATCTTAGCTTAGGAATTACCGACTAATTTATCGTAATACATAATCTTATTTTTTTAATTACCTTTTTATTCCTTGTGAATGAGGACTGGTTGTGTTCACATGCACAATCAGTACACTCTTCCCTCTGATGCTTTAGAGCGTAGCGATATTATCATATAGGTTTTACAGATTCAACATACTTAGCTTAGCAAGTTTACACTTTATCAAACAGAAATAACCCTTGATACTACTTTAAGTTTATCATGTAAAGTTATCATCAAATCACTCGTTACATAAGCTAACTTAAACACATTAACTTATATATTTACTTATATACCTTGATACATACGTTATACGTAATACATCTATACTTAATGTAAGGATGTTCATAATTCACAAAAAAAACTCTTCTTTTCTAAACATCCACTCTTATCATATTTACTACTTACAACTAAATTATGTAAGAATATACCTACTTATTGTCAGATACCGTCATTTGTCAGAAAATCGTCGAGGTGGACGGATGTAACTTATCAGAGGTACAAAGTTACAAGGAGTAGTCAGCAAAACTTCTTGGACATTTTCATTAAAATAGAAAGAGTTTGAATAGGTGTAAAAAGGGATAAGTGAAAACGATGGATATGTGGAAAATTCAAGTGATTCAGCAGAACTGAGGTGAGTGATTCGTTTCATATTTTTTTTCGAGACATATGTGATGATATGTCTTAGAGTATCATATAAGTTTAAAAGTTCAAAAAAGCGAAATTAAAAATATTATGTATATATGACAATTCATATAATACTTTCTTGCATAATTTTTATTTTCTATTCGTCGGAGTTACATAAGGACATAGGACACGGTTCTTCAGGACGTAAACTATTTACGTTAATAGGGAGCCGCAGACGGAGAGGCTTAACGTCATCACACCGAAAAATTTAAAAAGCCAGAGGAGGAGGAGATACGACATCAGTCGAAAAAGGGACGTAGCCGCTATTAAGTGTTTCAACCATTTTCATTTTTTTCTAAGATTGTTTGTACTTTTTCTTACATTTTTTCAGAATTTCCACAACATGATCATCCCAGGCATCTTATTTATAACTTGTAGTCTTTGGATGGGACATCTCTGCCAGATTGGCCCGGTTCCATTAAAGGCAGCCGTTCAACAGGGGGTTCAGGAAGTTAGGAACTTGACCTCGGAGATGGTGATAGGTGTGAAAAACTTTTCGACGTCAGTTCCTTAACACTTACATATGTTGATATGGTGGTGATGGTGATGGTGATGATGATGATTAACCGTAAGCATTTATTTATTTCCTATCCTGTTGTTTATAGGGATTTGGACCGCGTATTACACACCGTAATGACCCAGCTGGATGGTAATCTGGAGAACGAGACCCTGAAGGATGATCCCATGGTTGGTCCTCAAGTCTTTGATTTTGAAGACGAAGTCCACAATATCTCTCTTTACAGCATACCTCCTCCCAGACGCTATGCCTGTGACTTGTGCTGCTATGGGGGAGACGCATATGTATTGTTAGCACATCCAACACAGAAAGGGAAGGTCAGTGTTGGTACGCGTTTCCATTACTGGGAACTCAAGGAGCTGTCGGTGGATCCCTTGGAGACGGAGGTGGCTTTGGGTTATCTACTCCGACCCAGTGAATGTTATGGCCGTAAAGTGTTGGAGGTCCTCCGTATGGGACCGAGTAAGTGATGATGTATATTTTTTCTTAAAAAAATCTCATAACCCATTCGTTACTAACTGTGCTGTTGAATGACGAGGTCTCTTCTATTGTGTGTTCTAGGCATTTCTGGGATCTATGCTGACCTGAAGGACACTCCCGCTTTGATTGATCGCATCTCGGATGACGCTGCATGGTGGTTGCGTACTTATAATGTCGTCGTGCGTCGGTTATCTGGAACCGGGAAGGCCGGACCTATCGTGGGAATTATTACTTTGGCAATGAGTCGTCTATTCAACAGGATCCCCACGTGGCGTTTTACTCGGAGGCTGACCGTTTGCAGTAGGTGTTGGAGAAGAGGATTTGGACCTTGTGGACGGCGACTGGACTTGACTCTGGACATCATTTTTCATTCTTGGAAAGTGGGGGTTTAAAAGTGTGTGAAAGTGTTGTGTGGATTCTTTAAAATGATACGATTTTTCCTATTTCTTCACATATGTATATTCCGATTTTCCGATTACTTCCTGTTATCCCATAGCATGTTGAGGTTCCATGGATGTTCTATTAGTTCTATTATTAGTAAAATTTCTTATTCTTGTTTTCCTTAATGATCTTGTAAACAATTATGGTAATAATTCTGATTTCTGAGTGGTAGAATAAATGGTCTTGATTTCCAGCAGCAACAATGAAGGACTGATGATTCTTTTCAATTTCTTTTCATTTTGTGTCTGTATCTCTCTCACTCAACTCTTCCTCTCATTTAGCGCTACACCGCTTCCGGAACTCTTCTCTAGTCTCCCTGGAGATGGGTGTGAGATCTCGACAGGAGGACGATTATCCATTGCATTGGCCCACAGTTGGTGGAGGTTCTCGGGATAGTTTACGATTTCGATTTTTCTTTGTTTTGTTTATGAAAAAAGGAGTCTACTCCAAAGTGGGTGCTCGACCAGATAGTTAGGGACATATGTGCGCTGCTGCGACAACGACATAGTCTATTAGATGTTCATTATAACGGGAGACGACATAAAGATGGGTGCTCAAACCTGTGTTTGTAGTTACATAGGTCCATACACGCTGCTGCGACAACGGCATGGAAGAAGGGATAACTGGAGTAGTAAACAGAGTAAGAGATGAGTCAGAGCAAAAAAGGGGAGTCTCAAGAATGTGAGGTGGATATTTCCTTCTGATGGATATTGTGTGTGGTTCAGGCAAGCGGGGCTGTTGGTGTCAAGTTAGGATTGTTCAGAGGAGCGGAGGCGTATTTGGAATTTATCCGTCCATAATTTCTATTCCTTCTTTCCGTTAATGGTGGTGTTTCTGAGGGAGCACTCACACACCCGATATATGTGCCTCTTTTCCGTCTGGAGATGAAGAAGACACAGAGAAACAGGATACATCCTATCGTAATGATGGTAGTAATGATAATGCCAAATAGAATGACATGATGGGAAAATAGTTCGGGAGTATTTGAGCATGGGGCCGCTGGTAATAGGTTAAGTGCCCTGGCTGTAGGAAAGTATGATGGAGTGGGCAGATTCAGGATTCGTCTCAAAACATATATCATGATGATGGATATCATGAGGTTCCATAGGACGAGGGCCCACTGTGGGACGACTGTATAATAGGTCAGTACTGCATTCCATGGTGAGTTTGATGAGAACTCAGCAGTTTCAGGAGGTGAAAAAAGTGCTGGATGGAGTAGAGTCGTTAAATTAGAATATACCTGTCCTGTCCCAGGGAAATTCCTAGTTGTGGTTAAGGCGACTTGTTGGATTATGTTTCCTTGAACCCAAAGGGACGGGATAACTGTAGTATGGATGACTCGTTGTACTAAATCATAACACGGGAGTGACTTGGGAATGATATTAGTATGGTTGGGAGAGTTTAGTTCACAATCACAGGGAATGGTGAGGAAATGTGTGCCAAATGTGGTCCCAACAAGGGTGGTAGAGAGTCTGGATATGTTATTAGGGCAATCAACCTGGAGATCCTGGAGGTTTGTAGTGATGGTATATGTTCTGGGAATAAGTTCCTGAATGTATAGCTCGGTAGGTGAGATGGGGTGACATGAGAAATCACATACAGCTTTCATGTTAGCACTATTAGTTCCTCGTAGGAGTTCTTTCAGGCACGGGTGTTCTACTAGATGGTGTTTGAGGTACTCGGGTGATGCATAGCACAATCCAGTATAATGATTACATAAATTGGTGTTGTCCCGGAAGGGATAGAAGTTATCATTAATTTGTGGGAAGAATTTGTCAAATGGTGGGAGTTGACAAACCGATGTAGCGTTCCGTAGAAATGGTAATTGGATTATTTCCATGACTTGATATCCATAACCTATAGGTACAATAGGTATGTTGACATGGATCATGATGAGTCGTGTCTTGGTGTTGAAGGAACATCGTGCTAGTTGGTGATGATAGTACGAACTCATCTGACGGAAATTTAATTATAAGGTGTGGTTGTACTGGAGGAGTTGAAGCTGGAGTTTGGCTAGTTCGTCCTGTAGTACTGATGGTGGTAGCACCGTAATAGGGATTATCTTGTTTCTGCAGTTATTTAAAATTTGTTCATATTGTGTTAATTCCACGTGTCTGGCCAACAGGTTAGAAACGTAGTGGCTTATCAATAGGTGTCTTGAAGAGCCTTTTATAAGATCACGAATATAAGTTGTATACCGTAAATCTTCTAGTTCTGGCAGGTCTCTATTTATGGCAGCTCTCTAATTATGGCAGGGGGGTCACGGGGGAAAATTCAAAATTTTGTCAGGTCTCGATTTATGGCAGCCCCAATTTTTTGTTATGTATGTAATCGTAAACTACTGACATATCACATGTCCAAAGTAAAGCTAACAGCACAAAAATCATTACATTGAGTGAAAATTTGTGTTTTTTGTTATCTAAAAGAGTATTTTGCCCGATTTTTGTTAAACTTCCGCATTATTTTATCAAATATTGTCACAAAAGCTTTAAAAATAGAGAAAATCGCATTAATTTTAGCAGTAAAATTTAACTGATGCTGGACAGAAGTTATTTTTAAGAAATTCTGGCAGCTCTCTAAATATGGCAGGTCTCTTATTTTGGCAGGGGGGTCGAAATTGATTTTGCATAATTATGGCAGCTGCCATAAAGGGAAGATTTACGGTATTGATCCTGTTGGTTGGCCAACATACGCAGATCTTGGGTAACATGAGACGTGAAGGAGGAGAGGTTGGCCTGCTGTAGCATTTCATATTCTTGGATTTTGTCCACGGCTTCGATAAACTGACGATGGTTGGTATCGATCCTTTCACGTAATTCTGAGATGACACTGGAGTAATCAGTTTGCGAATTACTGTACCATTGTGATAGAACAGCTCCTCCAAAAGAAGGGCTAAAGAACCCATCACGATTTGTCGTTCGGTCCTGTTCACGTTTGGTGGAATTTTCATTTTTTCTTCACTGGAATCTTCTTCTGAACCTTGGTGTTCGTCGTTTTCTCTAGAAGAGTCCAGGGGTATTGGTAATTCCCATGTTTCGGAGAAGGTATTTGGAGAGTTCCGGGATAAGTATAGGTGTTGGGCGATGGTGGTGAGTCGCTGGTTAATATTCTTCAAGTTTGCTACTAAAGAACTTATAATGTGACATTCCAGGGTGGTGTTAGAGTCACAAAAGGAGTGGAATTTTTCATAGAGGGTGTCGTGTTCGGGAGATGAATAGAAATTGATGGGGAATATCCTCTGAACAAATTTGGTGTAAAATACTAACTTGGTTAATGTTGGTCTCAAGATGTAGCCTGACGTTGTTTGGATATCCACCAACATCGCGGATGGTGAGAGAATTGAGACGAGAAGAACAGTGATGATGACTCTCTGCTGTAAGCACTCCATTATAATATGAAGATGTGGATGGCGTGATAAATTGTTCGTTTTTCTTTTATTCATAATATACTTCTTATAGACTTCCTGTGAAACTTCGTGTGTCCTTAGTAATCACGACGGTGGTAATAGTGAGACGTCTTGTAGTAAGCGCTGACCGGTATGTAGTGGATTATAGTCGACTCTGGAGAAGGTGTATTTATATGTCGCGAAGAGGATCCTTTCGTAGAGACGCGTTATCGATGAAGAGGTGTGTGTGAAAATTTATTGGTGACGAAGATGTTGAGTAGTAGTAGTAGGAATAGAAGAATGAGGGGGAGCCGAGTTGAGAGAAGGGGGAGTTCCTTGGTAATAAATGGTGTGGTTGGGATCCGAAAACATTTCAAAGTTGGGATATATAGGGCTTATTTGCATTGGTGATAAAAATGTTAATTCTTCATTGTAAGTATTCCAGGTAGTAAGGTGACCTTTGTTGATGAAAGTGGTAGGTCCCGGCGACGGGGTATAAGGTGGTGTGGTATAAGGTGGTAATGGATCTGGCGTTGACATGGGAGTCTCTGGTTGAGTGTACTCTGAAGGTTGTTCGTTGTAATCATCCTCTTGGTATGGGGATTGATGAGGTGGATCACTTATCTTCTTTACAATGACTTTCTCAACGAAGCAGTAGGCACAGAGGTGGAAGCGGACGGAGGGGACGATGAAGGTGATTCTGAATAGTCGTCACTCTCAGCAGGTTGGCACGTGTATGTAGGTAACTGTGGAGGTGGTCGTTTCTTTACGATAGTTACACAAATGGGGCAAGTACACTGGCGGAGGAATTTATCCATTTTGTGATGTCTGATATGCAACAGTGCAATTAGATGTTCAACGAAGTAATCCCACGGAACTTGTACACGTCCGAAATGGTGTCTTAATGCCTCGTAAGCCAGTAGGGGAATCCCACGAAGACCCTGGCGGAGACAGCGTATTTTGGTTGGATCGGACCAAGCTTGTATGGCCGCAAAGGCGATGAACGTTTGGAGAAAAGTTGAGAAAGAATATAGTTTTCCTAGAGACGGGGGGAAATAGAGACGAAGGTATGGAGGCAAGTCACGTTGGGTATTAGGGGGTATGCCCAAAGGGTGGCTAAAAGCCGCAGCGAGGCGCCTGGCCTGGCGACGAGACGGTTTGGTTGGTGGTGGTTGTGTTGGTGCCATGGTGTGGTCAGGTATAGCTCTCCCGTTCGATCCTGGAGGGGGTGGAAACGCGGAGGAATTCAGCCAACTGAGGGAGTCACCACTTTGAACTGATAGCCTTTTATGCTATGTTCAAAAATAAAGAGATTTGATGATGAGTTATATGTGATGTTGAAAGTATCCGATTTCTGTTGGATGTTTTTGAAGAAGAGTAAAATAAAGACCGCTTTGAACTGGAATATTTTAGGAGTGGAAAACCTGATTGAAGAAAGAGAAATTGAATATTGATTTTATTCATACAGGTTGAGTTCTATATATCTACTATAAAATAGGAAGGACAGTATAGTTATAGGAAGATGTTTTCTTTTTAATTAAAAGAAGGACAAGAGTGAGAATATAAAGTTTCTCATAGGAAAATAAAGTGGATTAGTCTTAATTGCGCATTATATCTTAGCTTAGGAATTACCGACTAATTTATCGTAATATATTTAATATGTGACGAAGATGACATCATATTTATATTATGTTTTGATGAACAAGATGCATTATTATGATTATGTAATGTAAGCACATTCTGTAGTGACCATTAATTGCATGGGTTCACTACTAATGTATGATTATGTGAGTAAACCACTATGTAATATGTTATGATCTGTACGTATGCAATGCACACATCAATATTATGTGTGTGTATTCATGAAAAGTATAAAAGCAGCGAAATAAAAATACGAGCAGAACACTTTGCTCTGACTAAATCAGAAAAGTACTCAACACGTTATCAGCACCAAGGCTTTGTAAAAACTTGGATCTCAGCTAATATTTCCTCAACGGAAACATTCTCAGCATTTCCAAAGCGGAAAAACCAGCAGCACAGCGGAAATTCAGCATAATTTCCAAACTGCAGTTCCCTAACGGAATAAATCAGCTCAGCAACTCAGCGGAAATAGACAAAATTTCCAAGCGGCAAAGAACCTAAAATTCTTTTAATGACAAGCAGACAGCGGAAATAGACAAAATTTCCAAGCGGCAAGAATTTAAAATTCTTTATACGACTAATTTTGAAAATCAGCAAATTTTCATAATGGCAGCAGCAGCCCAGGCGGCGGCAGCGGTGGCTGCGGCTGCAGCAGCAGCAGCAGCAAAAGTACTCAACATAATACATAATCTTATTTTTTTAATTACCTTTTTATTCCTTGTGAATGAGGACTGGTTGTGTTCACATGCACAATCAGTGCAACTAAATAGAAATTAAAAAGACTTACAGAGCCAAAAAGCCGTGGCCTCATTTATGATTAAAATAATATTGAGTTGCGAAATAGTGGAATTAGTTAGAACCTTCGTACTTAAATTCCGCAACTGCGATGTTGATTTTTGAAAGCCCTGTTATATTGTTTGTTCAGGTTGAACGCGAAACGCAAAAGTCTTACAAAAGAGACACGTTCGTTGTTTCAACTAATCCTGCAAATAGAGCAGAGACTAATTTTCCCTTTGCATCGTACAACATTTACTTCAATTCAGTAATGCATGATGTGTGGTTCTCATCAGTGAATGAAATCTCTGAGTTTGCCAATCAACGTCAAGATAATGTCCAAGATATTGGGGGTTTCCAACCCACCTTGGGGTACGTGAGGAACAAAAAGAACTTCTGGTTATTGCCTTGATCGGTTTTCCAGTTCAAATGCGACATGACTGTGTCAGTAGAGTTGGGGAAGGAGTTTAGTTGCAACGACAAGCTACATAAGATAATATTTTGTGATACTTTTTTCGTCGCTGAAAATGGACCTCCAATAGTGTATGCTTGTATACCGAAGAAAGACCATACAAGTGAACATGGACTGTGGTGAAGAAAACCAATATTCTGGTTGTATATGACTGCGTGGACCGCAGCGATGCTACCACTGTCCTATGCATTCCAGAGCAAACTATCAATGTCTAAAAGGAGGAGAGAGCCGTGAATGCGATTGGACACATAAATGTGATACATGCAAATGAACAACTTGTAATAATGCAGCCGTCGGCAGCAGGGACATCATGCAGAGGACATGCAGACGAGCTGCCCTTTGAATGCGTCCCTTGTTCATCATCCGGAGCCACTGCAAACACTAAAACATAGAAAAGTGGATTCCTTTGAATGAATTGTGAACGATGATATGGCAATCGATCAAGCTGTCGACCGTGCTGTCCGTCCGTATGCCACAAAATTATTCAGTACATATGCATTAGTCCAATCAAGTCTGATTTGTATCTGCTTATTTACTTATAGTAGTAGGTGAATACCTATAGTGTGTACACTCCCCCAGTCTGTACAGTGCATCATCATTAACAATAACCGTCAAATTAAATTAAATTAAAGTAAATTAGTTGACCTCATAAGTCCTAATTTTAGTAATGTTGCTCGATTAGACTGGTGCTAACTGGGCATTTATTCTCAACATATCCAATTAAAATTTATATATAGAAAATAGATTATATTTAAAACTTGTATAAATCGAGAGAAAATTAGTATAAAAACGTAATTTATCATGTACGTTACTAATGCAGTGCTTATCTAACAAAATATGACACTAATTTAATTAGCTATAATACAATTCAAATTACAGTTAATATCTAAAGCATGTCCAACTCAGTGAGTGAAAAGCAGTATTTAAACGTAATTTATTAAGTACAATTCTAATGCAGTGCTTATTAAAAAAATATTACACTAATTAAATTTAAGTAAAAATGTTATTATAAACATTATAAAGTAAAAATATTATTATCAATATTATAAAGTATAAATATTATTATCAATATTAAACAGTATAAATATTATTATCAATATTAAACAGTATAAATATTATTATAAATATTATAAAGTATAAATATTATTATAAACATTATAAAGTATAAATGTTATTATAAACATTATAAAGTATAAATATTATTATCAATATTATAAAGTATAAATATTGTTATCAATATTAAACAGTATAAATATTATTATCAATATTAAACAGTATAAATATTATTATAAATATTATAAAGTATAAATATTATTATAAACATTATAAAATATAAATGTTATTATAAACATTATAAAGTATAAATATTATTATCAATATTATAAAGTATAAATATTATTATCAATATTAAAAAGTATAAATATTATTATAAATATTATAAAGTATAAGTATTATTATAATAATTATAAAGTATAATATTATTATAAACATTATAAATTTTATAAATTATAAATACTATTACAAATATTATAAATTATAAATATTATTATAAATATTATTATAAATAATATTATAAATATTATTATAAATATCATAGATTATAAATATTATTGTAAATATCATAAATTATTAATATTATTGTAAATATTATTATAAATATTATAAATTATAAATATTATTACAAATATCATAAATTATAAATATTATTGTAAATATTATTATAAATATAATAGATTATAAATATTATTATAAATATTATTGTAAATATCATAAATTATAAATATTATTGTAAATATTATTATAAATATTATAAATTGTAAATATTATTACAAATATCATAAATTATAAATATAATTGTAAATATTATTATAAATATTATAAATTGTAAATATTATTACAAATATCATAAATTATAAATATAATTGTAAATATTATTATAAATATCATACATTATAAATGTTATTATAAATATTATAAATATCATAAATTATAAGTGCCTTCTATGTCATATTGGAATTCGTCTGACAAGGCATGTTTGTATATTAAGGACCATTGGGGAATACTGTCCTCTATTTTTTGATACTGGGTGTCCCGTCGACATATTTCGGGTACCGCAATGATACTGTTAAGAAGCATACTACAATTGACATGTTGTCATCGTAATGTCAACACAATCATCCAGTAGCCACCTAAGTATTGTTGTAAATGTCCTCTACTTAAGAAGGCGTCAATAGCCAGTTATTTCTTGAAACCAACACAACTTGTCCGAACGGCGCATGTGCGCAAGATTTTTAATTTCAAATGCAGAATAAAAATATCGCTCGAAGCTTGCATAACAATTCCAGCAAGTTCAACGCGTCACATTTTGCAATAGGGCATTGAGTTCCAGAATTTAATGAATCAAATTTGTGATCCGTACAACTCCGAACAACTATCAACCTCTATATCATGCACGAATGTTAAGCGAAAGAAGATCTTCATGTGTTGCATAGTGCGATCATGCGAACAGAATAGTCATTACAGTGTCAGTTTTTAAAGCACATCACGCGTAATTATTGCCGGAATCAATAATTTCCAGTTCAGAGATCAAACATTAGTTTGTATCGGTTTTGAAAAGTAAAGTTGTTGTGTTTTTAAAATAGTGTTTTCTACAAATAAGAATCCATTGATTGTATCCTCATTCTTTCCTTTCTGTGATGAGTAGAAATTCCGAAATTTTAAATCCATATAGATAATAATTTTTGAGTATCGATTCCAAATGCGCATAATATTCCATTGTATACACTCTAGGTTTAGATTCTTAGTTGAATTCCTTTCTTCGCCGTTGATTCACTTATCCTTCATATCCAAAAAGCATTTGTGCGGCTTCTCTCCCGTCCAACCGTCCGGTGTCATATCTAAGCAGTTATTTGAAAAAATGGTATTACTTCAACGAAAACACTTGACATCGATACTGATTTTGTGAACATATAACATTTCACACAACAGAAACGACGGATAAGTGTAAATCATGTCGGCAATGCTGCAAGCGGCATCAGTGCTGCGAGAGCGTGGGAGCATTTCACGCGCGAGTAGAAATCGCCGTTCAGTGGCTTCATGTGTCGTTGGTGAATAGAATTCAATGACTTACGGAGCCACTTACTCACGAGGAAATAACTACTCCAATCGCTGAGGATTTCCGGAGCTACACGGACTTCGAGGGCATTATGCTCAACACGCTTATTGTTCTGAGTGGATGCAATGCGTCGCTCAACTCGTCCTACATTTCCCAGTTTGAAAAAGAGCTAATCCAATTGGACAGTTCAATCGTATTTTGCATAAAAGTAATTTATGAAGGCTACTAGAGTGAACTCTGGGACACTATTTTCGTAAATGCTGCGACAAGTATTCGAGCACAAGTTGATCTTCTCCACCGAGGATTCGGTACGCTGGTAAATGTTGTGAGAAACGAAAACGTGTTTAGCCATGAATCGAGAAGAATAGACCAGTTTCTCCATAATGAGCAAGTAGAAGGATTATTGCCAGTGTATCGCCCCTCGATGGGGTATATTATAGAAAAATGCAAGAACCAGAATATCCCTCATCATCGCCAATTATATTTTATAATTTACTAATGATGTAATTTATTTTTATTTGTCGGCAGGCTAAACATATTCATGAGCAAACGAGGAAGAAAGCTGAGGCGGAAGAAATGCAGAAAGAGATGCCTGACAAGATGAATGCTTCTCGCAAATGGTTATGGGTGGAATATTTGTCATTTTCTTTGGTAACGACTAGTGGTGAAATTAAGTGGTGTCTTAAGAAAGACTTGTGAATTTTCATAAGCGGTTTTAATATTTCCTTTCATTTCGAGAATAATAATATCGTAAAGCTTTTTGGAAATTTTTATGATTGTAATAGCAGTAAGAAATTAATGCAAATGAACAAACATCCCAGTGCGTGAATGAGTCACAACGACCTGCAAATTTGTTTAATAAAACCTAGCACATTGTATGAGGAAGTATTTGAACAAATGTCACGCGCTAATAGTTTGGAATCACTTGTGCCATCACATTTTCATCTTATGTCAGTAATGTTCCTAAATGTATCCCGGCACGAATATACTCACTATGTGGATTTACTGCTTAAAAATGGCTAGTGGTTGTAGACTATATAGTTTGCTACTAATTTAGTTTGAACAAATGCGTTTACGATTAACTATTTGCAATGAACTCTAGTACGTACTAATGTGGTTGCAAAATCCAGCTAAGGTGGTGAAAGCTACATAAATACAGCAATACGAGTGATGGACACATATTTTGCGCTGCGTTTATCCACGACCCATTTTAATTATCATAACAGCTACATCTGAGCATGCAAATATTCAAATAATACACCATGTATTTTTGTCCATGTCAACCGGTTCCAGGAAACGGTTTTACTAGACAATCTCAGATTACAAGCAAATTCCAATCAAAGTTTGGTAGTAACATTCGTCGTCTCTCTCAGTCGTCTTTCGAATTTCAAGAATAATAAGCAACCGCATAAAGTCAATATTATCAAAGTCAGGAGTTTTTCATCGAGGCAGCTGCAATATTTTATATTGATTTTGAAACTCCAGTTGTTTTGTGATCTTCAGAGTTTGTTTCCAAGTGATTTTTACGTTCGTCTAATTGCCCACACTTGAATTTTAAGTATTTATTAAGATACTGTCTACGTTTGTGCGGCATCTCGTCGTTGTAAACCTACAACGTTCTCTATCGCTCAATTGCAACCTACATTCTCCACATCCACTTCAGGCAATTAAAAATCTTTTCTCCGGAGTGAAATCTTTTCTAAGTCGAGAACAAGCGTTTAGCGGATTGGACACAGATAAGTTGGGTGCAAACACTTGAGAATACTTGTTAGTGAAGAGCATGTCGAAACGATCATAATTGATACTGCCGTGTCAATACAAACTTTCGATTCCTACACGGACGAGAAACCAATTTTGCCAAGTGTCACATTTGCGATAAAGACATCTTGTAATTGAAACTGACGGCACCGTTTCACAAATGTAAGGATTGTCCTATATTAAAAAAAATATCAGTTTGTGTCTCAAGAACATTTAGCGAGCCATCGCGAAGAGAAATAGTACACCTGTGAACCTTGTGAACTTCAAAGCTCCGTTACGAAATCCCCGCAAAGCACATACTTTGCACCACAAGAACATTCATCACAGAGATAGACACTATTCTGGTATAGATTGCCATAATGGCCCAACAGTTATAAGCTGCAAAATTCTTGTCTAGTCTGCAGGAGGTTAGCACCGGCTGTAGACCCGTAAATTGGGTTTTCACGAAAGTTTTTCACGAAAGAACTGCGCTGAGAACATTCGCCCGTTCGTGCACACATGCTCTTATCGTGACGGACGTGAAAGCGCAATTTCGAAACGAGTACCACCACTCATTGAGTTGAACATTACTGTTGGTTCTAGCAAAAACTTTGAGCTCAAAACTTCGGCGAAATACCGGTTCGGCGCAGAGAATGTGGATTTTGCGAGCACAATTGTAGTGTTGATTGAAGTCAAGTGTAAACAGTTCACGCTCCAGAAATGGTGCACAATGCTTTTCACTGAGGATCATCTCTTAAAAAGTCAGCTAAACCTTTTAAACGTAGGCTTTGCAACCTACAAAAATTCTTTGCTTCATGGTCGCTGCATCCGAACTGCCAACCAAGCAGTAATGAATGCCAATACCAATAGCCATCCCCACGGAGTACATCCAGAATGCAGACCATCCTTAGGATACGTAGTTAAACGTGGAGTAAAACCAAGTAACTCAACGGTGCGTCTCCTTGGTCACCAACCTCTACCATTAACGGAATGAATGATCTTGTGTATTGTGTTGGGATGGACGTACAGGGACGAGGAAGGAAATATACTCTATTGTGTGGCGGAGGGTGAAACGGTTTTCATAAATACGAACGTTCCGGCAACCGCAATTAACCAAATGGACATCAACAACAACGACGTTCAAGAACATCTATATGTACAAAATCAAGTCGATGGTCCTGACCTTCCTGAAAATGACGGTGATGTCAATAATGACCAACCAGTGCTTCCTGAGCGTGAAAATGGTGACCCGCATAACCCAGCCGTCATCCCAAATCGTGACGTACCTGTGGAACCCACAGAAGAACCTGTACAGCCAGTTCCTGAAGGGGCAGCTGCGCGCCCTCGAGGGTTCAACCCTACAAAACAACCGAAAAAATCGTATGCCTGGGTAAGTTGTAAAGAATATTTTCGGACATTATTTCTTTTTAATTTCCTTTGTTGTACTTTCTAAACTTCTTTTTGTATCGCATGTCTTAGCACAAACATATGTAACAGCGGCGGTGAATCTCCTCGCCGGAACTAACCTTCCCCTTCATCAAGTCCTTGAAATGTTTAAATAGGTATTTTGATCGTGAAATAGCAATGTTTGTGGCAATACTTTCGGTAATTTACATAAAATGATTTTAAATGGGTGTAATTGAATTTTTCTCTATACGCAAAAACGGGTTACGCTTTATAAAATATTGGTGGTAGTTTTTTTGGTAATGTATGCAAAATAATTTTAGATGGTAGTCATTAACTCGTTCATTAAACGTAAATCATTGCGTGTCTTGATAGTAAGAATACAGTTCTATTGTTTCCTATTGCAATCAATTTGAATAAACTTTATAATTTAGTCAGAGCATTCCAATGAATGCTAATATCTTCTTAATTCTAAAGCTATAGCCGCCATGCGATTTGTCGAAATTTGAGCGTTAATTTAAAAGGCCAATGCACGCATGCTGTCACATCAATTACATATTAACAAAAATGAAACCGAAACTTACGGCATAAAAAATAACTGTAATGTAACGTAATTTGTTAGGCGCAAAATATAACCGGTATGGTGGTAGTGTCATAGGTGTACAATATTGTAACTTGGTATACATGCAACTTAGGTACATTTCCGTGCACAGTGTGCGGCCGTCTTTCAAATTCAACTAAACTTTACTCTAAAGGATAGCGTTAACGGTAAAGTATGAATAATGATATTTATTGAAATTACCCCCCACATGGTATGTCACTGCGTACAGAAATCAGTGTGTCGTTGCAACTTTAACTGACCAAACCTGCTCACTCCTTACAAGTAGTGACTGTGCAACAATTCCTTCACCCCGACAACTCTTAAAAAACTATGTTTCACACTGTGCATGTGGTTGTTTTTGGATAAACCCTACCCACATATACTAGTTTTGACAAGATCGGCTACTATAACCAAAAAGGGGTGTCACACCCAAGAAATGTTGTTTATAACCAAATAGCAATAAGTTTATATCATTCTTGTATATGATGCCGGCAGTTTTTTGGATTTTTCCTGCTTTTCATTCCCATCTGCCTCAATGTCGCGGCGTCGTTGCTGACCCTGCATGACACGCTTGTTAAATGCTTGCGCCCCGCGGTCAGTTTTGACTATATTGGCCAGCCTTGGTTTATTTGGTGGATCCTTTTTTTCGTTTGCTGAAACGGCCGCACTTGTAATGACTTGACTTTGTTCTGGAGTGGGCTCAGTCACGACTGAGTTTTGATCCCAATCCATATCACATATTGCACTTTTCCTGACTATACTTTTCTGTAAAGGCTCAGGTTTATCCGCACAGGTAGCACCGATATATTCCTTCTTCTGCGTGGTATGTGCTGCGGCCGCTCTTGATGTTCCAGCATGACACTGTTTTGCTGCAAACTCTGAACTAGTGCCGGCCCTCGTCTCGTTCACAGATTCGTTTATGGGCAATGAACCTGAGTTAATATTGGAACATTAGACCACAGGGTGTCTCAACACATCTTCTTGACTTGCACATATGGCATTTATGTGGCCGCTCGACTGTGTTTCACTTTACTCCTTTGAGTTGTCTATGCTCTCCTCTTGAGTACACAGAAGTGTAGTAGCATCGCTGCGGTCCACACATACATATTTAGCATTAATACTAGCCTCCTTTAACACAGACCATGCAGTTGTATGATCTCTATTTGGTTTACATGTGTACACATTTGTAGCGCCATGTTCAGCAACAAAGACGGTATAGCAAAATATGAGCTTATAGGGCTTCTCATTGTAGCGAGACTCCTTTCCCAACTCCATGGATACACACATACCACTTGCAAACTGACAAACCGATGTTGGAAGTAGACGGAAGTTCTTTTTGTTTCTGATATATCCCATGGATGGTCGGAATCCTGCAAAGTCTTGAGCATTCTCGCCTTAGTCATTAGAAAAGTCCGTTATTTGCTTCAAGGTGGCTGACATCCATGCGTCAGGAACCACGGAATTGAAATATACGTTATATGCGGCGAACAAAAAATCGATCTCTGCTCTAATTGCAGGATTGGTACAGAAGAGAAATGTGTCCAATTTATAGGATTTTTGAGTTTCACATTCAACTTGAACATAAACAATAACTGGACTCCCTAAATCGAGAAGGCAGTCGCGGAATGGAGTTGTGAATGAGCTAATAAACTCGACGTTCTCGCCACTCATCACAATATGCTTCACAACTTTAACACCTCTAAGGTCACTTTCCTGTTTGAACTCTTCAATCACCTCATCTGAAATCAGACCATGGGTTCTAGGCCCTGTTATATTTTGACGTTTTCTCGTGTTCGCCACGCGAGCCAGTTGGCTGTGCCGCATGTAATTTTACGGATTCGCTCCATTTGCACAAATTCTGCAGCTTCCACAATTGACGTCATGTCGTACTCGTATATGGTTTTTCTCCCGATTGAACTTGTGTTGGAGTAGAGATAATTAGATGCAGTTTTGAGCGTAAACTGGAGAAACGCCTCAATAAATGCTAGAATTGTAAAGTATCGTGCTTTGTAATTATGCTAACAGTTACTGATACAATGTCTCAAACTAGCGACAAACCTCAAGACTGCGGAACTGCCAGAAGAAATGCTATAATTGCGAGTAATGGAAATGTGTTGTTAAGACTTTAACTGAAAATGCGATGAGAATTTATTAGATTTTAGAAAACACAGAACAATGTTATGTGGCGAGGTGCCGAATAAATGCAGAATGCTTATCTCTCTATTACAGCAAATGCGTCCACACGGGGAAGAAATATTACAAATGTTAGAGTTCTTGCTGTTTGTGATCTATGCGTTTCTTTGAAATTTCGTGCGGAGAATCAAGGCGATGTTAACATCTGATTTCCCAACTTTATTTCAAACGATAAACACAATCATGTACTTGATTCTCGCACAATTTTATCACCATCAACTTAACTAAACTGTTGAAAATGATATACGAAAACGAAAAATACTAAACCGGAGATATAAAAATATGTTCTTTACTGACTATTCAGACTTAGTTCTTAGCTTCTTCAAACTATTGGAAATCGGAAATCTAAATTGACGATTGGATTTTCGAATCAATCAATGCTTTTGAAATAATAGTGAGAACTGAGAACGAATATAAATAATTTCACTGATTGAAACTATTGATGAGAATATGCTGCTGCGAAACGAAAAACTGCCATCGGCTTAACCACTTTATGTGGAATACACTGCCTGCTGTATTAAACTCTACAATGAGTGTGTTTATAATACAAAATGAAGTTGCATAGTATTATATTCACAACACACTACCACATGGAATTAATTGACTTGTATGAGAATAACGATTATTGCATGTTTCAGAGTGGTAGCAATATGTCGTACAAATACTCCCGTCGCAAATACATAATCATTTTCTTGCTCACCTGCAATACGTGTAGCTTGGACTCATCAACATTAAATCAAATTAATGCCGCCTAAGAAAGTCTTAAGCGTGTTGTATATATAAATTGTGTTTATGCCAAAATGGTTGATATGGCGCTGGCACGACGACAAACAAACAATTTTTTCAACGAATGCAAATCCTTTCTAGCCGTAGTAAGTAATGTGGTATGCGTCAGTACTCTAAATAACGACTCAATTTCAAAAACATATTATTTGCATCCGACGGGTCTCATGGCTGGGAGGATGCCATTTTGTATTTACTCATTATAACAACGTTGCCATAAGTTGTATCTCTAAGGATTGAATCCAATATGCCGTACTCATTCTATGAAGACCCAGTAGTCTAACTAACGCTTACATGGCGTTTTATGAACGACAATTGGAATCTACACTATTCCATTTCAAACGTTATGAAAGTAACAGCATATACAGCATCATTTTTTGAGTGTTACACCCCTTTTTGGTGACAGTGGCCGATCTTGTCGAAACTGGTATATGTGGGTAGGGTTCATCGAAACACAACCACATGCACAGTTTAGTGGGCCTACATGGCGAACTCCCATGGCAGGGTGCGAAATTCGGAAAACCACCGACCCAAATATTTGAATAGAACTCCTGTCGAAAGGGCTTGAAATAACTTTCTGAAATTTGGCATGTATAATTGGCAGTACCATTAGTATAAGAAATACTCTGTGTTGGATTGATCTGTTCACAGTGGTAAGTGCTAGAATGTATTTTGTTCATCTTCGGGACTGCTTTTGGGTAGATAAAGATAAGATAAAGATCTCAAGATAAAGTGCATGTAGTCAAGAAGGAACCAAAATATGTCTGAGTGCAATTGAAATTGATTAATATGTTTAACTTACCAATGCAATGCATTTTAATGTTTGCCGGGGGCGAATGTACTTGCGTTTCATCAGAGGTCGTTTTCCGGAAGGATTGAATGAGACAACAGCCGGTTGATGATGAATTTTGTTGTCCGCTTTGCGCACTTTCAAGGTTGCGCCGTTCGTAATGCAGTATATAATTTTCCCTTTTTCGTTTCTTAAACGCCAAGAGAGGGCTATGGAGACAATATCGCCTTCCCTGAAGATATACGGCTTATAAGGATCCGCCTTTACTGACAAATCATAAGGAGAGACGGATTCTTTGACGCGAAATATGGACAGCCTATATTGGGCTCTGATGCCTGATGGATGCACACGATTTACATTCGAAATGAATTCGTTGTTAAGTGCTGTGACGCAAACTTTGCCTTCGCTCACTCCGGCGAGAAATCTTTTGGATTCGTGCTGCATCGGTTTTACTTGCTTAACTAATTGTTTATCCCGAGAGATGTGTGCTAAGAATGCCCGATGAAGTTCTGGTGTCCTATTTCAATGAACACATGTATTGTGCTGTTCCTATCAACAGGCGTCGAATTCAAAAGGCTCTGTCAGAAAGTACTCAAGTCAAACGTTTCGCCACTTCTGACAATTATTTTGATGGCATACTTGCAGACATTGGAGTACGTGTCCTGAAACAATTCATACACTTTTGACGAAATGTCACCGTGCGTGTCCTCTTCCTCCAACTCCCAATATTTCGACAACGAAAACCAATACTTCTTCGCTTTTGAAGGGAAAGGTCTTCAGTACTTACAAATTGTCACTGTATTGCATTGGTAGTTAGTTAAGTTATTTTATTAAGCATTTTGAAATTTGACCTCAATTAAGTTTATTTGACCTCTATTTCTGAAAATAATATAGTGAAGCGAAGGCTGAGCGAAGCGTTGAGCAAAGCGAAGTTTGAGATGTTGTTTTTATTTTATTTTTTCTTTGTTGTTATTATTATTATTTTTGGGTCATTATTATTATTATTATTATTATTGTATAGGTTTTTGGGCTTGAATAGGTCGCTAGTCGTAATTGGTTTTGGAACACTTTCGTGTGTAGTCTCTGTTTAAAAAAATTATACAATATCTCGACGGATAAAAATGGAATAAATGGCAAAGTATTTTACGTGTCAAATATATTTAAAAATCTCAGTTAAATGGGTTTATTATTTTATCGCGATTAAAATATAAGACGCAAAATTATGACGGAATTACAAGTTGACAATAGTTTACGAAATGATATTACACAATGATAAGACAATTAAATATTTTTGCCTAATTGTTAATTTATCAAATTTTAAGCTCACATTTTTTAACCTTAAGATTATTCCTATTTCGTCAAATGAGTCTTATAAATAACATAATATATATTTCCGGTATTCATCTAGATGACGATGCTGCGTGGTATCCTCCCATTGAGGTTGTATTTATGCTGTACTGAAAATGAAGATAAAGTGCATGTAGTCAAGAAGGAAATAAAATATGTCTGAGTACTATTGAAATTGATTAATATGTTTAACTTACCAATGCAATGCATTTTAATGTTTGCCGGGGGCGAATGTACTTGCGTTTCATCAGAGGTCGTTTTCCGGAAGGATTGAATGAGACAACAGCCGGTTGATGATGAATTTTGTTGTCCGCTTTGCGCACTTTCAAGGTTGCGCCGTTCGTAATGCAGTATATAATTTTCCCTTTTTCGTTTCTTAAACGCCAAGAGAGGGCTATGGAGACAATATCGCCTTCCCTGAAGATATACGGCTTATAAAGATCCGCCTTTACTGACAAATCATAAGGAGAGACGGATTCTTTGACGCGAAATATGGACAGCCTATATTGGGCTCTGATGCCTGATGGATGCACACGATTTACATTCGAAATGAATTCGTTGTTAAGTGCTGTGACGCAAACTTTGCCTTCGCTCACTCCGGCGAGAAATCTTTTGGATTCGTGCTGCATCGGTTTTACTTGCTTAACTAATTGTTTATCCCGAGAGATGTGTGCTAAGAATGCCCGATGAAGTTCTGGTGTCCTATTTCAATGAACACATGTATTGTGCTGTTCCTATCAACAGGCGTCGAATTCAAAAGGCTCTGTCAGAAAGTACTCAAGTCAAACGTTTCGCCACTTCTGACAATTATTTTGATGGCATACTTGCAGACATTGGAGTACGTGTCCTGAAACAATTCACAACATTTTGTGGAAATATCCCCATATGTCTGTCCCAAAGTCATCCCTCTGTTTCTTTACTACACCAAAAAGCCAGCTGGTTACATTTGTCACTTCTGCAAGCGCAACATGATTTTCTTTTGTGCATCGATTGTGCCGATACGATTAAATATTTGTAACTAGGTTCGCAATAATTGTTTTGCGATCGGTTTGATAAAATGCATGACTTACCCTTAATAAAAGCTAACAAATCTGCGCATCCATTGCTGAAACAAAAGGATATTATGACAAAAATGGATGCCTAATTTGTATTTCAGAATTCAGCATTTACGGAGCGTTAGCTATCTGAACGCTAATTTAACAACTACTTAATTAACAGAATGTTCATATTTTGTATGTAGTAAGTAATAATATAACCTATCGTTTTCACTACACCATCTGTTCAGCAAATCGATATCCGACTCTCATTACAGCGGTGTATTACTTTATTTAATAGTTTTTGCAATCAACAATACAGAGGGATGTAATGGTCATTTTAATAAAGATTGTATTTTAATAACCGTCTGTGCTTTTTAGTTGGCAATTAATTAAACACAAATAAATACTGAAAAATCAATACGAAATCTGCTTTCATAAAATTCTTAAATGCGGCCAGGCACACACCAACATGTTAGTGTCAACTCAATATACTTATGAATGCACTTACAAACATTCACTACAGTTGGCTCCATTTCTAAATATATAAATGTAATGATGTTTTCCGTGAACAGACAAGAACCCGATGATTGCATTGTAAAATCGTTCCTCGGTTTTGGAGTCGGGGACAACCGTTAAATCAAAACTGTAGACTTTCAGACATTTCAGAGAAACGAGTACAGCGATAGTGACAAACGGACTACAATTTCTATCGGACGTATTTCTCAGTTCAGCTCTAGCTTGATTACTCTAGAACACGACTTGGTTATCAGTCCCATCCTGAGCAACTGATTTGTATGCATAATTCTCAAAAGCATCGGTAGCACCTGCAATCGCCTGAATCCTGAATCCAATCCAGTATAATACCTGCGTAAAAGGATTGGTCTTGCTAGAATCCTAGTTTATGTCCATAACCCCATTTGTTTTTTCATCCTTAGGTAGATTTACTAAAACATGTCAATATGAGTAATGCTTGAGCTTCATTGATCTGTTACACACAGTGATAAAAATAATAAAAAGTGTTTGAAATGCAAACACACATGCTACATTGTGCTGCCAGAAAAGTGTGGGTCAGCATGATGTGCAGTCATCCATCCTTGAGAGAAGTATTCGGTGTAATATATTTAGCAAGCTTTTATTATTATTAGGTAATATATTACGTGGGACGCGCTTTGTCTTTGGCTTCAAAATTGCGCCTGTATTCCATGCATTGTAATTAAATCCTGTTCCATGCTAAAATTTATGTACCTTTTCCGTGTTGTTACATTTGGTACTTGGAATGTAATATAGACACCGGATCAATCCGATGCGGAACGTAAAGGCAATGGTATTTGTAGCTGTCGCTATCATTCTCTAAATTTCAAGGAGCCATAAATGATGTTTGCATCTGTACTTCTATTTGTGGACGTAATCGCGTCTACCTTTTTTCTCTTCAAGAATTCCTTTAACTGATCGCACATGAAATTGGTTTCGAAATTCTCAATGCATGAGAGCTAAATGAACGTAGTATCATGTAAGCTCGAAACAAGAATACATAAACGTTTGATTTTTATTGCACATATTGCAGGGCTAATTTTTTAGGAATTCTATAAAGTGTGTAGAAATATATACCTTCCACGGGATTTGAGTTTGAGCGAGTGTTGGTGCTATGCAATAAATATTGTACGGTTAAATTATCACTCATTTTTACCAAAACTGTAGTGGTTGTGGTTATGTTGTAGACATTGTACTGCGTTCAGTTAAGTTCTCCGATAAATGCTATCCCTTGACATCTGTAGAAACCACACCCAACTCCGGCTTCAACAACTTAATCAGTACGTTCGAGGGTCGGTCATCGGAAAAGCCAATTCGACAAACTTCCATGTACTTGCAAACTTTCTGAACATGTCCAGAGACATCAGATGCAAAATGGGTCTCTGGAAAAAATGCAGCATTACCACCTCACGATTGAATATGGATCCCAAAAACTCCGGATCTGCAGGATAATCTGTTCGGAGCAGTAAAAATGGCGAGATAGGCAAAGCTCGCTGAAAATACATGTCCCAAATTTGTTCCGCTTTTCAGTTCCCGCCCAGCGCAGGAATTTGTTAACATTTGTCGCAAAACTCCTGCGACTTCCTTTTGACTAATGTCCATTTCTGTCAAGATATTCTTCCGTCAACTACCTCACTACGCGAGTTGAAGACTAGTCCATGCTCAATGCCTTGCCGGAAATCGGATTGATGTTCCCATCCGTCGACAATTGTCCACGGCCCTGAATACTGGCACTGTCTTGCTCTGTTTTAAGCGTTGGACGCATTGCCAAAGTGCTGCAATCTTGGTCCAAATTTTAGTAATTTTGAGTTGCTCCGGTAACCGTTGCCAATATAACCGATGATGTTCTAGCATCACCGTTCTTGGTAGCAGCTTGCTTCAGTATATCGATTGTTGTTAGGTCAGATGACTTGATGATTTCTTCGGAGCAAGAAACTTTTCTGGAGACGACTGCCTTTCAGAAATGGCAGTAGAGTTACTGGTGATTACAAATTGACTTGGTGTCAAAAGTTGTCCGGGCAAATGGCATCATAGCCAGTAACCAGAAACAGTTAAATTGAGTTGCTGGTTGAGACTGTTTCGGAATTTTAAAGGATTGTTTAGCGAGACTTTCGAGCTTAAAAACTGATTCGTCGTCCGTTTATACATGATGCATTGAAATTGCAATAACTGATGTGTCACTGGATGGACTATAGCGCAATAGGGTTACATCCCCGGAACTGATTTGCTCAGAAAGCGGTTGGTTCATAGTCCACTATGCGGTATCGTCTCTTGGCGGCAGGTCACCGCCAAACATGACAATAAAGTGGTTGGCTTCATTGACGTGGTTTTCGATGTGGAAATGCGGATCACGCTTCCAGACACAGTAGCATATATAAGACCGGGCGTAGTACGGAAGTTTGGGATATCTTAATTCTGAGCTGTTGTGAATAACTGTGGACTCGGCGAGTTTTTTTCCGAGCAAGCGAGCAATTTCCAAATGATTTTTCGTGCCATTTTCCTTATGGAGTCAAGATGCGAGTGATGCACCCGTAATGCGCAATTCCTATGTCAGAAAACTATGTGTCAATAAGTTCCGCAGACTCGAAACTTTTAAACGGTTTGATGTAGAGAAGTACACACTGCTTGTAGATGAAACACCGTGTTTTATGCAAGGTGGCCATAAGATATTGCGAAGTTATATCAAAATACGTACACGTAAAGACATGATCCTGTACAAGATATATCTAACGATGGGATTAATTTGTCCCGTATTTGAAGAAGAAAACTTACGAAGATAAGAGCCAAGTATTGTAATGTAAATGGCCAGAATGTAGTGGTTATTCCTTAGAGTTAAAAATTCAAAGATCCGTTTTATAAAGTATTTTGCAGGGCTTTGGAAATTCAGTGAAGTTTCATGTATCTTGCTGCAAGAGCTACTTGTGTGCAAGCGACGAGACACCCGTTCCTGAAATATTTCTCGATCTCGCGGGCGACATTGATTATAATTTCTTAAGGATATGACATTATGCTATTGGTATGACGGAATTCAAACGTCTCAACTTTGTACGGTAAAAAAGTGCACTTCACAGTTGAATGGACCACATGATTAGCTGAAATTTAAATAACGGTGGTTTCGCAACTTTAATCTGCAGAATGGAATTCTGCCATTATAATTAAGCTTTTCTTTGCAATAACGTTTTGCAATATTGGCATTCCATTTTCGGACTGTACAACTACCTTCAATACAGTATGGTTATGTTTCTGCATGGTATTAGTTACAAAAGCGACGGCTGAGCAAGCACTGAACAAGTTTACTTTCAAGTGCACGAATTCAAGAACTGCGATTGCAATCGCGATATCGTGTCGTTCCTCTTTTCAAACATCACAAAACTGCCGACAGAAATATATGCGTTATAACAATATCAGCATAATAAAGGGTTATCACTGGATATCGTAGTCGCGAAATTTATCGATTAGCTTTCCTGATCATAGAATGTGTTGAAGATTCGTATTGCAATACATTTTTTAGGGAAAACGGTATTGCTGGCATAAACCAATGCAATTTGTTGATCAAATATTAGCTGAAACAGTGTTCTTCAGAGAGCCGTTCTACGCCCTTTACAATGCGTTTATTATGTGATTGAATTCTATAACCGTAATGTTCTCATCCTTCACAAAGCTAGACAAGTTTTCTAATTTGGTCCATGCATTGCTGTAAAAAGTGCACAGATGTATGCTCTGACTTCCACCAGCCATTACATGCAATTATTTACTCGGCAAAGTTGTTGCATGATAACCTAACATTTTTTATTTATTTAATAATTGAGCATGCCTATAAATTACATTTATACACGTGCAAAACAGCAAAATTAAAAATTTTGAAAATTGAGTTGACTTGTGATGCTAATGTATATATTCAGTGCTTAGTTGTGCTGAATAGCTTTGTAAATCTTCTAGAAGGTAAGAACTTTGTAAATTTCAGTGTAAATCGATGAAACAGACCGAAGCAACTATACAGAGTTACCATTTGCAGATTTGGTATTACCTCCCAAACGTAATAAATGCTATCGTCATCTTCAGTTCAATTTTTCAGAGAGGTTCCATATTTTGAATCTGGAGAGGGACAAGCGTCTCCAGAATTTTCATAAAAAAGTTGGACGTTCGGCTATAATTGTCATTTAGAGAACTGGATTGATACTTAAATCATTCCCAATATGACGCAATGGAGAGAAATGTCGTTTACGGTTATAGGCAGAGCTCATTCAGAGTTTGTACCAGAGTTCTATCTGTTTTACCCCAATATGCAGCCTAAGTGCCAAATTTGTACAAATAGTTTTGAGTAATGAAAACTGCAGAGAACAACTGCGTCAATGCATTCGTCCAGGCTTTATCCTGAAACTCAAAATGATCGAATATCTCCAGGCGGAATGGGAATTTTGTTGCGCAAATATATTCTTACACAGCTTTCCGATTCATTATGTTCTTTCGGATTTGGAAATTTTGGGTACTTGGACGTAAAAGACTTACTGACCAACACAAGGGTCAACAGATTCCATTCACACTTGCTAAATGATGGACAAACTCTCTCTAAATTTTCAAATGAGAAAATATTCTCATACTTATATTTCTGCACAAAATTTAATTATGAAAGCAAACACTTGCTTTCCATTATATCCTTTGATGACCAGTTTCAATGTCAAATGTAATTTATTTGAAATGATAGTGATACTATCCTGTCATAATATTAAATTTCATGCTAGAGTCCATGGCAAGACAAAAAATAGCAATCGGCAGGCTTATCACGTAGGCTGCATATGTCGTTGGATGTACATACCGTAAATTCTCAAATGAACGCCGTCTCTAAAATGAACGCAGCTGTGAAATAAACGCAGCTGCGTTTCCCGTTAATAACTCTGATTCAGCGTAAAGAACGCAGCTCTCAAAAAACGCGGCCCTTAAAATAATGGAACACAGCATTTGGCTCCAGTTGTACTTCCTTTTCTTTTATTATCACAGTATTGTTGACTACAGTGCACGACATACGGTTTTTAGCTGAAACATGCGTTCTAATGTGTACTTCATTCGATGACTTTGCTCAAAATAGTTAGAAATACAGGCAAAAATTCAATCATTTATGATTTTGCTGGTACGAATTTCAATGAGTTTGCCCTAGACTCAGCTCTCAAATGAACGCAGCTCTTAAATAAACGCAGCTGCGTTTTCAGAGCAAATTTTTCATGCTGCATAAAGAACGCAGCTGCGTTCATTTGAGAATTTACGGTATGTGTTTCTGAAATAGAGATTAATTATCAATGTCGTAATCAAAATTCGAACCTGATATCATGTTGTATTCAGAGTTGTACTCACGTATCCACACTTATGGACGCAGTATTAATGACTTGGCTTTAAAATAATTGCCAATCCAGAAACCATTCATCCTCTTTTATGATTTATGATTGAAACTGGAAATTCACTAAAATTAGGATTCACATGAAAACGGCACCAAATTTAGCGCACATATTATACTTGACTGAAAAGTTGGTAAAGATAAGTTCCGAAGAATGAGTTTCATTGGGAATATAATCAAGCCATGCGCGCATGTGAAACGTGTACATACATACGTGAAGCTGTATAAGATCAATGCACTTATCTACAACTATTGTCGGGGTTAAATTTGTGGGCAGTTGAGCGTGTTTACCACGTAATAATATTATGGTGAATCATCCTCATTAAAGCTTAACGGAGCTGCGGGTGAAGTGGTTGCTGGTGAAAGTATAACAATATTTTTTTGTCAGGTCGACGCAAGTCAATGCGTTCAAGTAAAAACAGTGACATTGCAAGTTTTCATAAGTCATAATAGCGTGAATTTCTGCAGCAATCGGGAAATTGACAAGCGTCACACAGTCACAGTAACCAGGACAGTACACCTTAAACTAAACCAGAGCTGCAGTGCTTATTTATTCAGATATGAAACAAAATATTTCTTGGACATTTGCCAGTCGTTCTTCCCATTTATTTTTTGCACGTTAAACAATTCATATATGCAAGTCTCGTTTATGGAGAACTTCGACATTCTTTGTGTCGGGCGTCGAACATCCTCCTCATATGCCTTGATCGAGATCGCTATTACTAAATATGCATTGCTTTTTACGTTTAATGTGATAGTGAGGCAATGGTTTACAATTTGAACTTCGTTTTCCTTTGAAGCAAAAGCGGGGGAATTTTTCTAAATGAAAAACAATATTTCACAACTTGCAATATCCGTATTAATAACTGTGTTAGATTTTGCAACATATATATTCAAAGAAATTTCGCATAGAAAGTTTTTTAACGGCGACACAATATGTAACGCCGACGAAGCTACAAATTGGCAGTAAATGCGTAAATTTGGTCCTCGTGATGTTTCAAATGTGAGTTAGCAATCGCCAGCATATTGCATAGACCTAGAGAATGTCACATGATTATTCCAAAAATCCGGTAATCCTAACTCCAATATCCTTGAGAATGTTTGTTTCATCCGATGCCGATTAATTGTGTATATTTCTGAAAACGTAACCTTGAAGTGTTGTGAGTCCGGTAAAACCAAGCAATCAATATTTTTCAATCCAAGTACGTTTGTTTATGATGCCCCTAATAGCAAACAATGCGTCTATAACGTCAGTTGAACCATTAAGTAGCACCTTCTTTTTAATCATGTTGTATTCATGATTCTTGGACAAATACTGGTCTCGTGTTGTTTTATAGAAACTTTTATTCACATATGAAGTCATTCCTTTGACGGGAAAATCAATGTAATATCTTTCCGGAAAAAAATTCGCACGAATATACCCACATGATTTTGTAAGTGGCGTCAAAGAGTTCTATCGGGGTCTTGAATGGGTTTGGTTGAAATCGAACTTTCAGCACGCTTCTAATTCCATTCATGTATCCCGTGCAAATCATAAGGCCAAAGAATTTGAGACATACAGACAGCTGTTTAAGCTTCATGAACCGCTGGTGCGAATTTCCGACAAATAGCCCGACTACGTATAGAAATGTTGCTGGATCTGTTCGCGAATTATCTTCCCTTGGCAACAATACAAACATTATAATACATGCGGAATCTAGTATCCGCACTTTTGGTTCGAAGGAGCGCATCCATAGCATAATATGTCAAGCATATCTTGCTCTTCCCACGTCATTACAGTAAATAATGACATCAGGTACATTTCTGGAGTGGTAAAGTCCAGTAAGGCTCCCATATCTATCCGAATTACAGAATGTATATGATACTGGTTTCATGAGGTACTGACCGTGAACACTGCGATCCGCCTTATTAATCTCGGCTACCAGGGAGAGAATAATGTCATGTTGTGCACGTGGACAACAGAAATGTTGTCATCATATCCGGTGTACATTATTTGAAGTCAGTAGCCTCAAACAGAAGTCGTGTACACGCAACTCTGTCGTTGCCATAGAACCTGTTGTAAAAGTACTCTCGTCTTGCAGCGTACATGTGTGCGTCGACAGTTCTCCGGTTGGCCATTCTGAACATTAGTTTGTGTAAAACTCTTGGTTGCAGCATCCCCGTAATTCGTATACGTGTCTGTGGAATGCAGTACGCATTGCAAACTAGATGATAATTTAGCTTATAAAATTTACTAATCTCTGCTAAAATTTTAATTGCCGGCAAAGTTGTTTGTTCCGGAACAACAAGGCATCCAAACTGTTTTTCAATTGTCCATGAACTTGATTCATTTCGATGAAAATGAACAAAGAAGTCGGATTTAGTGACAGATTCCGAAACAAACGGAACACTTTGTGAGTAAGATTTCTGTGAAACGGAGCTATTACAATTGAACTGGGAATGGTAAATCTAAATATAAAGTTGTTTCCGATGTCTCTGCGCGAATCGTTGAAATCATAATGCCTGTAGAAGTTTTGGGGAATGTGAAATGTCGATCCCCCAACGAATTAAGTAGGATTTCGGAAAATTGAGCGTGCCTCCCAATTTCGAAGGAACTGCATTTGATAAGATATTCGACGGAGTTATATTCAGAGGATTTAATGACGACTACCATGTGGATACAGATGATGCAAATGATGATTACATTAACTGGAGACTGTATTCTGTCCAATCGACGTGACTGCGAAATAAAATGGCTAAATGATCCCGTAAAACTGGGCCAGTATGTTATTAGCAAAATACAACATAATAAATGGAATGTTATATTCGTCATGCAGTCGTCACATACATTCTGTAAAAAAGTGACTATATATGTAGCGAATCCATTACCGTGGTTTATAAAAACAGATTACAGCGTAGGAAGGTACAAGTAAGCATATGAGCCGTCCATCCTTTAAATTTGAGTAAGTGCGTTGAAAACCTGACAGCACGACTATCGTAACAATGAATTTCTAACAAAGAAGTTCCATCAAAGAAGAATGTGTAGGCCATTGCTTAAAATCAGGAAGATGAATAAGAAAACTGTGAAAATAATGAATGGGGAGTAATCAAAAGCCATAATGCTAACAATACTTCCAACGGAATGGCCAGTAACTTGGCCAAGTTACTGGCCATGTTTGTTTAAATCGTTCATATAATTCAAGTTTGCCTTTAGTATCGTTCAAAAAACGTACTGTGGCGCCATGGAAACGCCATAATATAATGATATGAAAGACAACATGTAGAGATCCTTTGGCTCGGCACAGAATAACTTGATGGGAAGGATTCAATATACACGAGCTAAAAGGAAATCATACAATGAATGATCTAGCCACACAACTTGGCATTTAAAATTTAACTTGCACTGTAATTGATGTATGTGCGTATACGTTCTTTATTACAATTCCAAATAATCAGCTTGAAGTTAAAATAATGGCATATGTAACCAGGATTACATGCCACATTTAACATTGTAATGAAAACAAGGCTTTCCTTTGCTTTGCTATTAGTATATTAAGTACTGAATGCTGGAGCATAAGAGAGAATAATTAGTACACGCTTCTAAACAACACCTACCTAAATTGAACATATCCTTAAATTGCTGAAAGCCTCGTACACACAACAAGTCTGGGTGCCTCCATATGATGCCGTTCGACAAGGAAATCTGCCCATTTCGTTTCAAACTCAATGCAACGAAATTGTAATTGCCTTAATTTTAATCTGCCAGTGTCCACCTATTGTGTTTATCAATCGCAATTGTATTATAAATGCATAACAGGCAACAATCAATCATTTTGATTAATAAAAGCTAACAACAAGGATGCTATTTTAAATGTTGACTGATGGTGATTTTCCAAAACGTCTTGAAACAGCGTACAATAATATGAAACCCGTTGTGAATTTAAATTAATGGAATATTTTCGACGCTTAACATGGCTTGACTGGACTAATTATTGCGGACATGGAAATTCTTTCAAATCGCATAGTCATACAACTTTTTACCGAAATTCTTGATGAAGGGAAAAACGAAATCGTCAAAAGCCCTGCTGGGTAAAAAACAAAACTCAAATGGCGCTGCTGAGCAACAAATCCGTGCTTGGGGTCCCCAAAAAACCTTCACTGCCGTTACCAATTTCCGTAAGAATTTCCATCCGAATCCGAATTTCCAAAAATTTCGGAACTATTGAATATTAAATCAGCGAATTTATTTACATGCTAAGAGGTCATGGGTGAAAATAATATTAATTAAGCTTGATGAATATGACAATTTTTGTGTGTCATTTCAATACAATAAGTTTACTTCTGTGCAATACCTTTTCATGACTATGGTAGCCATGAAATATAATTTTGTCATTAATTGCATCGAGTCTCTAACTTGCGCCGTTTGGAAAAATTAATGGTCTGAAAATATTTATTGGAACGCTGCTTGGCATCGTTTGTATGGCCGAAATTGTATTTACTATTTCCTAACAGGTATAACCAACTGTCGATTATATGTTGCTTCAATGGTATGTTTGTGATCTCAGCGATCAAAAACTTCGTACTCGTTTCCATTCTCCCATTGACGTGCGAAAACAAGCCCATTAACAATTCTATAATTAAAGTTCCTCCATCAACTACTAGGCTCAGTTCCAATATACTTCAAAACCACTTTGAATTCTTTGGGAAAATCTGCTACGTCTCTGAGTCGTTGGGTACAGTTCAAGCTCACTGAGACAAGAAAGCTGAAAAACTAATAACATGTACACACTTTCTCAAGAAGACCAAAACGATGAACCGGAAATGCTTCTTCCATATCCTATACATTTCTTGCGTGGCAATTGGAGGTGTACTAACCTTCCGTTCATCACACGAGAAGCAAGTTCTTGGGCTGATGCACTTTCATTTGGTATTTGTGCGTCAATTTTAATCCTGAGCGACGTATACATTGATTTCTATTAGAACGAAGTTTCGACAATCTGCGCATTTGTTAATGAACTCCAAGAATTTCCAAAAAAGCTTCGTAATTCTGGAGACCTAAGATAAAGAAAGTTGTCGTTTTCAACTAGGATGAATATTCAGAATGCGTATACGGTTTATGGAAACATTATCGGGATACCCATTTTCTATTCGTGGATTATCCATTGGAACAATCCGTGCATGCCTAGTCTGGCATTATATTGGGTCATTCCTGAATGTCACTCAAATCTGCAGTTGACGCCAGTACATTTTGGGAACCATGTTATTAAAATCCTTGTGATAGCCTTCAATAATTATTGGTTCAGTTTTGGGATGACTCCAATAGCACCAACATTATGTGGAGTTATGGTGCTTTCTAGCATCACTCTTATTGAATATATGAAAATGTGAGTTATTTTTATTAACCAAATCTTTGAAATAGTTTGCAAAATATATTAAACTTTTGTCTGTTTTCAGATGGAAAGAAAATGGCGTGTCTGGAAAGTACTCAGCAGAACAAATGTCCAACCTGCATCGAACTTTGCAAGTAAAGTAAACACGTGTTCCCAAAAAGCTGTATCGTGAATTTTTTGCTGATCTCTCGAAAACGGGCTTTAAGATTTGGCTGAAACTTCGGGTGAAGGCTATACCCATTTGATGGTAAACAGGTGTTGAGTTACAAGCGAATTTGGAATTATCTTAGGATTAGAAATAATCGATGATCTATTTACATCAGCCTTACAGCATTTTGTTTACCCAAATGTAATTTACTGCCCTTACTTTGACATGTGTAGACTACTAATTTGTGTAATTGTCTTACACAAATTTCCCACACATTATGTAATCAAGACTTAAATATATATATTAGAATCGGTAGAGTTAATAACGGCTGCAAGCTACCATGTAGCAAATTGGCGGAGCTGGTACCCAATACAATCAACTGACTACTACCACCAATAATAAATCATCTGTCAAAAACAGAATGAAAATATTCCAATCCGTTTAAAAATTGCAACATAAAAACAAACACGCCGTTACTGGCGTTAAACGGTAAACGTTAGGATTAAAAGTTCCTCCAATTTCTTCACAGCAAACTAAGGGGAGTTGAATGATATGCCACTTGTCGTATGTGACATTTGAAAATTTCGAAATCGTAACCCTTTCAATCGGTTGCCATTGGCCGTTATCGCCGTCAAGCAGGTCCCATAGAGCGATTGGGACAGAAGTTTAAAATTCCAAACCACTTAAGCAGGCGAGTATAAAGTGTAAAATTATTTGAAATAGATGTAACCGTTAAACAGTAACCGTCACCCCCGAAATGACCTCATGTCAAAATGACATGGTCATAGACGAGTTGAATGATATGTCACTTGCCATATGTTAGCATTTTAAAAAAACATTGACCTCGTAACGGTTTCTAACAGTAACTGATCAAAATCACGCTGGACCCTTCTGAAGTGACCAACTATCGATTGCCGAAAACAGATTTAAAAAAGTCAAACCGTTTTTGAGTTAAAGCTCAAATGATTTCTCGTTTATCTGTGAACAAATGTGACAGTTAAGTTCGTAATTTAGACACAATTGTGTTTTGTTGATAAATCACGGGAAACTAAACGGCTTTCTTCCCTCGTGAACTCCATACGAGTGCAGTGTCAGCTTCTTCGATGCTGCAAAAGCTGTTTCCTATTCCTTCCAACGAGACCGTTTGTTTGACTGACGACTATTTGCATCATACGTCAAGTCTGCTGACCAAACGCGTCCTGAAAGCTTTGCATTTGAACCATTTTTCTTGTGACCAACCCATTGAGCAACCTCACTGATAGTCTGATATTGGAAATGTAGAAACTTTTGTAACATTTTCATGACATGATTTTATTTTACAGCAAATTCAAGTTTGAAGTCTACAGCAAATTATTTCATCTGCTCATAGACGTGCTCCAGATCAAACTGTGGGCGTGACAAGGATTCACAACCCACCGTTACAGTCTTCTGTTTGCTCTGTCATGTGAAGCTGCAGGTAGTGCCTCGTCATAAAGTGTTACTCACAGGTTTCACACTTATACGTCCTAACATTATAATCAGTATATGTGTGACATTGTAGGCCACCACTAGAAAGAAACTACATTCCGCTAACTGTACGGCCATTTTTCTATTTTGTATCAAATTCGAGAATTTGCTCAGCAGTTGTTTTAAGATATTTTGAGCGAAATAAGCAAATTCTAGGATTCAGGCTTCCATAAAACATATATAGTTTTAATGTAACCTCTTAAGCATCGTTGGTATTCAAGTGATTAGAGACAAACCGCACATTGATATGCCGACATTGTGATCACTAAATCTTTCACCAAATGTTTCTTCAGTGACTTTCTGCGAGAAATGGTGTATCGCAAATGTCACATTTGTATGGCTGCTCCTTGAGTCATGGCATTTGCGAAAATAATTTTTGACTCGTTGCACACTGAGTTTTTCATCGCAGAGTGAACCAACTGGTGATGACTCAACTAACCATTCGATTCAAACGATTTGTGCAAAGTTTGTAACGCAATTGATTTCCGCCAATGTGGATCATTAAATGTGTCTCAATGTCAGTTTTGTTGAAAAACACGTGCGCGCAAATTGGATATTTGTAACATATATCTTGGTTGTGCACGGCATTTGCATAGTTTATAATGCACGGTTCCAGCGGAATATTGTTTATAGTGATATAACTATTGACACCGTGTCATCGCAATGTTAACACAATTATCAACTCACCAGCTAAATATAGTTGCAAATGTCGTGTACCTAAGAAGACACCAATAATAATTATTTTTTTAGAAACCGATACCACATGTCCGAACTGCGAATGTCTGCAATATTTTCAATCCAATTGCTGAATACAGAAAGTCCCTCGAGCTTTGCATAATAAATCAAACAATCGCTACGTATGTTATGGTGTACATGTTAATGTACACCATAGCCTTAGGCATTAAAAAATCGCATTTGTGATAGCATATTCCCTGCAGCAAGCAGTCAACAACTAAACCATCACAAAAGTTAAGTAAATGCTGATCTTCATGTGTTGTGTAGTACGTCTATGCGAAGCTTATATCCATTACAGTGTCAATTTTTAGTACAGCAACGGTAATCAATGCCGGCATTCAGAATTCTCAGTTCAAAATACAAACGCTAATTATATCTGTCGATTTTGAACAGTAAAATTTTTGGGGTTTAAGAATTATATTTTGTGAAATAAGAATTCATATTTTTCCCTCGTTGTGAAAATAGAATTTCATAGTTGTTTAATTTGCTGCTCACTGTGAATCTGAAACATATTTATAGTTTGGAAAGGTTGTCACCAAAGGAGTAGGCGTTGTCGGCAAAGCATATGACTGCAACGCGGCGCATTGCCCCTTGATCTGATGTGAAGCAAGTGCCGTTTGGCGGGACATGAAATAATTCCTTCAGGAAAATATAGGGCGTGTCTCATAATTACAAGCATTATTTTATTCAATAAATAATACCTCAAACATGTCCAAATCGAGTAAAAATCTGTATTTAAAGGAAATTTATCATGTATTTTACTAATTTAGTGCTTATTTGTATTTTACTAATCATTACAGTTAATTGTAATTAAATTAAATTAATAATTAACATCTTAAACATGTCCAAATCGAGTGAAAATCGGTATGTAAAGGTAATTTATCATGTAGATTACTAATATAGTGCTTACTTAACTAAATAATACACTCGAAAATCGAATCTTGAATATTCTCAAATTATTCTCATTTAGGAGGCTTTTCGCTCATCCCTTCCTCTGTGGTCAGAAATTAGTAGGAGTTTTTCAAAATCATATTGCGGCAACGAAAACACTGGAAATCGTAATTGCTTTTGTGAACAGAACACATTCCACACAACAGAAAAGACAGATAACTCTAAATCATGTCGGCAATAGCACAAGTTACATCATCGGTAAGAGAGCGCGAGTGTATTGCACACACGAGTAGTGCCATTCAATGGCTCAATGTGTCTTTAGTGAACCGCAATTAGCAGCTTAACGGAGCCCCTTACGCACGAGAAAAACTCCCATCGCTAAGGATTTTCCTAACGACACAGATTTTAAAGGTGTTTTGCTCTCAACGTTCGTTATAATGAGTGGTAGTCGTAGCCTCTCTAAACTCGTCCTACATTAAATACGAAAAACAGCCAATCGATTTGAACAGTACCATTGCTTGTGGCATAAATTTCATTTATGATGACTATCAGAGTGAACTTTGGGATACTATTCTTTTATAAGAATTATAAGAGGAGAAGTTGAGCTTCTTCAAACAGGATTCGGTATGTTTGTAGACGTTGCTAGGAACGATAATGGTTTTGGCCATGAATGGAGAATAATTGATGAGTATCTAAAGAATGAACAGCCGGAAGGAATGCAGCCCGTGTACAACCCGTCAATGGGCTACATAGTAGAAAAAGGGAAAAATCAGAATATCCGTGATTCAGTCAGGTTATTGCCCAGGTCTGCGGTTAAATTACCGGCATGAATGTATGTCTTAAGTTGGGATTTCAGTACAGAGATGAGAAATACAACTACTGTGCCATGGTTGCAGCAGTTGTGTACGTAAGTGTAGCCGGTTCCCCAATGTTTACGTACAACCCCGAGGGACGCCGAACAAATGTGGACAATGCGGAAGGAGAGAATGAAGGCAATATAAGTGCCGATGCAAGCGGCATTTCCAGTGCGTCTACTGTTACACTGGGTAGCGATATAAGCTTAGCGAATGTCAGTACCGAGAAGTTGAATGCACCAGGGAACGGGCAAGCGAAAGACCCTAGAAATGCGGAACATGCGGCAGCTGATTGTGATCAGCCAGTTGGACCACAGTCACAGTATGCGCCACCAGTTTTTTCCGGTACTAGCAGGTTGCAAGTGCCCCTGCAAAAGGATGGGAAAGTACCTTTAGGAAGAAACGTGACCAAGACGGTCCTCCCACGGGTGGGCTGACTTTTTCAACGGCATGAATTAATTAATGTTAGGCTTCATATTATAAACTTAGATTATAATCGTACTAATCAACCGCTGTATTTTTGTTTTTGGACTGGCCAAATTCATCCAGGAAGTAATGACAATGAAGGCGGAGGCGGAAAAGCAGAAAGAAATGCCAGGAAACATGAATGCGTTCCGTAAATGAGCATGGTTAAAGTGGAAGACATTAGTTATATTAAGCGGTTTCTTCAGTTCAACTAATTTTGAATACATTTTTTAAAATCCCTCAAATATATCAAATCCTACAGGTCAGCAATTGTACCGACTTTTTTCACGGAAGACGTATGTGTCAACGGAAATAGTTTGTCAATCGGACACAATTGCTGTGGTAAGTTAAAACTGAAGATTCATAGTATGCTATGGTTTACTAGAAATCAACTAAAAAATTGCGTGTATCCTAATGCGTCCTACAAGCTGACATGCCCTCCTGTAACCAAATTACTGGCGATTGTTGCTAACTGATTGGAATTATGAATTTGGTTTGTCAAAGTTAAATTGGGATCGCCACTATTGAAGTCACCATCACATCACCACCAAACTTTTCGGTGATGTGAACTCACGTATGTATATAGTATACAACAAGCACGAGATTTCAAGTCGCTCAACACTAGCGTTCTTAACCCTCTCGCCCGTGTGGCAGCAGTTAAGATAAACACATAAAAAATAGAGTTTTCGAAATATCACACGGCAAGCATCGATGACAATACTGCATGCTTTTTGGTTTTTTTCAAAATTAATTTCGTTCTCTCTAAAAGTTATTCTAATATCCAATGTTTTAATATATATTCAGAATCTGGTAGTCTGAAAAATCGATGTGCTTAGATAGGTTCTAGACCTAAACGCGACACTGAAATTATTCTGGTTTAGTTTTGTCAACAATTTATTGGAACAAAAATTGGATAGCTTTCGACGGAGCTTTGGAATTCCAAAAGCAGTAGAATGAATTGCTAATAAATGATAGTGATTTGTGATTGCTAGAAAAGTATCACTTGCACTCAGTCCACCGAGGCCTACCGTCCCTTGCCTGCAACGCGGCGCATTGCCCCATCATCTGATGAGAAGCAAGTGCCGTTTGGCGCGACTTTTTTACGTGAAAAAAATCCTTCTGGTAAATATAAGGCGTGTCTCATAATTACATGCAGTATTTTATTTAATAATTAATATCGCAAACATGTCCAATTCGAGCGAAAATCGGTATTTAAAGGTAATTGATCATGTATATTACTAATACAGTGCTTATTTAACTAATTATTACACTAAATAAGTTCATTGTAATTAAATTAAATTAATAATTAACATCATAAACATGTTCAAATCGAGTTAAAATCGGTATTTGAAGGTATTTGATCACGTTGATTACTAATACTGTGCTTATTTAACTAAATATTACACTAAATAAGTTAATTGTAATTAAATTTAGTTAATAATTAACATCTTAAACATGTCCAAATTGAGTTAAAATCGGTATTTAAAGGTACTTTATCATGTAGATTACTAATATAGTGCCAATTTTCTAAATATTACACTAACTAAGGTAATTGTAATTAAATTTAATGGACAATCAAAACATATCGAAAGAACTGAATATTGAAATAAGTTTTGATTTTTCGTTTATAATAACAGGGTCCTTCGTCAGTAGTTTCTACTGTAAATTCTAATAAGTAATTGCTATTTTCGGAATCAAATCAGATCAGTGCCCATGTCAGTTATCTGAACGTCAGTCCCTAATTCTTCTTCTTCAAATTCGCATTTTGGATTTGAGGGGGCAGGGTCTACATTTGTTTGCTAAGCATCTTAACGTCACTCCTTTCAACTTCCTCAAAATTGCTTAACGATAAGAAGCCACAACATTAGGTTCGTTGTGGGTTGTTGTAACTTTAGCCTTGCGTACCGTGAGTGTCACCCTATTAGCAAAACATAAGATGATTTTTACGTTGACGTTCCTAAACCGCCGCCAGAGCGCTATGGAGACAACCTCGCCTTCGTTGAACTTGTATGGCCAGTATTGATCGATCTTTGCGGCCAAATCATACGGGGTTGAATTTGCGTTGACAAAAAACACCATGGCCTAAATTCAGCCGTTACGCCTGGCGGATGTAGTGAATTCGTAGTTGCAATGTAGTCACACAAACGCCGTCGCACACTCCAGGGAGAAAAGCTTTGCTTTCGTTTTGCAACTGCTTAACATGTGCAACCAGCTTATTATCCTGACACACAACATATGTGTTCCAGGAGTGCGAGGTGAATTCTTAGTTGACAAACTTCAACTAATACGGGGATGGTGATATTGCCATCCACAGGCTTGGAATTTAAATAGATTAGGAAAAACGTGCTTAAGTCACAAGTTTCTCCGCTTCAAACAATAATCTTGATCGTATAGTACGCGGCCTTAGGGTACTTGTAATGAAACGATTCACACACCTTATCTGCAATGTCGAAATGAGTCTGTTCATACCCCAAATCCACCATCTCCATCATTCTTGTCGTAAATTTGTAGAGAAAATTATGTACTTTTGTGGACGGAGCTGCTCCGGATTGATTTTTGTGGTTTTTATAATTGTGGCCAAAAACTGAAAACGCTCGTTTTTCGATTTACACCTCCCTCTTCCAGAGTTATGTACAGTAGTGTAATTATGTTGTTAATTAATTGGTTAAGTGGTATGTGTCTGCAACAAATTGTGTTAAACAGTTGACTGAGCCCCTTCTTCATGAACAAATAATGAATCAAATTAAAACATTATAAATATTATTATAAATATTATAAATAATAAATATTATTATAAATAATAAATATTTATTTTTATTTATTTTATTTATTTATTTATTTATTTATAAATAAATAAATAAATAAAATTATTATAAATAATAAATATTATTATAAATAATAAATATTATTGTAAATATTATAAATAATAAATATTATTATAAATATTATAAATAATAAATATTATTATAAATATTATAAATAATAAATATTATTATAAATATTATAAAAAATAAATATTATTATAAATAATAAATATTATTATAAATATTATAAATAATAAATATTATTATAAATATTATAAATAATAAATATTATTATAAATATTATAAAAAATAAATATTATTATAAATAATAAATATTATTATAAATATTATAAATAATAAATATTATTATAAATATTATAAATAATAAATATTATTATAAATATTATAAAAAATAAATATTATTATAAATAATAAATATTATTATAAATATTATAAATAATAAATATTATTATAAATAATAAATATTATTATAAATAATAAATATTATTATAAATATTATAAATAATAAATATTATTATAAATAATAAATATTATTATAAATATTATAAATAATAAATATTATTATAAATAATAAATATTATTATAAATATTATAAATAATAAATATTATTATAAATAATAAATATTATTATAAATAATAAATATTATTATAAATAATAAATATTATTATAAATATTATAAATAATAAATATTATTATAAATAATAAATATTATTATAAATAATAAATATTATTATAAATATTATAAATAATAAATATTATTATAAATAATAAATATTATTATAAATAATAAATATTATTATAAATAATAAATATTATTATAAATAATAAATATTATTATAAATAATAAATATTATTATAAATATTATAAATAATAAATATTATTATAAATAATAAATATTATTATAAATAATAAATATTATTATAAATATTATAAATAATAAATATTATTATAAATAATAAATATTATTATAAATAATAAATATTATTATAAATAATAAATATTATTATAAATATTATAAATAATAAATATTATTATAAATAATAAATATTATTATAAATAATAAATATTATTATAAATAATAAATAATATTATAAATAATAAATATTATTATAAATATTATAAATATTATTATAAATAATAAATATTATTATAAATAATAAATATTATTATAAATAATAAATAATATTATAAATAATAAATATTATTATAAATATTATAATATTATTATAAATAATAAATATTATTATAAATAATAAATATTATTATAAATAATAAATATTATTATAAATAATAAATATTATTATAAATATTATAAATATTATTATAAATAATAAATATTATTATAAATAATAAATATTATTATAAATATTATAAATAATAAATATTATTATAAATATTAAAAATAATAAATATTATTATAAATAATAAATATTATTATAAATAATAAATATTATTATAAATATTATAAATAATAAATATTATTATAAATATTAAAAATAATAAATATTATTATAAATAATAAATATTATTATAAATATTATAAATAATAAATATTATTATAAATAATAAATATTATTAAATAATAAATATTATTATAAATAATAAATATTATTATAAATATTATAAATAATAAATATTATTATAAATAATAAATATTATTATAAATATTATAAATAATAAATATTATTATAAATAATAAATATTATTATAAATATTATAAATAATAAATATTATTATAAATAATAAATATTATTATAAATAATAAATATTATTATAAATATTATAAATAATAAATATTATTATAAATCATAAATATTATTATAAATATTATAAATAATAAATATTATTATAAATAATAAATATTATTATAAATAATAAATTTTATTATAAATAATAAATATTATTATAAATAATAAATATTATTATAAATAAGAAATTTTATTATAAATAATAAATAATATTATAATTAATAAATATTATTATAAATAAGAAATTTTATTATAAATAATAAATATTATTATAAATAATAAATATTAATTTAATACTAGTTAGTTTGTTAGACATGTTTTAAATATTTATTGTTAATTAAATTTAATTGTAATTAATTTAATTAGGTTAACATTTAGTTAAATACACTCTGTATTAGCAATGTACATGATAAATTTCGTTTAAATACTGATCTTCACTCGATTTGGACATGTTTTAGAAATTAAGTATTAAATAAAATAAAGCTTTTAATTATGAGACACTCCTTATAATTTACTATCGGAATATTTTCATGCAAATAAGTTCCCGGGTAAACGGCACTTGTCTCTCATCCGACCATGGGGTAATTCACATTGCTACACTCGCATAGTTCGCCGACATGGCGTACTCCTCTGGCGCTGTGGCAACACCTGATTGGCAACGGGTCTCATTTTGAGGACATAGCCGAAGAGAGTGTTATTCATTACAATTTATTTATTTATTTTCTATCATCAAAAATATTTAATGGGCTTCTCCACAATGTGCATCTTGACGATTAACATAACATGTTTTTTCATTAATTTCAGAGTGGCATCATCATGATGAACTGGAGTGTGCAGGGTCCGCCAGGGCCCTTGCTACCCACTCCGACATCATCAAAGCCTCCAGTTCCGGGACCATACGGTACCCAAAGTAACGTTCCTCGGCAAGGGTTTCGAGTGTTGGCGGACGCGTTTAGTGAGTTACACCGGCAGGCAGACGAACGGAGGGATGCAATGGGAGCAGCGACTACGATTGTGACATCTGCGGCAGCAGCAGACTCGCAGCCTGCCCAACTAAGTGGGAGAAGCCTATCCACTGCGACATGTGCCACAAGCACACCAACACGTAAATCTGTGTACGATGAGGCCGTTATGCCAGACGGGCAAGGCACCCCACGGCCGTTATTCCTACCAAGTGGTCAGAAGTTGTACGTTAAGTTTGGGGAATCCCCAAACGTCACGGTAGCTCAGAGTATGCAGCAGCATGCTCCGGGTGAAGGTGATGGGGATAAGGAGGACCACGGCGGGGTGTCACGAAGTCTGGAGAGACTAAAGAATATTTTAAAGTCAAAAAGGGGAAATGGCATCCCAGCGCCTTAAAATTGTCATCTTTGCGCATATTTCAACTTGGTTAAATTCCAAAAGGCTCATTCTCAACGCACAGTCTAACAATCAGTCGGTCAGTGTTTTAATTAGACATTACATTTTCGTAATCAATTACAAAGTTCATTTTGGTAAGATAATGGGTAAGCACCTGAAATATAAACTCGTAGAAGTACCCGTATTGTTGCGTAGATATACTTTATGCATTAAGGAAAAGCACTCGGTAGTGCTAAAATTCATAATAGTTTTGAAAACATTTTCGATAATTAACCATTCCATTCCTATTGACTTCAAAGTTTGTCGAGGACGAATCCATCCGAATCCATCCAGCCCATCAGACGTCGTTTTCCGGAAAGACTGAGGATCGATTTCTGATGTGAAGTGTTTTGTTGTCAGCTTTGCGCACTTTGAAGTTCACGCCGTTTGCGATGCAATATATTATTTTGCCTTTCCCGATCCTGAATCGCCAGGACAAGGCTATGGAGACAAAATCGTCTTCCTTAAAAATGTAAGGCTTACAAGGATCTATCCTTACTGACAAACCATATGGAGAAGTTGATTTTTTGACGAGGAAAATGAATGGCTTGTACTCTGCTTTTTGACCTGCTGGATGCACTGAATTTGCTTTTGCAAGGTACTCGTCGCTTAGGTTAGTCACTCAAACATCGGCACACACACCGACGAGAAATCTTTTGGATTCGGTTTGCAGATGCTTTACATGCTTAACTAATTGTGAATCCTTATATATAGCGTAAGTATGCCAAGAGTGTAGGGTGAAGTCCTGGTAGGCTACCTCAACAAATACTGGTATAGTACTGTTCCTATCGACAGACTTCACATTTAAAAAGCTTTGCGAAAACGTGCTCAAATCATACGATCCGCCGCTTCTGACTATAATCTTGATCTTAAAGTCGCCCCCCTTAGAGTACTCGTAATCAATAAACAAAAGAGGTACCTCCACCTCCCCGCAGGGTCAACAGGGAGCCAAAAAGATGGCGGAGGGGAGGACCGAAGGTCAGCCACTCCAGGGGGAAAGGGGGTCCTGACAAAGTGTCCTGTGCGAACAAGGCTAATAGCACACTTGTGTGGATAGTCTATAAGGATATAGTGGGTGAGCCAATCTCCACCGAGGTAGGTGCTCTGGAAGAAGAAAAATGATGCCAAAAAATACGAAATCAGCACATATCTTTAGACGTCGCCATTATCTTATAGCTATTTGGAATGTGAAATACGCAGCCAAGAGTTAACTTGTTCTTCAGCGACCTTGCGCTACATTTAAGGAAAATAGAACAAATACGATTAAATTTAATTTAATTACAATTAACTTCATTAGTGTAACAATTATTTATATTAGCACTGTATTAGTAATCTACCTGTTCAATTACGTTTAAATGCCAATTTTCACTCGATTTGGACATGTTTTAGAGATTATTTAATAATTAAATTTAATTACAAATAACTTAATTAGTGCAACAGTTAGTTAAATAAGCACTGCATTAGTAATATACATGCTAAATTGCGTTTAAATACAGATTTTCACTCGATTTGGACATGTTTTAGATATTAATTTTTAATTAAATTAAAAACCAATTAACTCAATTAGTGTAACAGTTAGTGAAATAAGCACTGCATTGGCAATCTGCATGTTAAATTACGTTTAAGTACCGATTTTCACTCGATTTGGACATGTTTTAGAAATTAAGTATTAAATAAAATAAAGCTTTTAATTATGAGACACTCCTTATAATTTACTATCGGAATATTTTCATGTAAAAAAGTTCCCGGGTAAACGGCACTTGTCTCTCATCGGACCATGGGGTAATTCACATTGCGACACTCGCATAGTTCGCCGACATGGCGTACTCCTCTGGCGCTGTGGCAACACCTGATTGGCAACGGGTCTCATTTTGAGGTCATAGCCGAAGGGAGTGTTATTCATTACAATTTATTTATTTATTTTCTATCATCAAAAATATTTAATGGGCTTCTCCACAATGTGCATCTTGACGATTAACATAACATGTTTTTTCATTAATTTCAGAGTGGCATCATCATGATGAACTGGAGTGTGCAGGGTCCGCCAGGGCCCTTGCTACCCACTCCGACATCATCAAAGGCTCCAGTTCCGGGACCATACGGTACCCAAAGTAACGTTCCTCGGCAAGGGTTTCGAGTGTTGGCGGACGCGTTTAGTGAGTTACACCGGCAGGCAGACGAACGGAGGGATGCAATGGGAGCAGCGACTACGATTGTGACATCTGCGGCAGCAGCAGACTCGCAGCCTGCCCAACTAAGTGGGAGAAGCCTATCCACTGCGACATGTGCCACAAGCACACCAACACGTAAATCTGTGTACGATGAGGCCGTTATGCCAGACGGGCAAGGCACCCCACGGCCGTTATTCCTACCAAGTGGTCAGAAGTTGTACGTTAAGGTTGGGGAATCCCCAAACGTCACGGTAGCTCAGAGTGTGCAGCAGCATGCTCCGGGTGAAGGTGATGGGGATAAGGAGAACCACGGCGGGGTGTCACGAAGTCTGGAGAGACTAAAGAATATTTTAAAGTCAAAAAGGGGAAATGGCATCCCAGCGCCTTAAAATTGTCATCTTTGCGCATATTTCAACTTGGTTAAATTCCAAAAGGCTCATTCTCAACGCACAGTCTAACAATCAGTCGGTCAGTGTTTTAATTAGACATTACATTTTCGTAATCAATTACAAAGTTCATTTTGGTAAGATAATGGGTAAGCAACCTGAAATATAAACTCGTAGAAGTACCCGTATTGTTGCGTAGATATACTTTATGCATTAAGGAAAAGCACTCGGTAGTGCTAAAATTCAAAATAGTTTTGAAAACATTTTCGATAATTAACCATTCCATTCCTATTGACTTCAAAGTTTGTCGAGGACGAATCCATCCGAATCCATCCAGCCCATCAGACGTCGTTTTCCGGAAAGACTGAGGATCGATTTCTGATGTGAAGTGTTTTGTTGTCAGCTTTGCGCACTTTGAAGTTCACGCCGTTTGCGATGCAATATATTATTTTGCCTTTCCCGATCCTGAATCGCCAGGACAAGACTATGGAGACAAAATCGTCTTCCTTAAAAATGTAAGGCTTACAAGGATCTATCCTTACTGACAAACCATATGGAGAAGTTGATTTTTTGACGAGGAAAATGAATGGCTTGTACTCTGCTTTTCGACCTGCTGGATGCACTGAATTTGCTTTTTCAAGGTACTCGTCGCTTAGGTTAGTCACTCAAACATCGGCACACACACCGACGAGAAATCTTTTGGATTCGGTTTGCAGATGCTTTACATGCTTAACTAATTGTGAATCCTTATATATAGCGCAAGTATGCCAAGAGTGTAGGGTGAAGTCCTGGTAGGCTACCTCAACAAATACTGGTGTAGTACTGTTCCTATCAACAGACTTCGCATTTAAAAAGCTTTGCGAAAACGTGCTCAAATCACACGATCCGCCGCTTCTGACTATAATCTTGATCTGAAAGTCGGCCCCCTTAGAGTACTCGTAATCAATAAACAAAAGAGGTACCTCCACCTCCCCGCAGGGTCAACAGGGAGCCAAAAAGATGGCGGAGGGGAGGACCGAAAGTCAGCCACTCCAGGGGGAAAGGGGGTCCTGACAAAGTGTCCTGTGCGAACAAGGCTAATAGGACGCTTGTGTGGATAGTCTATAAGGATATAGTGGGTGAGCCAATCTCCACCGAGGTAGGTGCTCTGGAAGAAGAAAAATGATGCCAAAAAATACGAAATCAGCACATATCTTTAGACGTCGCCATTATCTTATAGCTATTTGGAATGTGAAATACGCAGCCAAGAGTTAACTTGTTCTTCAGCGACCTTGCGCTACATTTAAGGAAAATAGAACAAATACGATTAAATTTAATTTAATTACAATTAACTTCATTAGTGTAACAATTATTTATATTAGCACTGTATTAGTAATCTACCTGTTCAATTACGTTTAAAAGCCAATTTTCACTCGATTTGGACATGTTTTAGAGGTTATTTAATAATTAAATTTAATTACAATTAACTTAATTAGTGCAACAGTTAGTTAAATAAGCACTGCATTAGTAATATACATGCTAAATTGCGTTTAAATACAGATTTTCACTCGATTTGGACATGTTTTAGATATTAATTTTTAATTAAATTAAAAACCAATTAACTCAATTAGTGTAACAGTTAGTGAAATAAGCACTGCATTGGCAATCTACATGTTAAATTACGTTTAAGTACCGATTTTCACTCGATTTGGACATGTTTTAGAAATTAAGTATTAAATAAAATAAAGCTTTTAATTATGAGACACTCCTTATAATTTACTATCGGAATATTTTCATGTAAAAAAGTTCCCGGGTAAACGGCACTTGTCTCTCATCCGACCATGGGGTAATTCACATTGCTACACTCGCATAGTTCGCCGACATGGCGTACTCCTCTGGCGCTGTGGCAACACCTGATTGGCAACGGGTCTCATTTTGAGGTCATAGCCGAAGGGAGTGTTATTCATTACAATTTATTTATTTATTTTCTATCATCAAAAATATTTAATGGGCTTCTCCACAATGTGCATCTTGACGATTAACATAACATGTTTTTTCATTAATTTCAGAGTGGCATCATCATGATGAACTGGAGTGTGCAGGGTCCGCCAGGGCCCTTGCTACCCACTCCGACATCATCAAAGGCTCCAGTTCCGGGACCATACGGTACCCAAAGTAACGTTCCTCGGCAAGGGTTTCGAGTGTTGGCGGACGCGTTTAGTGAGTTACACCGGCAGGCAGACGAACGGAGGGATGCAATGGGAGCAGCGACTACGATTGTGACATCTGCGGCAGCAGCAGACTCGCAGCCTGCCCAACTAAGTGGGAGAAGCCTATCCACTGCGACATGTGCCACAAGCACACCAACACGTAAATCTGTGTACGATGAGGCCGTTATGCCAGACGGGCAAGGCACCCCACGGCCGTTATTCCTACCAAGTGGTCAGAAGTTGTACGTTAAGGTTGGGGAATCCCCAAACGTCACGGTAGCTCAGAGTATGCAGCAGCATGCTCCGGGTGAAGGTGATGGGGATAAGGAGGACCACGGCGGGGTGTCACGAAGTCTGGAGAGACTAAAGAATATTTTAAAGTCAAAAAGGGGAAATGGCAGCCCAGCGCCTTAAAATTGTCATCTTTGCGCATATTTCAACTTGGTTAAATTCCAGAAGGCTCATTCTCAACGCACAGTCTAACAATCAGTCGGTCAGTGTTTTAATTAGACATTACATTTTCGTAATCAATTACAAAGTTCATTTTGGTAAGATAATGGGTAAGCAACCTGAAATATAAACTCGTAGAAGTACCCGTATTGTTGCGTAGATATACTTTATGCATTAAAGAAAAACACTCGGTAGTGCTAAAATTCAAAATAGTTTTGAAAACATTTTCGATAATTAACCATTCCATTCCTATTGACTTCAAAGTTTGTCGAGGACGAATCCATCCGAATCCATCCAGCCCATCAGACGTCGTTTTCCGGAAAGACTGAGGATCGATTTCTGATGTGAAGTGTTTTGTTGTCAGCTTTGCGCACTTTGAAGTTCACGCCGTTTGCGATGCAATATATTATTTTGCCTTTCCCGATCCTGAATCGCCAGGACAAGACTATGGAGACAAAATCGTCTTCCTTAAAAATGTAAGGCTTACAAGGATCTATCCTTACTGACAAACTATATGGAGAAGTTGATTTTTTGACGAGGAAAATGAATGGCTTGTACTCTGCTTTTCGACCTGCTGGATGCACTGAATTTGCTTTTTCAAGGTACTCGTCGCTTAGGTTAGTCACTCAAACATCGGCACACACACCGACGAGAAATCTTTTGGATTCGGTTTGCAGATGATTTACATGCTTAACTAATTGTGAATCCTTATATATAGCGCAAGTATGCCAAGAGTGTAGGGTGAAGTCCTGGTAGGCTACCTCAACAAATACTGGTGTAGTACTGTTCCTATCGACAGACTTCGCATTTAAAAAGCTTTGCGAAAACGTGCTCAAATCACACGATCCGCCGCTTCTGACTATAATCTTGAACTTAAAGTCGCCCCCCTTAGAGTACTCGTAATCAATAAACAAAAGAGGTACCTCCACCTCCCCGCAGGGTCAACAGGGAGCCAAAAAGATGGCGGAGGGGAGGACCGAAGGTCAGCCACTCCAGGGGGAAAGGGGGTCCTGACAAAGTGTCCTGTGCGAACAAGGCTAATAGCACACTTGTGTGGATAGTCTATAAGGATATAGTGGGTGAGCCAATCTCCACCGAGGTAGGTGCTCTGGAAGAAGAAAAATGATGCCAAAAAAATACGAAATCAGCACATATCTTTAGACGTCGCCATTATCTTATAGCTATTTGGAATGTGAAATGCGCAGCCAAGAGTTAACTTGTTCTTCAGCGACCTTGCGCTACATTTAAGGAAAATAGAACAAATACGATTAAATTTAATTTAATTACAATTAACTTCATTAGTGTAACAATTATTTATATTAGCACTGTATTAGTAATCTACCTGTTCAATTACGTTTAAAAGCCAATTTTCACTCGATTTGGACATGTTTTAGAGGTTATTTAATAATTAAATTTAATTACAATTAACTTAATTAGTGCAACAGTTAGTTAAATAAGCACTGCATTAGTAATATACATGCTAAATTGCGTTTAAATACAGATTTTCACTCGATTTGGACATGTTTTAGATATTAATTTTTAATTAAATTAAAAACCAATTAACTCAATTAGTGTAACAGTTAGTGAAATAAGCACTGCATTGGCAATCTACATGTTAAATTACGTTTAAGTACCGATTTTCACTCGATTTGGACATGTTTTAGAAATTAAGTATTAAATAAAATAAAGCTTTTAATTATGAGACACTCCTTATAATTTACTATCGGAATATTTTCATGTAAAAAAGTTCCCGGGTAAACGGCACTTGTCTCTCATCTGACCATGGGGTAATTCACATTGTTACACTCGCATAGTTGGCCGACATGGCGTACTCCTCTGGCGCTGTGGCAACACCTGATTGGCAACGGGTCTCATTTTTAGGTCATAGCCGAAGGGAGTGTTATTCATTACAATTTATTTATTTATTTTCTATCATCAAAAATATTTAATGGGCTTCTCCACAATGTGCATCTTGACGATTAACATAACATGTTTTTTCATTAATTTCAGAGTGGCATCATCATGATGAACTGGAGTGTGCAGGGTCCGCCAGGGCCCTTGCTACCCACTCCGACATCATCAAAGGCTCCAGTTCCGGGACCATACGGTACCCAAAGTAACGTTCCTCGGCAAGGGTTTCGAGTGTTGGCGGACAAGTTTAGTGAGTTACACCGGCAGGCAGACGAACGGAGGGATGCAATGGGAGCAGCGACTACGATTGTGACATCTGCGGCAGCAGCAGACTCGCAGCCTGCCCAACTAAGTGGGAGAAGCCTATCCACTGCGACATGTGCCACAAGCACACAAACACGTAAATCTGTGTACGATGAGGCCGTTATGCCAGACGGGCAAGGCACCCCACGGCCGTTATTCCTACCAAGTGGTCAGAAGTTGTACGTTAAGGTTGGGGAATCCCCAAACGTCACGGTAGCTCAGAGTGTGCAGCAGCATGCTCCGGGTGAAGGTGATGGGGATAAGGAGAACCACGGCGGGGTGTCACGAAGTCTGGAGAGATTAAAGAATATTTTAAAGTCAAGAAGGGGAAATGGCAGCCCAGCGCCTTAAAATTGTCATCTTTGCGCATATTTCAACTTGGTTAAATTCCAAAAGGCTCATTCTCAACGCACAGTCTAACAATCAGTCGGTCAGTGTTTTAATTAGACATTACATTTTCGTAATCAATTACAAAGTTCATTTTGGTAAGATAATGGGTAAGCAACCTGAAATATAAACTCGTAGAAGTACCCGTATTGTTGCGTAGATATACTTTATGCATTAAGGAAAAGCACTCGGTAGTGCTAAAATTCAAAATAGTTTTGAAAACATTTTCGATAATTAACCATTCCATTCCTATTGACTTCAAAGTTTGTCGAGGACGAATCCATCCGAATCCATCCAGCCCATCAGACGTCGTTTTCCGGAAAGACTGAGGATCGATTTCTGATGTGAAGTGTTTTGTTGTCAGCTTTGCGCACTTTGAAGTTCACGCCGTTTGCGATGCAATATATTATTTTGCCTTTCCCGATCCTGAATCGCCAGGACAAGACTATGGAGACAAAATCGTCTTCCTTAAAAATGTAAGGCTTACAAGGATCTATCCTTACTGACAAACTATATGGAGAAGTTGATTTTTTGACGAGGAAAATGAATGGCTTGTACTCTGCTTTTCGACCTGCTGGATGCACTGAATTTGCTTTTTCAAGGTACTCGTCGCTTAGGTTAGTCACTCAAACATCGGCACACACACCGACGAGAAATCTTTTGGATTCGGTTTGCAGATGATTTACATGCTTAACTAATTGTGAATCCTTATATATAGCGCAAGTATGCCAAGAGTGTAGGGTGAAGTCCTGGTAGGCTACCTCAACAAATACTGGTGTAGTACTGTTCCTATCGACAGACTTCGCATTTAAAAAGCTTTGCGAAAACGTGCTCAAATCACACGATCCGACGCTTCTGACTATAATCTTGATCTGAAAGTCGGCCCCCTTAGAGTACTCGTAATCAATAAACAAAAGAGGTACCTCCACCTCCCCGCAGGGTCAACAGGGAGCCAAAAAGATGGCGGAGGGGAGGACCGAAAGTCAGCCACTCCAGGGGGAAAGGGTGTCCTGACAAAGTGTCCTGTGCGAACAAGGCTAATAGGACGCTTGTGTGGATAGTCTATAAGGATATAGTGGGTGAGCCAATCTCCACCGAGGTAGGTGCTCTGGAAGAAGAAAAATGATGCCAAAAAATACGAAATCAGCACATATCTTTAGACGTCGCCATTATCTTATAGCTATTTGGAATGTGAAATACGCAGCCAAGAGTTAACTTGTTCTTCAGCGACCTTGCGCTACATTTAAGGAAAATAGAACAAATACGATTAAATTTAATTTAATTACAATTATCTTCATTAGTGTAACAATTATTTATATTAGCACTGTATTAGTAATCTACCTGTTCAATTACGTTTAAAAGCCGATTTTCACTCGATTTGGACATGTTTTAGAGGTTATTTAATAATTAAATTTAATTACAATTAACTTAATTAGTGCAACAGTTAGTTAAATAAGCACTGCATTAGTAATATACATGCTAAATTGCGTTTAAATACAGATTTTCACTCGATTTGGACATGTTTTAGATATTAATTTTTAATTAAATTAAAAACCAATTAACTCAATTAGTGTAACAGTTAGTGAAATAAGCACTGCATTGGCAATCTACATGTTAAATTACGTTTAAGTACCGATTTTCACTCGATTTGGACATGTTTTAGAAATTAAGTATTAAATAAAATAAAGCTTTTAATTATGAGACACTCCTTATAATTTACTATCGGAATATTTTCATGTAAAAAAGTTCCCGGGTAAACGGCACTTGTCTCTCATCCGACCATGGGGTAATTCACATTGCTACACTCGCATAGTTCGCCGACATGGCGTACTCCTCTGGCGCTGTGGCAACACCTGATTGGCAACGGGTCTCATTTTGAGGTCATAGCCGAAGGGAGTGTTATTCATTACAATTTATTTATTTATTTTCTATCATCAAAAATATTTAATGGGCTTCTCCACAATGTGCATCTTGACGATTAACATAACATGTTTTTTCATTAATTTCAGAGTGGCATCATCATGATGAACTGGAGTGTGCAGGGTCCGCCAGGGCCCTTGCTACCCACTCCGACATCATCAAAGGCTCCAGTTCCGGGACCATACGGTACCCAAAGTAACGTTCCTCGGCAAGGGTTTCGAGTGTTGGCGGACGCGTTTAGTGAGTTACACCGGCAGGCAGACGAACGGAGGGATGCAATGGGAGCAGCGACTACGATTGTGACATCTGCGGCAGCAGCAGACTCGCAGCCTGCCCAACTAAGTGGGAGAAGCCTATCCACTGCGACATGTGCCACAAGCACACCAACACGTAAATCTGTGTACGATGAGGCCGTTATGCCAGACGGGCAAGGCACCCCACGGCCGTTATTCCTACCAAGTGGTCAGAAGTTGTACGTTAAGGTTGGGGAATCCCCAAACGTCACGGTAGCTCAGAGTATGCAGCAGCATGCTCCGGGTGAAGGTGATGGGGATAAGGAGGACCACGGCGGGGTGTCACGAAGTCTGGAGAGACTAAAGAATATTTTAAAGTCAAAAAGGGGAAATGGCAGCCCAGCGCCTTAAAATTGTCATCTTTGCGCATATTTCAACTTGGTTAAATTCCAAAAGGCTCATTCTCAACGCACAGTCTAACAATCAGTCGGTCAGTGTTTTAATTAGACATTACATTTTCGTAATCAATTACAAAGTTCATTTTGGTAAGATAATGGGTAAGCAACCTGAAATATAAACTCGTAGAAGTACCCGTATTGTTGCGTAGATATACTTTATGCATTAAAGAAAAACACTCGGTAGTGCTAAAATTCAAAATAGTTTTGAAAACATTTTCGATAATTAACCATTCCATTCCTATTGACTTCAAAGTTTGTCGAGGACGAATCCATCCGAATCCATCCAGCCCATCAGACGTCGTTTTCCGGAAAGACTGAGGATCGATTTCTGATGTGAAGTGTTTTGTTGTCAGCTTTGCGCACTTTGAAGTTCACGCCGTTTGCGATGCAATATATTATTTTGCCTTTCCCGATCCTGAATCGCCAGGACAAGACTATGGAGACAAAATCGTCTTCCTTAAAAATGTAAGGCTTACAAGGATCTATCCTTACTGACAAACCATATGGAGAAGTTGATTTTTTGACGAGGAAAATGAATGGCTTGTACTCTGCTTTTCGACCTGCTGGATGCACTGAATTTGCTTTTTCAAGGTACTCGTCGCTTAGGTTAGTCACTCAAACATCGGCACACACACCGACTAGAAATCTTTTGGATTCGGTTTGCAGATGATTTACATGCTTAACTAATTGTGAATCCTTATATATAGCGCAAGTATGCCAAGAGTGTAGGGTGAAGTCCTGGTAGGCTACCTCAACAAATACTGGTGTAGTACTGTTCCTATCGACAGACTTCGCATTTAAAAAGCTTTGCGAAAACGTGCTCAAATCACACGATCCGCCGCTTGTGACTATAATCTTGATCTGAAAGTCGGCCCCCTTAGAGTACTCGTAATCAATAAACAAAAGAGGTACCTCCACCTCCCCGCAGGGTCAACAGGGAGCCAAAAAGATGGCGGAGGGGAGGACCGAAGGTCAGCCACTCCAGGGGGAAAGGGGGTCCTGACAAAGTGTCCTGTGCGAACAAGGCTAATAGGACGCTTGTGTGGATAGTCTATAAGGATATAGTGGGTGAGCCAATCTCCACCGAGGTAGGTGCTCTGGAAGAAGAAAAATGATGCCAAAAAATACGAAATCAGCACATATCTTTAGACGTCGCCATTATCTTATAGCTATTTGGAATGTGAAATACGCAGCCAAGAGTTAACTTGTTCTTCAGCGACCTTGCGCTACATTTAAGGAAAATAGAACAAATACGATTAAATTTAATTTAATTACAATTAACTTCATTAGTGTAACAATTATTTATATTAGCACTGTATTAGTAATCTACCTGTTCAATTACGTTTAAAAACCAATTTTCACTCGATTTGGACATGTTTTAGAGGTTATTTAATAATTAAATTTAATTACAATTAACTTAATTAGTGCAACAGTTAGTTAAATAAGCACTGCATTAGTAATATACATGCTAAATTGCGTTTAAATACAGATTTTCACTCGATTTGGACATGTTTTAGATATTAATTTTTAATTAAATTAAAAACCAATTAACTCAATTAGTGTAACAGTTAGTGAAATAAGCACTGCATTGGCAATCTACATGTTAAATTACGTTTAAGTACCGATTTTCACTCGATTTGGACATGTTTTAGAAATTAAGTATTAAATAAAATAAAGCTTTTAATTATGAGACACTCCTTATAATTTACTATCGGAATATTTTCATGTAAAAAAGTTCCCGGGTAAACGGCACTTGTCTCTCATCTGACCATGGGGTAATTCACATTGTTACACTCGCATAGTTGGCCGACATGGCGTACTCCTCTGGCGCTGTGGCAACACCTGATTGGCAACGGGTCTCATTTTTAGATCATAGCCGAAGGGAGTGTTATTCATTACAATTTATTTATTTATTTTCTATCATCAAAAATATTTAATGGGCTTCTCCACAATGTGCATCTTGACGATTAACATAACATGTTTTTTCATTAATTTCAGAGTGGCATCATCATGATGAACTGGAGTGTGCAGGGTCCGCCAGGGCCCTTGCTACCCACTCCGACATCATCAAAGGCTCCAGTTCCGGGACCATACGGTACCCAAAGTAACGTTCCTCGGCAAGGGTTTCGAGTGTTGGCGGACAAGTTTAGTGAGTTACACCGGCAGGCAGACGAACGGAGGGATGCAATGGGAGCAGCGACTACGATTGTGACATCTGCGGCAGCAGCAGACTCGCAGCCTGCCCAACCAAGTGGGAGAAGCCTATCCACTGCGACATGTGCCACAAGCACACCAACACGTAAATCTTTGTACGATGAGGCCGTTATGCCAGACGGGCAAGGCACCCCACGGCCGTTATTCCTACCAAGTGGTCAGAAGTTGTACGTTAAGGTTGGGGAATCCCCAAACGTCACGGTAGCTCAGAGTGCGCATGCTCCGGGTGAAGGTGATGGGGATGAGGAGGACCACGGCGGGGTGTCACGAAATCGGAGGAGATTTAAGAATAATTTAAAGTAAAAAAAAGGAAATGGCAGCCCAGCGCCTGAAAATTGTCATCTTTGCTCATTTTTTTGGTTAAATTCCAAAAGGCTCATTCTCAACGCACAGTCTAACAATCAGTCGGTCAATGTATTAATTAAAAATTTCATTTTCGTAATCAATTACAAATCTTTTGAGGTCATAGCCGAAAGGAATGCAGAATTCAATTTTGGATATTTAATGGATTTATAATTCAGGATGGGTTTTTATGTTATCTTCTGTGCAAATGAGCTTTCTTGTTTTACGAACTCGTTGTCAGAAGATATCGAACACAGCTTAAACATGTTATTGCAAAAGTCGTATTTTAGCACAAATCTCCGGAAAAGAACAACTTTAATTTGTAATGTCGCAGATGTTGATGGAAGGTACTGCAGTCGGCAAATCCAAGTCCACGCATGCTGCATTTGTACTGCTTTTCGAAAGTGTGACCCCGCAAATGATTCTCGAAGTCGCCACGCTTTGGCACAAAAAATCTTTTCCACAGAATCAGCACGAGAGCACCTTCCTTTTTCCATAATCTACTTGTGTGCAAACTCTCCTGCCTAGCAAATGATTTGTTACAAGGTTCGCATTTGAAGGCACGCTCTCGTCTATATGGATATGGACGTCTATCCATATGAAACAAAAGGTGACCCTAGGATTAAAACTTCTTTTCGCAGACGTTACATTTGAATAGGCGAATGTCATTGTGAATGTTCATGTGATTTCCAAGTGAGTTTTTGTGTTTTAATTTCTTCGTCTAAATGGTATTATGTATGTTGATTGCAAATATTATCGATTGTGCATTGAAAATGGCGAGCGGCTGTTAAATTTGTTATCGGAAATGTTGCAGTGCTACCAATTTTTGCCCGTGCGACTTTTTTCAGAGGCGACTCATCCCATTTTCAGAAGGGGCATCGAGCAAGCCCGCTCGTGAAGCTTCACGAGCATTCTTGGCTTCCGTATATGAATATTGCATAAAATAGCCACATGGAACCATAATTAACTTTTACCGTTAAAAACAACAATCTCAGAACTTTAAAACTGAACAACAAAATAAAAAATCCGTTATCTGCAATACTTAATTAAATTTTTTAGAGCCTGATAACTGTTACCGCTGCATTATCGTCGAATTTCGCTTCTTCGCAGCACTTCTCTTGCTACCTTTATAAAAATATTTGTGCTGCCTTGGACAGTTTATATTAAAATAGGTATAGTTTATTGCAGTACCGTTTCTATTAACTACCGGAAACATGAAAAGCTTATACAGATAATTACTGTGATTTATCTGTTTGTCGGTCTGTGCGTCTGTTTGTCGGTAAATACTATAACTTTCCTCCACGTTGACCGATTTTGTTCAAAGTTTGCATGGATGTACCTAGGAAAATTTGAAAGCTATATTTTGAATTTGGGGCTCCCGGCTATACCCCCTGGGTAGGTAATGGTGGGTGGTAAGCAGTAAGCTCCCCCACTAAGCAGGTAAGCTTCATTTTGGGAAAATAATTTTATCTGATAGAGAATTTTAAGGTGGTCATTTTGTGTCAAGACACCATATGTCACTTTCCAACTTTCGCTGGGCTGGCTGCACAAACTTCCATCTACTTGCAAACTTTCTGGACATGTCCAGGGACATCAGAGGCAAAACGGGTCACTGGGAAAACTGCAGCATTATCAGCGACGCGGATATTACGCGACTCCCAATCATGTTTGTATTCGGATATAACTCCACCTCACGAATGAATATGGATCCCAAAATTGCGGATCTGCTGGATAATCTGTTTGGAGCAGTGAAAATGGGGGGATACGCACGGTGAAAATACATATCCCATATTTGTACCGCTTTTCAGTTCCTGTCCAGCGCAGGAATTAGTTAACATTTGTCGCAAAACAACGGCGACTTCCTTTTGACTAATGTCCATTTCTGTCGAAAGATATTCAACCGTCAACTACCTCACTACGGGAACTGAAGACGAGCCCATGTTCAATGCCTTGCCGAAAATCGGATTGATGTTCCCACCCCTCGACAATTGTCCAAGGCCCTGAACACTGGCGCTGTCTTGCTCTGTTTTACGTGATGGACCCATTGGCGGAGTGCTGCAATCTTGGTCCAAATTTTAGTAGTTTTTCATAAAATTTTGAGTTGCTCCGGTAACCGTTGCCAATATAACCCATGATGTTCTAGCTTCGCCGTTCTTGGTAGCAGCTTGCTTAAATATATCGATTGTTATTAGGTCAGATGACTTGATGACTTCCTCGGAGCAATAAATTTTCTGGAGACGACTGCCTTCCAGAAATGGTAATTGAGTTGCTGGTGATTACATATTGACATGGTGTTAAAAGTTGACCGCGAAAATGGTATCATAGTCAGTAACCAGAAACAGTTAAATTGAGTTACTGGATGAGACTCTTTTATAATTTTAAGGCATTCTTTAGCGAATCCTTCCAGCTTAAAAACTGATTTGCCGTCTGTTTACACAGGATGCATTGAAATTGCAATAATTGATGTGTCGCTGGATGGACTATAGAGCAATAGGGTTACATCGCCGGTACTGATTTGCCCTGAAAGCGGTTGGTTCATCGTCCACTATGTGATATTGTCTCTTGGCGGCAGTTCACCACCAAACATGACAATAAAGTGGTTCGATTCTTTGGCATGGTTTTCGATGTGGAAATGCGGTTCACTCTTCTAAACACAGCAGCATATATAAGATCGGGCGTAGTACGGAAATTTGGGATATGTTAATTCTGAGCTGTTGTAAATAACTGCGGACTCGACGAGTTTTTTTCCGGCAATTTCCAAAAGATTGTTCGTGTCATTTTTCTTATGGAGTCAGGATGCGAGTGATGTACCCGTAATGTGTGCACCCAATTATTATGTCAGTCAGAACGCTATGAGTCCATAAGTTCCGCAGACTCGAAACTTTTAAACGGTTTGATGTAGGAAAGTACACACTGCTTGTAGATGAATACCGTGTTTCAAACACGGTAGTAATAAGCTGGGGCCGAGGTGGGGATCACGGGAAGGTCACATGTATTTTAAATGTATTTTTTCATTGATTCTGATAGACAATTGAAAGGTGATCATTTTCTCTTGAAAGACTAGGGGTCAAATCGGGTCAAGACAGGGTCACATGCATTTTAAATGGCAAAATGTTTTATGATTGATTCTGATAGAAAATCGAAATGTGGTCATTTTCCCTTGAGTGCTTACATGTCAAATCGGGTTACTTTGACCTGGAGAGGTCAAAAGGAGTCACATGCTTCTTAAATGGCAAAATTTTTTATGCTTGATTCTGATGGAGAATCAAACGGTGATTCGTCAAAGTAAAGAGTCAGAGTAAGTAGCAAGAGTAAGTAGTCAGAGTACGGAGTCTGAGTAAGTAGTCAGAGTACGGAGTCTGAGTAAGTAGTCAGAGTACGGAGTCTGAGTAAGTAGTCAGAGTAAGAAGTCAGAGTAAGTAGTCAGAGTAAGGAGTCTGAGTTAGTAGTCACAGTAAGGAGTCTGAGTAAGTAGTCACAGTATGTGTAGCAAGGATAAGTAGTACGATTGACGATGCAGTTTACTACTTACATACGTTACTGCTAGCTTATGTCCTTTACATCTATATTTTACTATAATTCAGTGTTCAGTAATCCTTCAGCTACGTATTTTCCCTCGTGGCTTAACACGACTAGTTTACTCGGCAAAGTTGTTGCATGATAAGCTAACATTTTTTATAATTAAACTATAAGGGAGACAGTTCCTGCATTAAGTGCAGGAAAATTTCTCCCATGTTTCATAGTATGGAGTTCATACCTCTTAGCTATACACACATAGTGAATTGCAATTGAACGGTAACTTCGAACACATGTTAAATGGCAATTCTAGACGGGGATGTTGTCGACTAGTGTGGTGATACAAATCTGAGTCCCGGTCACCAAGGAGATCTCGGTGTGAGTTTTCAGGTGAGCTATGGTTCATTAAAATCGGTTCACACAATTCGGAGGTACGGCGCCCGCAATATTGATGGGGTGGGAGGTTCCCTCGCTTACATACCCCTTAAACACAGCAGCAACTTTTTGGGGCCATCCAAAAACCCCGAATCACCCCATTTGAGACACAAATCAAGCTCAATATGTTTGTACACACTGGAGAGTATTCCCATGAACGAAAAGTGTGTAGTAAATGGTTTCGTACGAATTTACATGTACCACGAATGTACCAGCGCGTAATCTCCAACGGTACACCCTATAAGTGTAGCTTGTGTCATAAAGTCAGCCAGTCGGTAACTCTTTAGCGGCATTTGTCAACTCATTCCAAGTAGCGCGCTCATGTACAGAATGGGGGTAAACATTTTTTACAGCGAGTAATATAAGGAGTTATTTAATGCGGACACAGGGCCGTGGCGTAGCGACACAGTGTACATGTTTGTTTTGCGGGAAGATTTTGTCTGAAACTCCAGCGCTTACCCTTCACGCTCAAGTACAGAAACCCGAGCATCCATAAAAATGTGAAATTTGCGGTGCAATTATCGCCCATGATTCATAATTCCATTTACATGATCTTATTCACCTCGATACTATACACTTTAAAGGTGTAATTTGTATGCGTGAGTTCCGACAATCAAGGTGTTTATACAATCATATTGGAACGGACACTGGAGAATTGCGCAATGCAACTGTAGCTGCAATCCTTTGCCATATTTTGCAATGCATGTCAAGGAAAAGCCACATGACTGTATATATTGTGAAATGAGTTTTTCCGAACCGAAAGTACTGTACTGACACGAACGATGTCATTCAAATATTAAAACTGTAAACTTCCGTAATTAATCTCCTCAGTTTATCTTGTTTTGAGATTGACTGATCAGAATAGCCGCTCAATCAATAATAATAATTGCAACACTTTGACTTGTTCCGACGGTTGCTATTCCAAACTTGAGAAAATTCCAGTTTAGTTTATCTCGGAATGACTGGCCCCAAAATGCAAAATGCTAGGGGGGGGGGGAGAAACGGAGAAGCAGGGCAATTAAATGGCAATGCACCCCGAGCAGAATGGGATCCACTATACGAAATGGAGAATGATGATCTGTTCTTTGCCCCGCTTATGGCAGATCTACAAGTATATCTCGCAATGTTTGATTTTATTATAAATAAAGTGGACGATTCAAGTACACGTTATATAAAAATGGAGAAAATGGAACATAAGGTTAAAACAATAATCTAAACTGATAGTATCACATCCTAAATTAAACCAGCATGTTGATGAATTGGAGATTTAGGAGATGTTTCCAAAATTATGCACCGTATAATTGATGGGGAATCGGTTCCTCGTGCCACTACACAATAAATTTCAGCAGAAAGTCTCACGTTAATCCGAAACAGGGTCGGAACTACGCTGTTAAATACTACTGCCGTTAGCAGACATATTCTGAAAGCACTGCAGAATTAAAGATGAATCAACTAACATCAAAATGGGATTTTTTATGATAAGTTAAATATGAGCTAGTAAGTTATTCACTTAAAATATACATAAAAATTATTTATTTGATACTATTCTCCTTGTGACCATTGGAAAAACTGATGCATTAGTAATAAATATAATTAAACATACAATTTAAAATTGATCATATTTTAATTGCGGATATTTTTATTGATCATAGGATAATTGACAATCATCTGAGGGGCACGGACCCCTCGTAATAGAAGAGTCAGGAGGAGTGGAGTCAACAAGTACCTCGCAGTAGCCAGTAATGAGGAATCTCTGCACCAACTGCTACGAGATAATGAGCGACATTTACAGGCTACACGCCGTGACGACATCCTGCAAAAGACGGAGGTGCTCAGGGGGTCGGCCAACACTCTTTTTGGACCGGCTCAAGGAAGATGGGTTGTGTGTCAATCAGACGGACGGGATAGACTCGTTTCTGGAACAGTTTGACGGGTACATAAAGTGTCAAGTTATTTACGCTTGCTCCCCTGTTCTGTTCTCCACAGCTATTACAACAAGCAACTCCTCCGGGCGAGGAGGATAGAGGGATTGACGGTAATATATGTAATATTAATTGACTTTTGAGATATTAATTACTTCCAAACCTCCTGTGATTACTGATTAATCGAATAACAGATAACAATGAGTCGATATTAACCTCTACTCTATTTTTGAGACACATACACAAATATTATTCATAAAACATTTGAAATTCTTATAATGATTTTGATTTGAACAATTTAGTTTACTGAGTATTCAATACAATTAATTTTTGAAACTGCAAACAACAGATGCTAGTCTCCATTTGATTCTATAGAACATTGTAATTGAAGAGTTTATAGTTGACAATTCTGTTAAAAAAGAGATTAATCTTATTAAATGTTACTATTTGTACCCGTATTAATTATTTCGTAACATTACGTCATCATTTACGAAACAATAATTTTGATTTTGATAATACGGACATTACTAGGATTTAAACAAACTATGACAGGAACTGTTGTGTAGCGACGAAAATGGGAAAAGTAGGTTGCTATTGAAAATTAATACGCAAGGAATAAGTATAATGCCATAAGTACGAAATTTATGGCTTTATATATGACGAGTATACAATTCTGGTGTACGTAGGAGAGAGTTTTTTTGGATTTAACGCTGTATATAATATTACCTTGTCTCTTCTATTCTTTCGCCGCTATTTCTTCAAGGCAATGTTTCCCAGGTAAAACGTAAATCAGAAACGCATCGTCGTGACGCTCTCTTACTGTTGAGTTATGAGCAGTTTTTGCATCCACTAGAAGTTCGTAATCCGAGAAGATCGTAGTTCTTCCACTTCCTCCTGCATTTAAGTGGTCTCCATCAAATAGTGCATCAGACAGTATATCTTTTGCCGTGCAATTTGTGCTACGGCTGGTTCAGGTGAGCTGTCCGAATTTTTTATATGCTTTCCCTTTCACTCAGATCAAGAATGGAAAAGACGCTGCTCCTTGATTTCGTCCAAGTTGCCAATTCTGCATTCTCTGCAAATGATACAAGTATGCTTCCTCTCCTCGGTTTAGTAACTGCCACGGGATGTTGTGGACTTGGCTCAATCGATCATGTTTCCACAGAGGCTGCAGGTGAATTGCCAACACCTGGACCTGCTGGCGTTTCTCTTTCAGAATTGTTCAGTTCAATATCGCTTGGGGCTGTATACGAAAACTCGGTGACGCTCGACAAACCGCTTGCACTTAACTGGCTTTCCTCAAGTCAGTCAATCGTCTTGTTACATTGAGGATGTGAAGAATCCTGGTCAGAAATCCTAACACTTGACAGCTGTTGTACCAGTTCGGATTCAAACGCACTACTTTGAAGATGACATGATCGCCATATGATTCCAGGACTGCTTGCACTCATAATGCTTAAATTAAGACAGTCACTGTCACAATCGCGCAAAATCTCAGGTTCGTTCGTCTCTGCAGCAGCAGAACGTGCACTGGTGTCCCCTTTCGCCCGTGTGGAACTGCAAGTCGGATATTCCAATGCAGCCGGGTCGGCATCGCTTGCTGCAGAATAGGAGCTTGTAAGGCTTTCCTCACGTATGTCACAGGATAGCGGACATGCAATTACGGCACATGTCGGCAAATCTTTCGTCACAACCACAGTCTCACCGTGGGCGATTGCGACATCTTTAAAGGTCAATCCAAGTTAAAGCGGAGTTTTCCTCCAGTATGTAGTGTCTGTATCCATCATTTCTAATGACGCCATCTTTGGTTGTAGGACCTTTCCCATAGGCACTGCGAGCTGATCACGGGGTTTTCCACAATTGTTGTATGTTCCCGAATAGTCGGACATCTCATCATAAACATATCATCTAGATTTGGATTTAGGAGCGGCTTCGACACCAGTCACTGAACTGTTTATACAATCTACTTAGTTGTTCGGTCTCACAGAGTGCACACTTATAATATATTTCTCTATAGAACACTATAGAAGATAAAACGTGAAATTCTCTTTTGTCGCAGTAAGGACAAGTATTCGACTTTTCGGCTACCGAAGCAAACAGTAATCGATGTAGGCGTTTTAAGTTGCCAACTCCTTCAATACTCAAATTAGATTTCAATATTAAAAAAGTAGTTTCAAGAATATAGTTATCTATCTATCTAATTTATATCCAGTTATATAAAAAATCTTTTAATTTGAGGTATAGTACATCCGTGTGTGAAATTTTGTAGTGTGCGTTACGGTTATGTTGGTTGAAATAGTTTCTTGATTTTTTAAGTGCACAACGAGTAGATGAATTCCAAAGGCAGTGTTTGTGTGAAATGAAATTACCAGAAGGACCAAGGTGCTGTTAGGCATTACAAAGTACACGCAGAGGAAAGCCAACTCATTAGAAGACTTTGAAAACGCATATCCAGAGCAAATTATAAACAGTGTTTCATTTACTTTGACACTGATCAATTAAAAGCGAACAATAAAACTCAGCTCACAAACCACCGAAAACTAGTTAACGAACTACCGAAACGCCACAAAATTGCAGCATTTGGGACAATGGCTTCACTCGTACAGGCTGTGCAACGCAGGAATGACGCCCATTTATTTATCGTACAAGCATCCACAGCAGCGAAGTGTTTTCTATGATTTGTAAAAAAACAAGTAAAAAATTGGGTCCCTGAGGTAACGCATGCCGACGTCTCCACGAACGTTTGTGAGATATTTGAGGACAAGTACCACAACGCTGCGGAGTACAAAATAAAGCTCATAATTAATAGAGGGTCAACGTACACCTAAGCATGTGGGCAACCAGCACAATGAATGCCACCACTGCGGACAAAACTAACACAATTCCATCTTTTGTTGAAGTCAGCTACAAGGGATTGACAATACATGCTTGGGACACTTTCATTATTTAGTAGAATGCAATGCGAAAGGTCTCAAGTGTACAATTTGCGACGCGGGTTGAAGACTTATTGGACAGAGTAAAAGTCATCTTATGTGCAACAGCTTTAACTGCAGCTATCAGCAGTTGCTACATACGCACCATCCAGCTGAGCTTATCCCGGAATTCAAACCTTTCGTATCCTCCGTCAACAAAGACATTTCTCCAGTGGATCTTGCTGGCAAAATTCCATTGGATAAGCATTTCGTTTTCGATGAAGCCGCGTTATCTCTTTTGTGGATCATATTAAGCGATCGAAACATATTTACTTTTCAATAGTAGGTTGGGAATTGTCAAAAAGTTTTGGATTCACTTTCCTCACAAACGAGAACACAACAAATGACAAATACACGAGCATTTGTAATAATTACTCCCAACGCAGAGGTAATCATTTTATCAGAGAGAATCCTACTTTTCTTCGTCATAAAGTCACAGAACAGTATTCTGGTCGTTTTCAATTTCACATTGCATTCAAAATACAAATTCCACTCCTTAAAATTTATAGTATATTTTCAGTTGTTTCACCACTATACGCTCTTAAGCGCTTCTAAGTATTCCAGCAAAATTCCAGTCAGCTGACAAACTGTATTCTTGTATGTCATGTCATTAGTCGCGGAAGCAGCAGAAATTATGAACAAGAAGCGGGTTCGCAGCATAACTTGGAGTGCCGTCAACTGCATTGCTTGGAGAGCAAGATGGAATGTAAAAAGACTTATACAGCGGAAAAGCCATGGCTTCATTTCTGATAAGGTAAAGGAGTTCGAACAGGAGAGAGAACCTGCAGGTGTGAAGCTTGTAAAAACGATACTGATGACATTGAATAGTACCTGCGTATTAAAATTCCGCCACTGTGATGTTGATTTAGAGAACCCTGTTATATTGTATGTTCAGGTTGAATCCAAAACCCAAAATTCTTACGAATTGACACATTGGTTGTTTCAATTAATCCGGCAATTAGAGCAGCCTGTGATTTGCTCCTTGCATCGTACAACATTTACTTCAATTCAGTAATGCATTTTATGTCGTACTTGTCCGTTGTGAATGAAATTGCTGAGTTTGCGAATAACCGTGAAGATAATTCCCAAGATATTGGGGTACGTTAGGATCAAAAAGATCCTCCAAGTTGTTTTGGAGATCGGGTTTGCAGTTCCAATGCGACATTGGCGCGTCAATAGTATTGCAGCACAAGAAAAAAGGAGCAACGTTATAAAACAAGGGCCGCGACACGAAAAATCTTTAAGACGCATCGAAAAGCTGATGCATGTATTAAACGTGTTCTGCTGGAAGCAACATTGTCCACTACTCTGGGAGCCGAAGGTGTTAAACGGGGTTTTCAATTTTTGGCAGCCGCTCACACTGAAACGCATTATGAGTTAAACGTTCATGTATTGCGACGGATGTTCCGTCAAATTTCTTACATTTCTAAATATTTTCGTCATTTTTTACATTTTTTAACATGAGGTAAAAATATTTCCCACAAAATTAAAATAACTACACCAAGTAGATCTAAAACATGTCTACACGATGCAAAAAACCGCCCTGACGAAGATGTCAGCTCAACGGTTTCTGTATTAATCCATTCTCCGTTGACTAACTCTACGGTTTTAACGGGATGGCAAGGTGTAAAGGGGAGGGAGGGGAAAGTTTTCTTGCTTTGCAAGACAACAACAAGAAAACAACATTTGTTTTTTGGCTTTGTACAAGTTGGCATTTTGGGTTGCGGGCATGATGAGAATGACAGAAAAAAACTAATAGTCCTAATGCTATGAATTTTACAATTCCGAAAATTACCCTATTCGATACAGCTTTAAGTTTTAATTTTCAATTATTTGCCCCATATTTATAAAAAATTATACCGAAAAACAAAGTCGAAGAAAGTAGCAGTTCATCTTATTAGTAACAGTAACATCTTATTTAGTGAACTAAGAGTAGTGGAACCCGTTCATCATAAGAAAGGATGTGCGATTTTCGTCGCTGAAAATGTCCAATTATGTATGCTTGTCTACCAAAGAAAGATCATAAAACGCATGGACTGTGGTGAAGGAAATCAATATTCTGGCTGTATATGACTGCGTCGATCGCAGCGATACTAATACTGTCCTATGCACTACGTAGCTAGCCATTGGCTATCTACTCCAATTTCAAGGCTAGTTGGCTAGCTAAATAGGAATAATCCAAATTTTAAAATTGCAAAATTTACCATATTCGAAAGAGCAACTTTAAATTCCCTTTTTTAATTATTTGCCATTATTTATTAAAATTATCTCCAAAAACAAAGTTGAAAAAAGTAGCGGTTGGGTGGAGGAAGGTAGGCACACACGGCCACAAACATACTCAAAACTAGACAAATAGTGAAAAATGAACTTTTACTAATATCCTGTTTTGTACACTAGGAGTAGTAGAAACAGTTCTCATAAGAACGGAATTTTAGAACTAATGAAAACCAGAAAAACTACATTTACGGAACGTGGGTGAGGGCGGGCTGCACCACTACGTCACAACAAACTAAAATTCAAAACCAAAAACCGGTTGAAAAAAATGTAACATTGTGGTATGTGTCAGGGAACCACAATAATTTAATTTAATTAAGTATTGGGTAGAGAGTAGGGGGTGCCACACTTGCACACACAAAATAAGGTTAGATGAAGAGAAATTCCAATGGGTAGAGGGGACAGTAGAGCTGGGCTGGTACCTGACCGAAGGCGAGGTTGTGACGCGAACCCGGAGGTTGTGACGGTGAGCGGGGGTGATGGTAGTGATGATTATGAAATGGGAAATGGACACAATAATGTGTTCGACGGTTATATATAAAAGATTAACTGTCTTTTCTCTTTATTTACCACCATAAATAAAGGAGAAATATGAATTGAATGAATGGGGTAAAGACGGGAAACTTCCAGTAGAAATAATTATAATACACGTTTTCCTATACGGAAACAAAATGGGAACTTTGCGAAAGAGATAAGGTGGGTTGACGACGAGCGAGAGCTCGTTGTTGATACATCCAATAGAGAAGGGGAAGGATAAGTAGCGCGAGCTCTGGCGGCTTACTAGAGTGGAAGTTTCTACGACGGCGGGGCTTGGGGAAAATAAGAAAGAAGTAGAAGGGGCTACACTTAAAGTGTATAGTTATGGGAAGTGGGCAACTGGGCATAACATTATGACCACAATAGTAAACACTATTTAGAGTATATATTAAATCATTGGATATTTGGATTTTGAAATGAATTAATTATTATTTATTTATAACCATGGTTCTACTAAGCACACACTAAGAAGAGACGGTTTAATTGCATACACTGCAGCAGCCCAACAACCCGCATTTACACAGATGTGTTATTTTTCACACGCACATACGGGCCTGGTGCCTTTGAAATGGCGTCGCTGCTCCAAGCCTGAAAAAGCACAAAAGCTAAATTCACAATGCTTGCAGATGCCACGAAGTGGCTCTTTTGCAAAGTAGAAAAACAACTGGAGGATCTGGAGTATGCACAGACACATGGCGACATTACAAGTAAAGTATGTGAGTAATTCGATGACGAGTACTCTAAGGCCAGGGACTATGCCCTCAAAGTTCTTGTCCGTGAGCGGCGGTGAGCGGCGATTTGAGCACGTTTTCCCAAAGTCATTTAAACGGAAAGCCTGCGGATGGGAACAGCATCATCCCCGTATTTGTGGAAGTATGTCACCAAGAATTCACCGCACATTGCTGGCACACATATGTTGTGTCCAAGGATATACAGCTAGTTACTCATGTCAAGCAGTTGCAAAACGCGAGTAAAACTTTTCTGGGGTGATGGGGTGTGTGTGCCCACACTAAACAAGGAGTTCATTGAAAAAACGAATTCATCGCATCCGCAGGGCCTCAGGGTCGAATTTAAACAGTTTATGTTTTGTGCGGAACAAAATTAATCGCAGTATGATTTGGCCGTACAATTTGATCCCAGTAAACCTATCACATTTAAGGAGGACGACATTGTTTCAATAGCACTATCGTGGCGATTCAGGAACATCAAGAAAAAGATACTTTATTGTATTGCTATCGGTGTCAAACTCACAGTACGCAAGGCTGAAAATGCATCAACTCATAAGAAACATATCGTCGTCCCATGCCATAATTCCGGAAACCGGCAAGTGATTGAACGGACGGACAACTTAATTCCGAGACAGCGATCTCGATTTGCAGAGTCATGTGATTTTGTATATTCAACGTTTAATACGATGCAACTAAATCCAAAAAATGGGACACATTTGTCCGTAACGGATTTGATTAATCCACCCTCCCATTTGTGGCTGCTGAGATTCAATGATTTAAAAACTAGTTTATTCTATTCATCTCACTCGTTCATGTCTCACTAGGCATACTTCTAAAGTGTATGTCGAGTTCAGTAAAACAAAGTATGGATTCTAAGCAAATTGTACACGGGGAATCCGTGAATTGTATGTACCTTATTTCCTGTAAAACTTATGTATGAAAGTAGCGCTTGAAAATACGTGGTACTAAAAGCTGTGAATCCAGTTAAATTCTATGTACCAAAATATCTTATTCTAGGTGTAGATTTCAAATATGAAATCCGATTTGAGATAAAATGTTTACGTTATAAGTCACCTTCTCTAACTTTTAAAGTATTCATAATGGACAAAAGTATTCCTCATTTTTTTGGATTCTATTTGTTTAAACATACAATTTAGTTAAAACCAAATATTTGGAATTATGATGTACGGATGGACAGACATACTGTCTTGTGTAAAAAGTGAGTTTTATATCATACAGATTTCATATTCGGATTCTACGTGCAAAGTTGCCCCAAACTCAATATTTGATTTTCGTCAACTCGACTCGCACTACAAAAGTGTACCTGGTCAGCTCTATAATTCGACCGTACGAAGGGATCGTTTCCGCGCAAACTTTTATTTACTTTAGCTGCGGCTATTATTTACTGGCTGTCAATCTGTTAGTAAGCTACAACTTAAAAATTAGTTTCATAAGTTTGTGCGGTTTGCAGCAAAATTGAATTTACAATACAGCATAATTAGTGAAGAATGGCGATATAAGCTGTGTCAGGAAATGAAGTGAACACAGAGTAAGTTATATGTAACTCATACGAACCTCACTGAAATGCGATGTTGTTTATATAGTTTAGTGAGTATCTCATACCAATTACGCACACAAATTTTTAACGGAATCTACCATCATATTCATGACATCTCGATTTTATCCGGATAGGTCAAAATGAGATGTCAGGAAACTAGTGAACAAGTCAATTAATTTCCCATTTTTTCCAAATGTATCCCACCTAGTCATATGTAATCAACCTGAAACTTGCAATAATCTTCATAAAAGTCATACCACGTGAATTTCGCAACATGGGATTAACCTAGTGATGGTCCGTCGGTTTTTACATCAATGCGGTTGGTATGTTCAACTTTGCCCATTTTATGGTTGATATATCTAATTTTGAAGATCCCAATTGCGTGGTAAATGGTGATCATTTTGATATGCCGATCACCCCGAAACGACAGCCAGAAAAGTCAAGATGTCAGGTCGAAGTAACGATCTTTCCGTTCCAAAAATCGCCAATATTTTTATTTCTTTTATAAACTCGTCCATTTTCCCTTCATAGCATGACTCTACGTCAAAACTTACACCAGACGGCCAATTTCCATAAATTTATATAAACAAATGTCTAATTTATTCCCGATTATTAGAAAAATAATCACTATTTTGAAATACTATTATCTCCGTTCCGCAAAACTTTCCGCAAACTATTAAACAAGAAGAGATGTAGTTTAATCTACATAAAAAATTTTGAGTGGAAATCTCAAGGGTTACGAAATATTCAAGATTTTAAAAGTCGTCGAAATTGGGTCACCATACATGTACAGGTACATTCGCGCAAAACGTAAGAAAGGTATATGTTGAACTTTAACAAATACTTTCCTTATTTAAACTGTTCCCGTTATGTCATATGTTGTACTTACATTTGAGTTTAAATTTAGACCTACCAAAATCATTGGAATATTTGTTAAAGTCCAGCATTTACGTTCTGTATGGTAACCCAATTTCGACGAGTTTTTAAATGTTGAATATTTCGTAACCGCTGTGATTTCCGCACAAAATTCGTTTTGTAGATTAAACTACATCTCTTGGCTCATGTGCAGCGCGCTTCACAGTTTGCGGAAAGTTTAGCGAAACGAAGATAATAGTGTTTCAAAATAGTGGTTATTTTTCGAAAAATCCGGAATAAATGAGACATTTTTCAATATAAATTCATTAAAACTGGCCGTCTGGTGTAGTGTTTGACGTAGAATCATGCTATGAAGAGACATTGGACGAGTTTATAAACGCAATAAAAATATAAGCTATTTTTGAAATTTAAATGTCGTAACTTTGACCTGACCTTCTGACCTTTTGGGATGTCGTTTCGGGGTCATCGGCATATCAAAATGATCGTCATTTAAAACTCTACCAGGACCTCCAAAGAACTCGATTTGCAAAATGGAGGCCGGTTTTTGACCAGGAAAAAAAAGTGTGCGGGCACATATATAATTTTGATCATGATGATGTGTGGTACTTCTTGGTGTTCAATAAAATTCACAGCAGGAATGAAACATTTGTTTACAGTTGGGTGGTGAGTTCAAACTAGAGAACCGCCGCTACAATGTGATTTTTGCAGCTAATGTATGTGAACAAAGTTGGACCCCCAACGTTTGCGTGCAACCCGGAGAGAAGGCATATGCCTGTGCACCGTGAGGAAGAGCAGAATCATTCCGGTCTGAATGCAGACACTAGTGCTCTATCAAATGCGACAGCTCTAATTTGCAGCCATGAAAACAGCGTAATAATCCCCAACTCTGGCAGACCGGATCCATCTCACGAACAGCAATCGTACCGAACGAACGGAAAATCCCGATCATTGCGATTGCGATCATTGGCAGGGGATTTGGATCCGCCAGTCGTTGCAGCTATAAACGACCCAGAAAATGTGCGAACGAGTGCGGCACCAGTGCAACCATCGGAACCAGTTCCTTTAGGAGGCAGGACCACAAGAAGAGTTCTTCTACGTGTACGAAAGGTGTTAGTTGAAGAGTCGGAAAAAAAGAAGCGAGCACAAATGAAACCACATTCATCCCGCAAATAAATTAGGCGATCAGATAGTATTTTCTCTAATAGCAACTATAATTCAGTAACTAATGTTATACAAATTCAGTTAATTATAATTTAATTTAACAAATAGTTTTTATTTAAAACTTGTCCAAATCCAGTGAAAAACAGTATCCAAACGTAATTTATCATGTACATTACTAATGCAATGATTATTTAACTAAATGTTACAATAATTAAATTGATTATAATTAAATTTAATTAACTGCTAATTCCTAAAGTATGTCCAATTAGATTGAAAATCAGTATTTAAACGTAATTTATCATTACTGACGCAGTGCTTATTTAACTAAATGTTACACCAACTCAGTTAATTATAATTAAATTTAATTAATAGTTTGTATTTAAAACTTGTCCAAATCGAGTGAAAATCAGTTTGAAAAGTAATTTATCATGTACATTACTAACGCAATGCTAATTTAACTAAATGTAACATTAATTCAGTTAATTATAATTAAATTTAATTAATAGAGAATATCTGCTTGTGCAAATCGAACCAATATCAGTATTTAAACTTAATATTTCATGTACATTACTAAAGTAGTGCTTACTTAATTAAACGTTACACTAATTAAATTAATTATAGTTAAATTTATTTAACAGTTATCTATTACTAATGAAATGCTTATTCAACTAAATGTTACACCAATTCAGTTAATTATAATTTAATTTAGTAAATAGTTAATATCTAAACCTTGTCCAAATCGAGTGAACATCAGAATGTAAACGTAATTTATCAGGTGCATTACAAATTCAGTGAACATTTAACTAAATGTTACACTAATTAAATTAAATTAATTGCAATAATCTAAAGCATGTCCAATTCGAGTGAAAATCAGTATTTAAACGTAATTCATCAGCTAAATTACTAATGCAGTGCTTATTTAACTGAATGTTACACTAAATAAGTTAATTATTACTAAATTCAATTAATAGATAATATTTAAAACTTGTCAAAATCGAATTAAAATCAGTGCTTAAACGTAATTTATCATGTACATAGCTTATGTTGTGCTTATTTGATTAAATGCAACACTAATTCAGTTAACTAGATTTAAATTTAAATAATAGTTTTTATTTAATAATTGATCAAATCGAGAGAAAATCAGTACTAAAACGTAATTTATCATATATATTACCAATGCAGTGCTTATTTAACTAAATGTTACACTAATTCAGTTAATTATAATTTAATTTAATAAATAGTTAATACCTAAACAGTGACTAAATCGAGCAAAAATCAGTATTTAAACGTGATTCATCATGTACTTTACTAATGCTGTGCTTATATAACAAAATTTTACACTAATTAAATTAATTATAATTAAATTTAAATAACAGTTAATATCTAAGGCATGTCTAAATCCAGTGGAAAACAGCATTTAGACGTAATTTATCATGTGCATTACTATTGCAGTGCTTATTTAACTAAATGTTACACTAATTATATTAATTATAATTGAATCTTATTAACAGTTAATATCTAAAGCATGTCCAAATCGAGTAAAAAACAGCATTTAAACGTAATATATCACGAAAATTACTAATGCAGTGCTTATTTAACTAAATGTTACACTAATTCAGTTAATTATAATTAAATTAAATTTATAGTTTATTTTTAAAACTTGTCCTATTCGAGTAAAAATCAGTATTTAAACGTAATTTAATCTATTACGCACCATTAATGTTTGCATCAATGTTGTGTATCAAGACCATCAGTGCGACTGTTGGGACACTTATCTCGTGCATCCAGACCCCATGTTACAAGCACAAACAAACGTCACAAAATCACTACACAATTTACTTGTAGACTCTGCAAGAAATGCAAAAATGTTTACCCATTAATTTTCAAAAGTTGACATGTTCCTGCACGACAAATGCCCAGAAGTCATTCTACACACTTTCCGCCCATTCCTTGGATATGTTGTGGAACAGGGAAAGAAACAGAACATCAAGGATTCCATTCGATTACTTCCTAGGTGTTCCGTAAATTTCACAGCATTTGTTTAGAGTTGGATGGTGAGTTCAAACTGACAAACCGATCTTGGAAGTAGACGGAAGTTGTGTTTGCTACGGATATCTACAGAGGAGGGCCGGAAAATCTTGGGCATTCCCGCACCAGGCATTAGCAAGTTCCGTAATTTCCTTTACTAAGGCTGATGGCCATGCATCCTGGACCACTGCATTGAAATATACATTACATGCGGCGACCAAAAAATCGCTGCTCTCGTTGCAACATTGGTGCAGCAGAGAACTGCGTCCCATTTATAGGATCTTTAGGCTTCGTATTCAACTTGAATATACACAAACACAGGACTCTGCAAATCGAGGTCGATGTCCCGGAATTGAGTTGTGAATGATCTGTTTAGCTCTACATATTGTCCAAACGAGAAATTACTACGTGACTCCTTCCGGCCCATGAAATCCAAGGATAAGGACCTGAAAATGTGGATTAGCCGTGGAATAATGACCATCAAGAAGAACGACACCATAGTTCAACGCTTCTTCGTGGACTCGGACGGATCAGTGAAGGAAATGCGGACCGCTACTGCAATGAACATCCCCTGAAGGACAGCGCTCATGGAACAACAAAAATCAACAAGCGTAATTAATATATTATTTTGGAATATTGAAGGCATTCATAATATAAGAAGCATGCATAGTGAGGATGAGGAGCTATTAATGAATAGTCATATCATAACTTTGTATGAGACCTGGGCAGGAAAAGACAATACAACTTTTGTAAATCACTCCAAGATTTTCTGTCCTGGTCTCAGAAATTCAAATAAAGGTAGACTCAGCTCTGGTATAACTTTATTCTACAAACACGAATCGTTAATATTACAAGCGGTCATTGAACAAAGCCCAAACATTTTAGTTGCTCGATTCAAAGCAGGTTCTCTATTCATAATTATAATGGTGGTTTACATTCCTCCTGGCAGCAATAACGAGCACTTGCTCGGAAACACTGAAAATATCATCAATAATATATCAGGTAGCTTTAGGAATGACATTATAGTTTTAGTTGGTGATTTTAATGCTAGGACAGGCAATAAAACCGAGGTGATCTCAGAAAATATCCCCTCTGGGCTCCTCCACAAACAACGTCAGTCGCAAGACTCATTAATAAACAGTAGAGGTGTAAAAGTTATCGATATCATGGACAATAATGATTTGTACATACTAAACGGTCGATCATACACAGATCCAAAAGGAAATTTCACTTTCCTGGGTGCTCAAGGAAAAAGTACAATTGATTTAGGAATATTAAATTGGAATGGGGTCAAACACTTTCACAACTTTAAGGTGCTCAATATGCATTACTCATCTCATATGCCTTGTACGATTACGCTAGGCTCGGACATTCTACACAATAACAAGGACATTAAACCAAAACTTAGGTGGAAACAGGAAAAGAGTAATGAATTTAATACGGTATTACTACATCAGTTGAACAACGCTGCTGAGATGAATATGAATAGTTTTAGTCAGGCAATGTATAAAGCTGCGTTATCATCTGGAATGTATGTATGCAACAGAGAAAGAATAAACAAACCATGGTATGACATCACATGTTCTGAATATCACACAAGATGCAAGCAAGCGCTGCAGTACTTGCGTAGATCAAACTTCACTTTAGGCCACAGCGCATATCAAAAAGCAAAAAGAGAATATAAGGATGTAGTGAACTCAAAAAAAGCTGCTTACTATGAAGCGGAGAAAAACAAGCTAAAGAATATTAGGCATTCCTCTGACTTTTGGAGGACAGTTAAAAGTATGAGAAGGATACCATCCATCAAAAACCAAGTTAGTAAAGAAAAGTGGACGGCGTTTTATGAAGAGATCATGCCACTCGAAAATATGCTGAATATAAAGTACGAAGGAACGACTGATGAAGAAGTAGATGCTCTGATTACTCTTGATGAATTGAAGAATGCTATACACAAACTTCCGACTAATAAGAGTCCAGGTCCAAACTCCATTTGTAATGAATTCTTGAAAAACATGTCACAGATCGCTCAAGAAAAGTTGCTGAGTATATATAATGAGGTACTACAGAGTGAAGAAATCCCAACAGAATGGTTGCACTCTTCCACTATCATGTTGCACAAAAAAGGTGATCAAGCAGAGCCGGGCAACTATAGACCCATTTCACTCCTCAACACATCACTCAAGTTGTTCACAAGTATAATGCAATCAAGATTAGTTAAGTGGGTTGATGAAAAAGAAATACTACCTCAATCACAAGGAGGATTTAGATCATGACGCAGCTGTGATGATCAAATTTTTTGTATGAATGTAGCAATCCAATTAAATCTTAGGAGGAAAAGAAAGGTTTATGCCTTATTCATTGACTTCCTACGAGCATTCAATAGTATAGTGCATCAGAAACTATGGCAAACGCTAGACAGTCTAGGTGTCCCGAGCAAGTTAATCAACATTCTAATGAATTTATACAAAGGTTCACATACTCAAATTGAGACACCTGACGAGCCAACAGAACAAATTAAATTAACATAAGGTATTTTACAAGGGGAAATAATGTCCCCCCTCTTGTTTAATTTATTTATCTCCGACATTGAAAAGATTCTCCGAGACTCCGGTATCCCAGGGGTACGGATAACGCATAAATTTGACCTCCAAATTCTTTGTTATGCCGATGATATGGTGTTGTTGGCTGACACGCCAGGTCATTTACAACAGAAAATTGATATACTTCATTCATACTTTGAGGAGTCTTGCCTTAAAGTGAGTTTGAGTAAAACAAAAGTAATGGTATTTAGAACGGGAGGTCCAGTAGGGAAAATTCGCTTCCTATACAATGGTGATCAAATTGAAATTGTAAATCAATATACCTATCTGGGCATAATATTCTCTAGCACAGGGTTATTTAGTATTTGTGCCAATAAACTAAAGAACAAAGGGATGGCGGCATTAAACTCCGTCTTTGACATAATAACAAGGGGTAAAATGACTACTTGGAAAGAGAAAGAAACGCTTTTTAATTCAATATCCTCTTCAGTGTGCCTATACGGTGCCCACATCTGGGGTATTCGTTACATGGATATAATAGAACAAGTTCAACTGCATTTCTTGAAAACAACATTAGGTGTGGGGAGGTTGACAGCGAGCTATTTGGTTCGATTAGAAGCTGGTATGTACAAAATAGGTATTAAAATTATAAAGCAAGCACTAAATTACTGGTATCGTGTATTACAGATGGATGACTTTAGGTATACTAAAATTTGTTTTCAAGCTCTACGTGACGAGGCAGAACGCAGTGTTGACAATAAATTCAATTGGTGCAAACAAGTAAGCGACTTAATGGAGAAGGCAGAGTGTACACATATGAAAAATATAAATGACCCAGCGGAATTTAGGAATATGATTGAGACAGCACTGTTGGTTTTAAAAGAAAAATACAGAAATGAGGACATAGCTAAAGTGCATGCCTCAGTAAAAAACTGTTATTATTCAGAGTTCTTACAGCCCAGCTCAGAACCACTATTCCCAGCTAAGCATCTCACACTAGATATATGCCATTATAAAGCTAAACTAATTACACAGGCACGTATCAGCCAAAGAAGCTGTTATGTAGACAAATTTGCACATATATTCAGTGGCGAAGAGTGCACAATTTGCAACTTAAACGAAATCGAAACACTAGAGCATGTAATAACAAGTTGCACTTTCTGCCGTACTAGCCTACCAAAAGCGATATGTCAACGTTCCACGTCTGATCCAAAGGAGATGTGGCTTAATATGGTCACTCCAAGCACTATATCAGAAGTAGAGGAAACATTTTCTTGTCTATACACATCGCTCAAGAAACGAAAGTTCATACTACAAGAAAGCCTTAATTAAGTTACTTATATTATATGTATATGTATGATTATAATGAGTGTATTGAGTGCCTTCAATATTCCATCAATTCGTATATCTAAAGAACGCTAGTTCATACTTTTAATGTACTTCTATTAATAAAACAGTACTCTAATATTAAGATAACCTTATCGTTATGCCTAAGCAAAAAAGCAAACTACAGTCACCATATCTATATTACTCCAAAATAAAATAATAATTTCATTATCATAATTCGGAAGTAAAAATCCTAACCTTAATGTATCTTAATGTCTGAATAACTCAATTTTAAACAATTATTTTCTATTTGTTCATTTTATAATATGATATTAATCTATATTTATTCCAGTCGATATATGTATAAAAAGTGCATAATTGCACAAGTGCTTCTTCAGTATAATAATTCTGAAACTTATTATTAACCAAGAATCCAACTGATAATAACGTTATGTATTTTGTTGTTCTATGGGTGATTTGCCTAAAAGGACAGGTGTCTTATCGTTAATAAATAAATAAATAAATAATAACTGACAAACCGATCTTGGAAGTAGACGGAAGTTGTTTTTGCTACGGATATCTACAGAGGAGGGCCGGAAAATCTTGGGCATTCTCGCACCAGGCATTAGCAAATTCCGTAATTTCCGTTACTAAGGCTGATGGCCATGCATCCTGGACCACTGCATTGAAATATACATTATATGCGGCGACCAAAAAATCTCTGCTCTCGTTGCAACATTGGTGCAGCAGAGAACTGCGTCCCATTCTTAGGCTTCGTATTCAACTTGAATATACACAAACACAGGACTCTGCAAATCGAGGTCGATGTCCCGGAATTGAGTTGTGAATGATCTATTTAGCTCTACATATTGTCCACTCATCACAATATGCTTCACAAGTTTAACACCACTAAGGTCACGCTCCTGTTTGACCTCTTCCTTCACCTCAACGGATAAGTGTAAATCATGTCGGCAATGCTGCAAGCGGCATCAGTGCTGCGAGAGCGTGGGAGCATTTCACGCGCGAGTAGAAATCGCCGTTCAGTGGCTTCATGTGTCGTTGGTGAATAGAATTCAATGACTTACGGAGCCACTTACTCACGAGGAAATAACTACTCCAATCGCTGAGGATTTCCGGAGCTACACGGACTTCGAGGGCATTATGCTCAACACGCTTATTGTTCTGAGTGGATGCAATCCAATTGGACAATTCAATCGTATTTTGCATAAAAGTAATTTATGAAGGATACCAGAGTGAACTCTGGGACACTATTTTCGTAAATGCTGCGACAAGTATTCGAGCACAAGTTGATCTTCTCCACCGAGGATTCGGTACGCTGGTAAATGTTGTGAGAAACGAAAACGTGTTTAGCCATGAATCGAGAAGAATAGACCAGTTTCTCCATAATGAACAAGTAGAAGGATCATTGCCAGTGTATCGCCCCTCGATGGGGTATATTATAGAAAAATGCAAGAACCAGAATATCCCTCATCATCGCCAATTATATTTTATAATTTACTAATGATGTAATTTATTTTTATTTGTCGGCAGGCTAAACATATTCATGAGCAAACGAGGAAGAAAGCTGAGGCGGAAGAAATGCAGAAAGGGATGCCTGACAAGATGAATGCTTCTCGCAAATGGTTATGGGTGGAATAGTTGTCATTTTCTTTGGTAACGACTATTGGTGAAATTAAGTGGTGTCTTAAGAAAGACTTGTGAATTTTCATAAGCGGTTTTAATATTTCCTTTCATTTCGAGAATAATAATATCGTAAAGCTTTTTGGAAATTTTTATGATTGTAATAGCAGTAAGAAATTAATGCAAACGAACAAACATCCCAGTGCGTGAATGAGTCACAACGACCTGCAAATTTGTTTAATAAAACCTAGCACATTGTATGAGGAAGTATTTGAACAAATGTCACGCGCTAATAGTGTGGAATCACTTGTGCCATCACATTTTCATCTTTATGTCAGTAATGTTCCTAAATGTATCCCGGCAAGAATATACTCACTATGTGGATTTACTACTTAAAAATGGCTGATGGTTGTAGACTATATAGTTTGCTACTAATTTAGTTTCAACAAATGCGTTTACGATTAACTATTTGCAATGAACTCTAGTACGTACTAATGTGTTTGCAAAATCCAGCTAAGGTGGTGAAAGCTACATAAATACAGCAATACGAGTGATGGACACATATTTTGCGCTGCGTTTATCCATATCCCATTTTAATTATCATAACAGCTACATCTGAGCATGCAAATATTCAAATAATACACCATGTATTTTTGTCCACGTCAGCCGGTTCCAGGAAACGGTTTTACTAGACAATCTAAGATTACAAGCAAATTCCAATCAACGTTTGCAGCAGCATCGAGGCAGCTGCAATATTTTATATTGATTTTGAAACTCCAGTTGTTTTGTGATCTTCAGAGTTTGTTTCCAAGTGATTTTTACGTTCGTCTAATTGCCCACACTTGAATTTTAAGTATTTATTAAGATACTGTCTACGTTTGTGCGGCATCTCGTCGTTGTAAACCTAAAACGTTGTCTATCGCTCAATTGCAACCTACATTCTCCACATCCACTTCAGGCAATTAAAAATCTTTTCTCCGGAGTGAAATCTTTTCTAAGTCGAGAACAAGCGTTTAGCGGATTGGACACAGATAAGTTGGGTGCAAACACTTGAGAATACGTAGGGATTTCCAAAAGTAGTGAGACGACTTTATTCTATTCTCATTTTAAAACTGTTGGGCGAAATCAATCAGCGTGTTCCACATATATTCTCTGGACCCTTGCCCACCGTTTCCACATTGCACCAGATGTCCAGATACCATTGGGCTAGAGTGCCGTGCTTCTATGTTCAAAAATCGAAATTCCCGTTTTTTCACGTTTTTTCGGTATTACCTTTTAAATGATGCTGCGGATTAGCCAGGACTAGCTGTAGCGCTTGTTGTTTTGTACATATCTTGTTATGATGAGTCCATCGTTCATTTCCAGTCACCATTTCGACGTATGATAAACTCTACGTCCTTTGAGAGAAAGGTGCTATTTTGCAGATTTGCTTGCACTGAAAATTTGCTTTCTCAAACGTAATGTCTTCGGAAATGCATTCACTACGGCGAACCAAAGGTTCAAAATTGAAATCCAAGTACCTCCTCACATTCAGGGGATTTATGTGAACCATTTATGATATTTCTCACAACTGGGATTGACTGTTTAAATCGACGACAGCTATCCTTTTCGTTACAAATCTCTCATCGGTAACGCTTAAAGTTTGTCTTAACTTTAGTATGTTTTACAGCGATAGGCTAGCTCTTTTAAGTCGCCGACGCCATTGATCGATTGTTGTCCGTATAGGCACGGGATCTACAACATATTTTGAAAATAATTGTGATCTGAACTGGTGGAAAGACCGTCCAAGAAACGTAGCATCACTTTCTCACGAACATCTTACGAAAATAAAAAAGATAATTGCAGGTTTAGCAAGCTCTAACTCTGGATTGGTAATGTCCATCGCAACACGTAGCATGTCAATGGAAAGACCAAACCTTGGTCTACCCGTTGTTATGAACACTGTCTGAATTGAAGAATCCGTCGTAGAGATATCCCTGATCAAATTCGTCTCATTACTTTTGGAAATCCCTCGTACTTGTTAGTGAAGAGCATGTCGAAACGATCATAATTGATACTGCCGTGTCAATACAAACTTTCGATTCCTACACGGACGAGAAACCAATTTTGCCAAGTGTCACATTTGCGATAAAGACATCTTGTAATTGAAACTGACGGCACCGTTTCACAAATGTAAGGATTGTCCTATATTAAAAAAAATATCAGTTTGTGTCTCAAGAACATTTAGCGAGCCATCGCGAAGAGAAATAGTACACCTGTGAACCTTGTGAACTTCAAAGCTCCGTTACGAAATCCCCGCAAAGCACATACTTTGCACCACAAGAACATTCATCACAGAGATAGACACTATTCTGGTATAGATTGCCATAATGGCCCAACAGTTATAAGCTGCAAAATTCTTGTCTAGTCTGCAGGAGGTTAGCACCGGCTGTAGACCCGTAAATTGGGTTTTCACGAAAGTTTTTCACGAAAGAACTGCGCTGAGAACATTCGCCCGTTCGTGCACACATGCTCTTATCGTGACGGACGTGAAAGCGCAATTTCGAAACGAGTACCACCACTCATTGAGTTGAACATTACTGTTGGTTCTAGCAAAAACTTTGAGCTCAAAACTTCGACGAAATACCGGTTCGGCGCAGAGAATGTGGATTTTGCGAGCACAATTGTAGTGTTGATTGAAGTCAAGTATAAACAGTTCACGCTCCAGAAATGGTGCACAATGCTTTTCACTGAGGATCATCTCTTAAAAAGTCAGCTAAACCTTTTAAACGTAGGCTTTGCAACCTACAAAAATTCTTTGCTTCATGGTCGCTGCATCCGAACTGCCAACCAAGCAGTAATGAATGCCAATACCAATAGCCATCCCCACGGAGTACATCCAGAATGCAGACCATCCTTAGGATACGTAGTTAAACGTGGAGTAAAACCAAGTAACTCAACGGTGCGTCTCCTTGGTCACCAACCTCTACCATTAACGGAATGAATGATCTTGTGTATTGTGTTGGGATGGACGTACAGGGACGAGGAAGGAAATATACTCTATTGTGTGGCGGAGGGTGAAACGGTTTTCATAAATACGAACGTTCCGGCAACCGCAATTAACCAAATGGACATCAACAACAACGACGTTCAAGAACATCTATATGTACAAAATCAAGTCGATGGTCCTGACCTTCCTGAAAATGACGGTGATGTCAATAATGACCAACCAGTGCTTCCTGAGCGTGAAAATGGTGACCCGCATAACCCAGCCGTCATCCCAAATCGTGACGTACCTGTGGAACCCACAGAAGAACCTGTACAGCCAGTTCCTGAAGGGGCAGCTGCGCGCCCTCGAGGGTTCAACCCTACAAAACAACCGAAAAAATCGTATGCCTGGGTAAGTTGTAAAGAATATTTTCGGACATTATTTCTTTTTAATTTCCTTTGTTGTACTTTCTAAACTTCTTTTTGTATCGCATGTCTTAGCACAAACATAACAGCGGCGGTGAATCTCCTCGTCGGAACTAACCTTCCCCTTCATCAAGTCCTTGAAATGTTTAAATAGGTATTTTGATCGTGAAATAGCAATGTTTGTGGCAATACTTTCGGTAATTTACATGAAATGATTTTAAATGGGTGTAATTGAATTTTTCTCTATACGCAAAAACGGGTTACGCTTTATAAAATATTGGTGGTAGTTTTTTTTGGTAATGTATGCAAAATAATTTTAGATGGTAGTCATTAACTCGTTCATTAAACGTAAATCATTGCTTGTCTTGATAGTAAGTATACAGTTCTATTGTTTCCTATTACAATCAATTTGAATCAACCTTATAATTTAGTCAGCGCATTCCAATGAATGCTAATATCTTCTTAATTCTAAAGCTATAGCCGTTATGCGATTTGTCGAAATTTGTGCGTTAATTTAAAAGGCCAATGCACGCATGCTGTCACATCAATTACATATTAACAAAAATGAAACCGAAACTTACGGCATAAAAAATAACTGTAATGTAACGTAATTTGTTAGGCGCAAAATATAACCGGTATGGGGGTAGTGTCATAGGTGTACAATATTGTAACTTGGTATACATGCAACTTAGGTACATTTCCGTGCACAGTGTGCGGCCGTCTTTCAAATTTAACTAAACTTTACTCTAAAGGATAGCGTTAACGGTAAAGTATGAATAATGATATTTATTGAAATTACCCCCCACATGGTATGTCACTGCGTACAGAAATCAGTGTGTCGTTGCAACTTTAACTGACCAAACCTGCTCACTCCTTACAAGTAGTGACTTTGCAACAATTCCTTCCCCCCGACAACTCTTAAAAAACTATGTTTCACACTGTGCATGTGGTTGTTTTTCGATGAACCCTACCCACATATACTAGTTTCGACAAGATCGGCTACTATCACCAAAAAGGGGTGTCACACCCAAACAATGTTGTTTATAACCAAATAGCAATAAGTTTATATCATTCTTGTATATGATGCCGGTAGTTTTTTGGAATTTTCTTGCTTTTCATTCTCATCTGCCTCAATGTCGCGGCGTCGTTGCTGACCCTGCATGACACGCTTGTTAAATGCTTGCGCCCCGCGGTCAGTTTTGACTATATTGGCCAGCCTTGGTTTATTTGGTGGATCCTTTTTTTCGTTTGCTGAAACGGCCGCACTTGTAATGACTTGACTTTGTTCTGGAGCGGGCTCAGTCACGACTGAGTTTGGTCCCAATCCATATCACATATTGCAATTTTCCTGACTATACTTTTCTGTAAAGGCTCAGGTTTATCCGCACAGGTAGCACCGATATATTCCTTCTTCTGCGTGGTATGTGCTGCGGCCGCTCTTGATGTTCCAGCATGACACTGTTTTGCTGCAAACACTGAACTAGTGCCGGCCCTCGTCTCTTTCACAGATTCGTTTATGGGCAATGAACCTGAGTTAATATTGGAACATTAGACCACAGGGTGTCTCAACACATCTTCTTGACTTGCACATATGGCATTTATGTGGCCGCTCGACTGTGTTTCACTTTACTCCTTTGAGTTGTCTATGCTCTCCTCTTGAGTACACAGAAGAGTAGTAGCATCGCTGCGGTTCACACATACATATTCAGCATTAATACTAGTCTCCTTTAACACAGACCATGCAGTTGTATGATCTCTATTTGGTTTACATGTGTACACATTGGAGCGCCATGTTCAGCAACAAAGACGGTATAGCAAAATATGAGCTTATAGGGCTTCTCATTGTAGCGAGACTCCTTTCCCAACTACATGGACACACACATACCACTTGCAAACTGACAAACCGATGTTGGAAGTAGACGGAAGTTCTTTTTGTTTCGGATATATCCCATGGATGGTCGGAATCCTGCAAAGTCTTGAGCATTCTCGCCTTAGTCATTAGAAAAGTCCGTTATTTGCTTCAAGGTGGCTGACATCCATGCGTCAGGCACCACGGAATTGAAATATACGTTATATGCGGCGAACAAAAAATCGATCTCTGCTCTAATTGCAGGATTGGTACAGAAGAGAAATGTGTCCAATTTATAGGATTTTTGAGTTTCACATTCAACTTGAACATAAACAATAACTGGACTCCCTAAATCGAGAAGGCAGTCGCGGAATTGAGTTGTGAATGAGCTATTAAACTCAACGTTCACGCCACTCATCACAATATGCTTCACAACTTTAACACCTCTAAGGTCACTCTCCTGTTTGAACTCTTCAATCACCTCATCTGAAATCAGACCATGGGTTCTAGGCCCTGTTATATTTTGACGTTTTCTCGTGTTCGCCACGCGAGCCAGTTGGCTGTGCCGCATGTAATTTTACGGATTCGCTCCATTTTCACAAATTCTGCAGCTTGCACAATTGACGTCATGTCGTACTCGTATATGGTTTTTCTCCCGATTGAACTTGTGTTGGAATAGAGATAATTAGATGCAGTTTTGAGCGTAAACTGGAGAAACGCCTCAATAAATGCTAGAATTGTAAAGTACCGTGCTTTGTAATAATGCTAACAGTTACTGAAACAATGTCTAACACTTGCGACAAACCTCAAGACTGCGGAACTGCCAGAAGAAATGCTATAATTGCGAGTAATGGAAATGTGTTGTTAAGACTTTAACTGAAAATGCGATGGGAATTTATTAGATTTTAGAAAACACAGAACAATGTTATGTGGCGATGTGCCGAATAAATGCAGAATGCTTATCTCTATTACAACAAATGCGTCCACACGGGGAAGAAATATTACAAATGTTAGAGTTCTTGCTATTTGTGATCTATGCGTCTGTTCGAAATTTCGTGCGGAGAATCAAGGCAATGTTAACATCTGATTTCCCAACTTTATTTCAAACGATAAACGCAATCATGTACTTGATTCTCGCAAAATTTTATCACCATCAACTTAACTAAACTGCTGAAAATGATATACGAAAACGAAAAATACTAAACCGGAGATATAAAAATATGTCCTTTACTGACTATTCAGACTTAGTTCTTATCTTCTTCAAACTATTGGAAATCGGAAATCTAAATTGACGATTGGATTTTCGAATCAATCAATGCTTTTGAAATAATAGTGAGAACTGAGAACGAATATAAATAATATCACTGATTGAATCTATTGATGAGAATATGCTGCTGCGAAACGAAAAACTGCCATCGGCTTCAGCACTTTATGTGGAATATACTGCCTGCTGTATTAAACTCTACAATGAGTGTGTTTATAATACAAAATGAAAATGCATAGGATTATATTCACAACACACTACCACATGGAATTAATTATATTCTTGTATGAGAATAACGATTATTGCATGTTTCAGAGTCGTAGCAATATGTCGTACAAATACTCCTGTCGCGAATACATAATCATTTTCTTGCTCACCTGCAATACGTGCAGCTTGGACTCATCAACATTATATCAAATTAATGCCGCCCAAGAAAGTCTTAAGCGTGTTGTATATATAAATTGTTTTTATGCCAAAATGGATGATATGGCGCTGGCACGACGACAAACAATTTTTTCAACGAATGCAAATCCCATCATGCCGTAGTAAGTAATGTGGTATGCGTCAGTAATTTAAATATCGACTAAATTTCAAAAACATATTATTTGCATCCGACGTGTCTCATGGCTGGGAGGATGGCAATTTTTATTTACTCATTAAAACAACATTGCCATAAGTTGTATCTCTAAGGTTTGAATCCAATATGCCGTACTCATTCTATGAAGACCCAGTAGCTTAAATAACGCTTACATGGCGTTTTATGAACGACAATTGGAATCTACACTATTCCATTTCAAACGTTATGAAAGTAACAGCATATAAAGCATCATTTTTTGGGGTGACACCCCTTTTTGGTGATTGTGGCAGATCTTGTCGAAACTAGTATATGTGCGTAGGGTTCATCGAAAAACAACCACATGCACAGTTTAGTGGACCTACATGGCGAACTCCCATGGCAGGGTGCAAAATTCGGAAAACCGCCGACCCAAATATTTGAATAGAACTCCTGTCCAAAGGGCTTGAAATAACTTTCTGAAATTTGGCCCGTGTAATTGGTAGTATAAGAATAGTAGTATAAGTATAGTACCAATATAGTAGTATAAGTACCAATAGTATAAGAAATACTCTGTGTTGGATATGTCGTCGTGCTTAAATATGTCGTTGGGGTTGAATATGTCGTTGGGGTTGAATATGTCGTTGGGGCTGAATATGTCGTTGGGGTTGAATATGTCGTTGGGGTTGAATATGTCGTTGGGGTTGAATATGTCGTTGGGGTTGAATATGTCGTTGGGCTTGAATATGTCGTTGGGGTTGAATATGTCATTGGGCTTGAATATGTCGTTGGGCTTGAATATGTCGTTGGGCTTAAATATGTCGTTGGGCTTGAATATGTCGTTGGGCTTGAATATGTCGTTGGGCTTGAATATGTCGTTGGGCTTGAATATGTCGTTGGGCTTGAATATGTCGTTGGGCTTGAATATGTCGTTGGGCTTGAATATGTCGTTGGGCTTGAATATGTCGTTGGGCTTGAATATGTCGTTGGGCTTGGATATGTCGTTGGGCTTTAATATGTCGTTGGGCTTGAATATGTCGTTGGGCTTGAATATGTCGTTGGGCTTGAATATGTCGTTGGGCTTGAATATGTCGTTGGGCTTGAATATGTCGTTGGGCTTGAATATGTCGTTGGGCTTGAATATGTCGTTGGGCTTGAATATGTCGTTGGGCTTGAATATGTCGTTGGGCTTGAATATGTCGTTGGGCTTGAATATGTCGTTGGGCTTGAATATGTCGTTGGGCTTGAATATGTCGTTGGGCTTGAATATGTCGTTGGGCTTGAATATGTCGTTGGGCTTGAATATGTCGTTGGGCTTGAATATGTCGTTGGGCTTGAATATGTCGTTGGGCTTGAATATGTCGTTGGGCTTGAATATGTCGTTGGGCTTGAATATGTCGTTGGGCTTGAATATGTCGTTGGGCTTGAATATGTCGTTGGGCTTGAATATGTCGTTGGGCTTGAATATGCAAATAAGAACTCATTTGTTTCGTTTCAAACCATTGCCGTCACGTTTTTAATTGCATATTTCTAACACAAACTATCGCTTCTGCTTGTCAGCTTCCAATTGCCAGGGACTCCTTAGAGAAAAACACATTTAAACAATATTCCCTCTTGTGCGTGATAAAGTGTGTTTTCAGAACGTCTGGGCGGGCGAAGCGCTTCTCACAAAGCTCCCGTGTGTTAAATTCTCAATGATTTTCGCTGGTGAAGTTTTTTGAGGTGCACTCTCAGGACATTATGAAGGGATTATCAGAAATGTTGAATAGACTTTGAAAAGGCATATTTTTAAGATGACTAGTTTGTTTAAGTTATCATTTATGTCAACGGATAGAGATATAACAGGGCTTTCTAATGACGGTCTACTCGCGGTAGCTGGGCCTTGCCTTATCGAGATAGAGCTGGAAATATGAACGAACATGTTTTTTTCTAAACAAGGCATTAGTGAAAAAATGACATTACATTTTTCGAAGGTTGATTTCTATGCCTTAATAGATAACGAAATATAAATAGCTAGTATAGTCAGGTTGCCAAACCGATCAGGTATCTCTCAGTGGTGTCAGCACATTAAAATTTACGACCTATAACTTCAAAACAGACCGAGTGCTCGACAACCTCAAAGCGCAACGGACGAAGGACATGTTGCCAATGTTAATGCTGTCCACGAGAAAGACGGACGATTCTATTGCGATAAATTGCAGATATGGTCCACATAAGTATAACGTGAGTGTGGGTATATTTGCACTTCAAGTTGGTAATATAGTTTCGCCGTCCTGGTTCAATTTCTAAAGTGATCGCAGAAGAAGTAGCAAACTTGGAATGCAACCAAATAGTCAAAATACCGCCATTCTCCCAAAGGACGGAGAGTGTTTACTGGGTGAAAATTGTGATTGCAAATGAAAAATATATTCATCCTAATGTAAAACATTCGAAGAAACAACCACTACAATTGATGCCGCTAAGTTTACAGCCCCGCTTAAAGGCTATGCCGAAAAAAAGCGGAAAAATTGCAATTTCATGACTTGCACATCGATGCCCACCATTTCTCTCCAGAGGCAGCCAGAGACCCGAGGGTTGGTGGAAAATACGTACAAGGGTCCAGGGAAACTACAATTAAAAAAATGACGGAATGTGTTAAATGGTTGTAAAATGACATCTTATCAAAGTCTATTCACCATTTCTGATAATCCCTACGTATGTGATCCAAATGTGCTGTCACAGATGGGCCACTTCGAAGTTTTCTCGCGTGTATGGGTTCGGATGTGAGGGTAAAAATTTGCTCTGTGCTGGAATTCATTTGCGCAAAACACATTTAAAACCACACTCCTGCGTATGAGTCATATAGTGTTGCTGGAGATTGTCTGAATGGGAGAAGAGCTTCTCGCAAAGGTTGCATGTGTACTATTTCCGGTCGGTATGCGTGAATTTGAGATGCTCATTCAAATAGGTTTTAAGTGCAAACATTTTTGGTCACAAGTGGTAGGTAAATTTATTTTTTTGTTGAGTATGGGTCAGAGTGTGTACCTTCATGTTGGATTTTTCACGAAAACTTTTCGTGGACATTGGGCACTTGTAATATTTTTCATTTGTGTGAGACCTTAAACGGTTATTTCTGTCAGGTGCCGTGCTGGACGTGTACGGGCAAATAGAGCACTTGAAAGTTTTCCGCTTCGTGTGTCGTCTCAAATTGTGCTCACATGGATATTGCTTCGACTTGAACGCTTTGTCGCAGTAGGTGCATTGGAACTCTTTGACATCCGAGTGGACGGCTTGATGACGTCGGAGATTTGATTTGTGGCTAGAGTGCTTTTGGGAAATGTCGCAACAAAAGAGCGTTTGGTTGGTGTGGAGTCTTTCGTGGTGTACCTTTTCAAAGTTGACTAAGAATTCTTTGTGGCAATGGCGACAAGATTCGCTTCTTTCTTTGAGGTGATATTGGAGGTGGCGAAACATATTGTAATTAGAGAAAAGCTTGTCACAAAAAATTCAAGTCCATCGGTACTTGAATGAATCGGTACTGGATGAAATGCTGATGGTTGATAAAGATTAATAGCGGGTAACCAACATGTCAGCCCAGAACAGTCTAGCAAATATTTATTATGATAATATTATTTGCTCCCTTTATAAAGAGTGGACGTTATTGTCATTACAATTGAATAAATAGCGCTCATATAAGACACTCGCCATAATGGGCATATATGTTTGTTATGAAGCAGAATACTGTGAAAACAACAAGTTTGTCTTGGAATAATATAAACTCCATATGCCGACACAAAATAAGTTTTCATTGAAGGGGCCCCTATCCTGTGGTAATGTATCTGCCACTGTTTCAGCCTACCACCTTAAATACACGTACACGAAAGCGATCACAGCAAGAAGATAGTTTTGGAAGTAACTGCAAAAGATGGTTTAAGTAACAGCTAAAGGAAATGTTGGACGCTGGTTTGCAGGCATCACTTGGCAGGCATGCAGGCAGGATACGAGCATAACGCATTTACTCGAGCCCACGCTATAATTACAATGACCTGACTGCGATTCTATTTTGTGAGAAAATTCATAAAGAAGAGTAACGGGAAAAAAACTGTCTTCTTACCATGACATATATCTTTGATACCTCTGATATTAAATTGCATGAGATCGTCGTATGCTAAGCAGTGAAAATTACATTAATTTCATTTCCCAATGTAGTAATAATTGTGCATGGGAAAATAGATGGATAAAAATAATTGCAATATCATAATACCAGATAAATTTAATGCAATAATTAAATTTTATGTTTATCGGGTAGGGATAAATTATTACTGTGACAAGCAAAAATTGAATTACTTCAATTTGTACAGTTTACGTTCTGATGGACCCGAAGAAATTAACCATTACATCTGTTATTTTTTATAAAATATGTAGCCGTATGTTCAATTTCTGTTTCCGATCCATCGTAATGTATTGACCAATTATAGTGAAATAAAGTATTGCTAAAGTCAGGTGGACTTGAGTACGTGTACTCAAATCCGAGTCTTACTGCCGAATGCACTACCAGCAATCCAACGCCCAAACTTTATTTGTAAGGCTATGTAAGCTATTATGCGGTGCAATATATTCCTTTAAGAAACGAGAGTTTTGTCAGTATTTGAAATTAAAAGGTAAAATTTATTATTGTCTGTACACATTATTGTGCTTTCGAATATCTGCTTATAATTTACTTGGTTAAAGATGGAGATACATGCAGAAACCGTTTGTAAAATTAAAGCAATTCAATGAAGTCAGTGTCTGACTGTCAGACGGTTACCAGAATTATTAACCTTGCTTTGTCTTAACTGCCGCTCTTTTGCAGCAACCGCAGCTCACCGGTTCTTGAGAGTCCAGCTGAAGATAAAAACGTCCTTAAATTCCTTAAATTATCTTAAAACCAAATATTCGAAGCGAATCATCAGCGATAGCAAAGATACCAAAAGTCACGAGTTTTGATTCTTCAATTCCGCCGCGTGTATTGAAAACGGATGTAGCGGTCTTCACCACAACGAATCATGAATACCGTTACTATCAATTAATTTACTTATACCTTTACAGAGTTACATTTTTCATGACATCGAAATTATTAGAATTCTTTCACCTAACTTCGGAAAGTAATTTTTGAAAGTGCATGAAATTCACTTTGATACACGCCGGTTCAAAATATTTCCAATTGGTGAGCAATAATTAATGCGATGGTATGTTAACTTATTGTACTCTTGCAACTTCGTTTACAGTTGGAAATGAAGTGTACCAACTTCTTTGTTTTATGTCGCCCTCATTGGCTTACTGACTACGCTGGATTTGGAAAAAAATAATGATAAATCAAAGCATGGTAGTAAATACATAGTTTATTCAGCTCTTTATTTAATTCAACGACCGTATTAGACTGCGTCGTGGCTAACTTAATTAAACATTTAAAAAAAATGTTATATTTGTAAAAATATATTAATGCATATTGCAGCGTTAAACATATTAACGCTTTTCCATAATATATTTTGGCGTTTACTCTTGTTACAGAAACGCTCTTTTATTACCCGCCAACTAATGCAATGTATCAATGGATAATCGAAATTAAAATACGAACACTTAAAACGTTGTATTTGGAACCAGGTATGCCAGGGATTCAATTATTTTACTATGCCCTAGCTAATATACACACTTCATAACATTTTGACATAAAGTAAAGTAATTTATCCGCTGTCCACATTTCATAATTTAACTCCATAGTTTCTTGTGAAGTTATTTGAAACAAAGTGAGAATTGCATTGACCTAAGACGATATAAATTATCTCAGCGAGCCAAATTCGATACAGCATCGTGCAGCGCTTTAATGTGTCTTTTGCGGTGGCATTGTGAGCCAAATGTGCGGCCACAGTGGAAACAATACCAAGGTCTCTCGTGTGTATGGGTTCGAATGTGAAAGCGCAAACTTTCATTCCACAGGAACTCTTTTGAGCAAAACACACATTTAAAACTGCATTCTCTAGTGTGTGTCATATAGTGTCTATTGGGATCAACAGGACGGGAGAACAGTTTTTCACAAAGCTCGCATCCATGCCGTTTCCGGTCGCAATGCATGTTCTTGAAATGTTGCGTCAAATATGGCTTACGAGCAAACATTTTTAAACACAAGTGGCATGCAAACTTCTTTTTATCACTCGAGTGGGTCAGAAGGTGTCCGTTCATGTTAGAGCTAGTGCGAAAGCTTTTCGTGCAAGTTGGACATTTGTAATATTTTTCATTGGTGTGCGACCTTAAGTGGCGATTGACTTGACATGACATGACGTAATGGTTGTGTATGAGCAAAGAGGACACTTGAGGGTATTCACCTTCGCATGGCGCCTCATAAGATGTTGACGGAGATTTTGGCTCGACTTGAAGGATTGGTCACAGCAACTACACCCAAATTCCTTGAGATCCAAATAGACGCTTTGATGACGACGGCGATTCAACCTGTTGCTAAAGCACTTTCGGCAAAGTTCACATATAAATGGCTTTTCGCCGGTGTGGACTGTCTCGTGCAGTCTCTTTTTCGCAGTTGATACAAATTCCTTGGGACAAGAAGAGAAAATTATGTGTTTTTCTTGAATGAAAGAACGGAAGAGACAAAGCAGATTTCCTGTTAATAAAACTTTGTCACAAAAGATGCAAGTACTTCGGTGCTCCCGTGTTCGAGAGAAACTACAAATAAAATACATTGTATATAAATATATGAATATAAATATAGTGCACTGGGACGTAAGAATGTTTAGTAAAGAAACTTCATGCACAGTTTCCACGCGTTTCTACGACACAGTTTACAATTATATTGGACAAACATTCCGTCTTCAATGTTAGCTTACTAGTTTTCAGTAACAACTATTTTACAGTCAAAATCAATCAAACTGAAACAAGAGAATGATTCCTTTTAATCACTAATGAGTTGCTTTGAAGGTCGAACACAATATTTGCTTGTCAATTCCCAAGGTTTATCCTGTTCTCTCTCGTGGTTTATCGTGTTCTCACTGGAAGAGAATTCCTTGCGACAATAAAGAAACGGGGCACTTTTCCTTCGACGTGGGACAGGACATGACGAAACATGTTGTTAGACGAAAGAATATTGTCACAGAAATTGAAGTTTTTTGGATCTTGCAAATTTGTGAAAAACTCTAAATGAGATAAATTATATTTAAATATATTAATAGGTCAAACATATTTAGATTTATGTTTATATAATCAAAATATATTCGCCACGTGTTCAAATACTGACACTGAGTATGCAGTTATTTGTTACTCCACTTACGTATGATGCTTGAGTTGAGCGGAAACGCCACCTCGCCTCAATTGACAATGTGTTTGGCACACATGGTTATTGAAATAGTTGGCTAGGTAGATTTTGTTAAATACATAATATGAAAAATGTGTCAAGTGCAGCAAATCACTTGCAACATAATCGGAGAAGCAAATGTCGACAGTATAAAAATTTACTGCAACTCATTAACTGAAAGACGACATTGTTGAGTTATCTCTCGGCTTGACCATGGCAGTTGCAAATTCCTCTTATATTCATAAACACAACTGGAATGGAGGAATATCAACAAGAGTAACATGATGCGTTGAAAACATATGGCTCTTCGGACTGATATACTTTTCACCGAATCTGTACATTCTGCTTAGAATGTTTCAGGATTACTACCAATGCAACAATAATATTTAAATTGTTTGTTGGATCATAGTGTGAATTACTTAAGTTGAAATAGAGGACGACAAATCCAGTATAATCTGCGAATCAATGCTCGTGCAACATTATAGTGTGACTCGGTGGGAGTTTTTTTTATTTTACCTTGTAAACAATATTACACTTGCTGTGTTTTCTGCAGCCCCCATTTCTTGGAGGCGCTGTCTTCCAATATGTACTTCAAATCAGTGTCTTTCGTCTGGGTCTGGCGATACTGTACTGTAGTTTTCAGTTCCGCCACCACTGTTGCATTCTGGACATTCCGTTTTCCTTTTGGGGATGTGTTTGCAGAAAAGGCACTGGCTTGTATGTGGTTGGGTCCTGAAGATGGCTGTTGTTGGTATGTTGGATGGTGTCCACGGTACCAAGTCTCGGTTCGTTGGCGTTATCACGGTGGACTGCAAAGCACTTTAAACAAAACAGGTTTTCTAAATTACATTGCTACAAGATATCCAGTCCGCTCAGAAATGTGCATTCTTTCAATTATTTGTTACATGTGCATATATTAAGCGAATTCAGCAACCCAATTAATGTGTATCAGCCGTTATGAGCGTCGGCACGTGGCTGGTCACTATGTAATTGATGTGAAACCTGTGTGAAGATATAACATCAATTACAGGAAGTACGACTTGGTATTAAGTGTATTGTGTAAATCGGCTACTGCAATTGTTGATTTGAAAATATGCGGGCTCCCAAGATTGTTAATCAGTTAACAATAACACTATATCAGACTATCCGGTGGCAAATTATGGTTTTGAGAAACACGTGTTATACGTAACATGTTCTTAACTTGTACTCTGCCGAGTAGGGTAGACATGTTTGTATAATACACTTCGATCACATGGCAATGATTCAACAGCTCAGCCTCAAGAATATTTGGAACCTTATGGGCATGGATTGAACAGAATATAAAATAGTTGGATATAGCCGAATCAATCCTATTGTACTGCAATGTTTGCATTGCGTTGCGGAATCAGTCATGGTGGGTAATCCGTGTGCTTCCAAATCAATTATAAAACAGTTGTAAAACGAATTATTCAAAGTAACTAAAGTTCGTTGGTCGCATTGTGTAACAACAACATCAATCCAGCATATGTTCCAAGTCAACCAATCTGTCGTTGTATCATGAGTAGCTTGTCAGTTCTGATATCAAGCTTAAAAGCTAGATAACTCCATTTTGGTTTTTCCCAAAAAGTGATTCGAAAGGCATTCCAAGAGAGTCATAGTCTGCATAAAATAATGCAACCTAAAATCTTTAACAGATTTTGAGACTCTACCTAAGAGCTCTGCCATTTTCGGGAATTTATAAATGATCGCGACCAACCAATTTACAGCAATTTACTTTCGTTTTGCATCGGGCATTTCGGATTTGTCTAATATCGCGGAATTAAAAAGTCAACGGCCTTGTTGCAATTTTTGCAACCTATTAATTACCCGGTGGTAATTTGCTAATGAGATTCATGGTACACTATCCAGTTTTCAAATCCCAAGTACCTGGTGTCGCAAATTTTGATTGCACTAAGGAATTATTTCGGTTAACCCAGAGCGTTACTAATAATAAGAAATTTATTTTTAGATATGCTGCAAATAGTGTTTGGAAATAGGTAGTCTTTTCGCATTCGCCAGCTGAATTATTCTCGAAAGTAAATTTTGAATTTAGTAATATTTCTCAAGTAAACAGCACACGGAGTTGAATCTTAAAGTTGCCCAATAACGTTTTTGGCTTATTTTTAATTGTGGAAAAAGTCAGCCTTTTTTTGAATAAGCGTCAACAATATCAACATAAAGTGTCAACTGATTCGGTGGTGCTGAATACTCATCAGTAGTGATTTATTTTCTTTAATTGCCGTAAAATTGCAGAAAACGGAAGAGTAGTATGAGCACAATTAGTTCCTGGTCTTTTTAAAAAACCACCTGCTTCTCAAGAGGCTCTTGAGTGGGTGATGGGTGCAGCTGCGCAGATTTCGTCAGCCAAAAAACGTTAGGGAGGAATATGGGATCCCTACACGTACGTATACGTGCAAACCGACATCGTCGTCATTATTATGACGACAAGTACATTGTTGTCGTCTTATTCCTACTACACAACATATTGTTGTCGTCTTCGTCCTCCTACCTCATCCATATATTATTGTTGTTATTACCACCCGCCTCCTACCAACAAGTACATACAGATATGTATGTATAGGGAGAAATGAGCACTCCACAACGAACGTTCTTCTATCCCTATCCTTCTCCTCTGTACAAAGGAATCTTTGTACTGGTCTCAGTACAGAAATGTACTGGACATCGCTTAAAGCATAAGATGTGTATGTGTGTACGTACGAAGGGATCTCTACCGTTTACTCCAGTATGGCTATCTTCTCTCCTCTTCCACCACCACCGCAATCCTTTCAGGGCTGCTTCCGCCACCACAACAAAGAGCAGATGTTTTTCGTTCCTTAGCTCTTCTCTTCAGTAGTAGTACATGTATGCATTGTAAGGGTTTGTATAGTAGTAGGACATATATGTACTGTAAGGATCTGTATAGTAGTAGTAGTACATGTATGTATTGTAAGGGTACACTACGTCTAAATATAGTCGCAATTTAAATATTTCTTAATTATTACTATAATTAACGAAATCCTTTGTACATATATGGTGTATAGCACATAGTATATACCCATTTCGGGTATGACGAATCTAAATATAGTAGTAGTTATACTGTAAAGTTAATTATAACAGCAATTTGTTAATTGCTCCTATATTTAAGTGTATATGCTTTATATGGTTTTCGACTATGCTGAATGGTATGGTGATACTAGTTTTGACATGCAACCCATTTTGAAGGTTCTGACTTACGCTTAATGCTAGATGTATATGTACAGGCGTTACTCTGAGCACTTTTAACACCGCAGTTAAAGGCAATATGCAGGGTAAAGCGAGGTAAGATGAATCCTTTGACCTTTACAGCCTATTTTATGACAGGATATCTGTGTAATTTGTTAATGAATGGGTATGAAATGATAAGTAGGGAACGGCTGCCCTTCCATAAAAATGTATAAGAACTTTCAGAAAATCCAAATCATTAAGCAAAATTGCATCTTTGTGTTTGTAAATAGCATTTATTCTAACAAAAATAGGACAGCTACATGTTATTTTTACAAAATATCTAGCAATTTTAGCTTTCCATCTGGTCTTCCTCCCAATCAAAACCACTCCACCACAAAATTATACAGAGGAGGAGCACTAGTGGTAACGGAATGTACCAAATGCAGGTTGCCATGCCCAGATACAGTAGTAGTGCGTTTATTCGCATATCCAGCAACTCGGATGTGATCAGTGTAGATGCCATCTTGGTCCCTCGAGCCGGATCCCTTCTTCCTTTTCTTGATTCACCAGAAGCAGTTCTTCCTTTTCCTGAGTCGCCTCGCCTTGCAGTTCTTCCTTTCCTGCTCCGCCAAAAGATGTACAACAGAATGATTGTTCCTCCGTAACCTTTCGCTTTCTTTAATAGTTAAATGGGTGTTGGCGTGTTTTTTCCTGGTATTAACAGCTCTCTCCACTGATCTTTATGTACACAGTACACAAGTTCTTAAAAATTGGGGTAAGAGAATCCGTACACTTTAGACAAAGTTCGCTTTTCGAGTCGTGAATGGTTTCACAATATAATCGCTGGTTGATGTAAAGGCGATAGTAGTTGGTAGTGGATACCAGGCAGTCCTGTGAAATAATTACTGCCTTGTCTTCAGCACTGGGGCTTCCAATTAAAAGTGAAGCAAGCAGAAAGCTATAGCTTCTAAAACAACAGTAACAAAATTCTGAGCAATCATATGCTAGCTGTGCTTCTGCCAGCTTATTACGAAGGATCTGGTATTTACAACAATGAATGTCGCAATGGCCAGAGTGACAAGTAGACTCCATTTTTATATGTTAAAAGAACAACGTGAATTGTGAGCAGACGAGCCAACTACCAGAATCCGACTGACGGATGGTGGCATCTATAGTGTGACCGAGTTTGGTATGATGCAACAAGTTCAAACGTTTCATCATTTTTTAAACGCAGCCTTCATGCAGAAACGCAGCAGGAATACTGAGAAATAATCCTACATTATTGCATCATTTTTATGGATTGGGTTTAGTACGAACCTTGAGTTGTTTAGTGAAGGTTCTCCCCTCTCTCGTCATGTGCTGTGAAAATGGCTTTGAGTCGTGAAGACTTGCATTTCCTTAAATCTCTGGTAAATGCAAAGAGATATGCAAGAAAGAATTTATTGCTAGAAGCTAGTAAACGGCAAATAAAAATCTTACAAAATATCGCCTACAACGTAACAACCAACACCATAAAAGTGAAACGTTGCGTTGAAAACGCCATCAAAAGTGGAAAATATCAGAACCACATAAACTCCGCCGCTAATCAAAAGAGGTCCATTGAATCGAAGAGGAAAATATTCCTACGACATCCCGGAATACTGGACAAAATCATCCCTGCAGCAATAAAACAAAGCGCAATTGCGTTATCTGTTTGATAATTGAGACAGCCAGTTTGATAATTGAGACAGCCAGTTTGATAATTGAGACAGCCAGTTTGATAATTGAGACAGCCAGTTTGATAATTGAGACAGCCAGTTTGATAATTGAGACAGCCAGTTTGATAATTGAGACAGCCAGTTTGATAATTGAGACAGCCAGTTTGATAATTGAGACAGCCAGTTTGATAATTGAGACAGCCAGTTTGATAATTGAGACAGACAGTTTGATAATTGAGACAGCCAGTTTGGTAATTGAGACAGCCAGTTTGATAATTGAGACAGCCAGTTTGATAATTGAGACAGACAGTTTGATAATTGAGACAGCCAGTTTGATAATTGAGACAGGCAGTTTGATAATATATATTTCTGTTTGATAAGTGCAGCAGTATCGTCCGTTATTGAAACAGTCTATTTGATAAAAGATAGAGACAATTTGTATTTAAATAACATAGGCAGGGGTTACGTACACGAATTACGTGTTCCTGAGGTGGAATTCCTAGTAGATATTACACAGTCCTATACTGACATTTCTCATCTAGCAAGAATAGCCAACCTACAAGCAGCACCCCTAGCAAGCTAACGTACACGATCGAGTACTTGTACATGTTACGTCGAGTTAACGTATTCTACCCTCTCGCAACGAAAGCAGTATTCTACAGTTGCAAGCTACAGCTCACTCTCTTTTTGAAGCTCTTACCACTCATTCTCTCGCTAGAGGCGAAGTTGAAAGCACACACAAAATTGTTTTCTAAAAGCAACATACTTCTGTAAAGTGAACTCCGTCCGTAAACACCTTGTTCAGTGACTTGCGAACAATAAAACAGCAAAAGTATGGCGGGTTTACCAAGGAATCTTTCCCCTGAGGAAGTGAAGAATATCCTTCTCTCAGGGGACATGGGGAAGAGAGACAAATGTTGCCCTGGATTCATAATTCCAGAAACATTTTCAATTCAACGTTGTGGTCCCATTCCGTGGACACATTTCCACCCAAAGACAAAGCTCCCAATTACTTTAAATTGTCGGCATCGTCAGACATGCCAGCCGTTTGCGGAGGCTATTTACATGCTCGTGAGGCTTTACGCATTAGCTGAGATCGAGTTATCAGAATGGAGGAAACTTCTACCGTCTAGACTCCTAGCTTGGCAGAGAAACAGGCCAACTATGGCGTCAAAGGACAGTCTTCCATTGGATCGTTATTGCTGTGGGTATATAATTAGCCCAAAAGATGGAAATCGAAAAAGGGACAGGTTGGAGGATTGTAACGACGTAAACGAGACCACTGGCGAAGTGTTTACCAAGGCTTGTCACCATAAGGGGGAATGTGTTCCAGAAACTCCATTTCTGTATGCTCTGTATACTCTCTTTGCATCTAGTAAGATCACCGGTTTCAGCATCTTTAAAAAAATGAAGATCTCGACCCAAGATACATTCTGACTCATTACTCATGGGCTGCCAGGCTTAATGAAGACACACCAGATCAAATCGTTGAAAGATTTACAAACCCTGTTCATTGGCCAGCCCAGCTGTACTCACGAAGGACCGCAGACCTGCTGTTTAGCCCAGCGACTTTGGTTGATTCAGTTGTCAAACTTCCTGGCAATCGTAGGTTTGTACCCGAAACCCGACGGAAGAAGCGTGTCATTTTTAGAGAAGAATTCAGCTCTGCAAGCGAGTCGGATGAAAATGACTGTGAATATGAGCGAGGAGATGTGAGCTTTCATCTGGAAAATAAACTAGCAAGAATTCAGAATCCACTGAGCAAACACAAGGGAGTTACAGCTACAATGGTCTATGGAAGGCATCCCAAAATAATTCTAAAATCCGCTCATCAGCACTATCAGACACTGTGTGATTGCAGCCGATCAGCTACCATACCTCTGGAAATTGAACTGGACATGAAAGAGGATGTTCCTGGATTAATCGAGTTTTTGGGTGTGTGTACAGGAGAATTGAGAAGAGATGAGTTGACAAGAAAAGTGAAAAGATCTCTTAGTGTTGCATCTTTCGATGTAACCAATTCTGACGAAACCATATTTACCCACCGTCGGGCTGTTGAGAGTAAAGAGAGACGTAAAGAACGTGAAGGCATTAAAAAGGCCAGAAAATCCTCACCAAAAGAGAGCGATGAAGAAGACAATGCCGATTCAGCCAGTCCTTATTTCTTATTTCCTTGAGTTATTTTTATGGAAGTGAGAAAATTTTGGCGAACCCGCCAAGACTGATAAACAGTGCCGATGCAAGATGAACTATGGATTGTAAATATATCCGCTGCAGTAGCATCGTTGCAGCAGCAACGTTGTGATGCATTTATTCTATGATGTAGATATGTAAATAAAAAATGTTCAGACACTTGTTTATATTTTGTATAACTTTTAGTATCAAAATCTCTAATTACTAATTGCAAACCACAGAATATACAGTAAACTTTTATATACAGTCAACTTACAATTATATATACACTTAGGCTAACACTTAACTACTACAATATTCATTTAACTTATTTCGTAACCCATAAACAAATATCTAGTAATAAAATCAATTATAAATTTGAAAAACAGTTGTTCACATACAAGTTATTCTCATTGTTATTTCTCATACAACAAGTCAATCCTCATACAGCATTTGTCATACCCTAAGTTTTCATAGTCGCTTATGTCATTAAACTATACTTAAAATTATCATCCGGTCATTCTAACGAAAAATACTAATGTTACTACTACTACACATACTGCACACTTACAAATCTACTACAATAATCATTTCATAACAACAAACATCGAAGGAACCACTCAGGAGTATAATGGAATATCCATATGACCATAAGGAAGTGTACGGACTGCGTCGGGCAAGACAAAACGTTTATAATACGATGACGAGAGCCCCTTTTTAACCAAATCCATGGTAAAAATATCATGTTTTCTACTTTGTATAGCCTTGTAATTCACATCAAATGATGCAATAATTTCAATAACTTTCTCATAATGTTCAAACTCAATCTGTCTTTGCAGTGCAGCTCCTGGCACACCTTTACCCTTCTTTACATCCTTAATAAGATAGGACTTGTCTCCAAAAGTATTTTCAGTCATTTTACCTTGAACCTAATCATAATACCTGTACATGTACATCTTAGGTTTCACGAAAATAAAGTGACTAATCACTTTTCCTGCCGCCTCTTCCTTCATGTAACCCAGCCGACGTAAGTTTTTACGTGAATAATACTTTGCAAATGTTCCCTTCTCTGGGAAATTGCTCATATCAAACCATTCGTCCTCATGTTCCTTCATATAATCAAAAACGTTACCCTTCTTATCCCCGTACTGTATAGCCATCATTACTGAGTCGGTGTCTGCACCAAGAAAACACAACTTATTACCTCCAGTTCCCCATTTCTTCCGTGCAAACTCATAAAAGTATTCATAATAAATCTTTTTGCTTTCATCTAAAGTAGTGCATGCAATGGAGAGTGGCTTGTCCAGGTAAACGGACACTGTTATGAAGCTAACTATAGCCAGATCTGTATCTCCCTCCAAGATAATAACTCTTGCCACATTGGCCTTGTTAAGATACCTCAAAGCTTCCTTCTTGTTACGAATCAACTTAAACTGTCGGCGAAGCCTAACATTCTCCCCTACTTTACCAAACACGACATTGTTCGCCAACTTCCACCAGTTTTGTTCAACTTTGGTGGGTGCATTCTGCCTAAACTTTGTCAGTTTGTGAATGTACTTTGCAAATACATCCTTCTGAGTAAACTTTAGTGCCTTGTGAACTTCTGTAACGATTAACCCAATCTTGCATTAATACTGAAGAACCCTGTAATGAACTATGTAATTCTTCCTAGGCAGATAGTCGGCTACCAGTCTTTCAATTTCAAAAACAGACTCGCTTTCGTTAAGTTGGTGATGGCAATCGGTCTGATAGTCTGATATTTCAGTCTTTTTAATGTTCCTGCGATACGGAGCAGGGGTAAGACCTTTAAACTTTTCATGTGAAGCTGGATCATTGAGAAATTCCAATGTAACTTCATAGAAGTTACCCTTGCTACCGACTTCAGGAGTCTCCATGATAAAGTTTGCCTTCCTAGCTTTCATCTCCTCAAACTCGTTACCTTCTACCCACTCAAAATCACTCACGGGAAGGTGTGATACCAAAGCTGTCGGGTAGAGATTATTTAAATCTTGGTATGTGATGTAAGAGGTGGGCTGTGTTGCATCATAATCAGGAAGATACTGATTATTTGCCTTAAATGCTCTAAGATCCCCACCTACTGCCATCCCACCCCTTTTTGACAGCTCCAACTATACAAACATGGTCGGATCTTTTTTGTAATCAAGCTTGCATTTTGTGTCTTTTAAACAACAATCGAAACTAAGCTGAGACAGGGAAAAGTAGTGAGCTGGGTCAATACCAAAATTTTCAAAAAACAGTTTCCTCATCTTTAAGAAACAATCTGCCAAAATCAAAACGTCGGCAAAGACATAAATCTCTGTGTACTCTCTAAGAGTCTTGACACCTAGCTCCTTCCATACCTTTTGTGCGTGATCGTAATCTTTCTGGGAACATGGTGTATCATTTAAGTCATTGTAAAATGCCTCAATGGGTGGGAGGGATGTCTCGTCATACTTTTCTATGCTGGAAAAAAAGGCGTAGGGGTATATGCCTTTTTGTAACAGTAAATCGACCTTTTCGGGATCGTTATAACGTTCCATAAAGTACTCTTTCGTCTTGGGCATGTCGTTGTCTAAAGTCTGTGCTACCGAACCCAAACTACACTGAAAGAACTTCATAGAGTCCAAGATAAACATGTTTTTGTTGAGGCGAATGGCAGTAAACTTTTCTGCACTGCCACCAATCAACTCTACGTCTTTCACTAAAGCCTCGGAGGCTGCTTTGATAATGAAATGGCTGTCATAACCAGATAGGTTATGAATATATCATGGGATTGTAAAATCTACTTTTGCATTCAAGTTGTGAGCTCCACATGCGTATCCCAAGAATCTATACGGAGGAAGGTGCTCGTGATGCCTATGGCAATAACCTGGATCAACAGGCTCTTCACAGAAGTAGCAAGGAGGCCGTGGGTCATCCCTAGTTAATTTGGGAACATTTTTCAAATGCTGTTTTGCATTAGCAACAGCCTCTTTTTGCCACTGTTCCTGAATCTGTACGTACTTTTCGGTTACTTCTAACATTTGCTGGATCATACGACCAGCAGCCTTTACATAATTCTCCTCATCCTCCTTTGTAATTACGTAATGCTCAAGCTCAACTCTGTTATCATCCTGATCAAAAACAGCAAAGCCGTATGCCCTATCCTTGTGTTCGGCAATCTTTTGAGAATTACCATTCCTATTTGCTGGAGGAATGGGAACGACTAAACTCTCAAAGTCGGCAGTCATGATGAAAGGCAGCGGAAACGTGACTCTTAAACTTGTTAAAGGCATCCACTGCTTTCCTGTAATTCCTACTAGCCTCGTGTCTATCATTATTATACAAGACATCAATACCTATATCATCCCTATCATCATCAAAGTCGCGAGGTGCAGGAGGAGGACCCTCCATAAAGGACTCCTCACTAAAGTCAGATACCTGAGAACTGTTGTCTTCTTCAGCCTCTGAGTCAAAGTACTTTTGTACCCTAACCTCTGGTTCAGCTTGGGAACTGTCAGGCTCTTCCTCTGGAAAGTCTTCTGGGTTCTCATCATAGCAGAAAATATTAATACCAATATCTGGGTTATTTTCCTCAAAAAAGTCTACCAACTTCAAGTCTACAAAACCGTTCATACCCTTGAAATTAACCTCTGTGTCTGTACCTGGAATCCTTACTGGACCCCTATAATCTTTACGCTTTTTGTCCTCATACCGTTTGTAGTGTATCAATGTTTTCAACTTGACACTACGTTCTTTTTCAATCTCATGCATAGTGCATGCAGCAATAATACATCGTTTAAAACACTTGTTTCCTTCACTAGGAACATTTTGTAGGGTGAACCATCGTTTTCTGAGTTCTTCTGGTAACTCGGTTAAAACACCACCACCACCACCCCTTCTAATCTCATAAACCATCATTTTCAGAGCACTGACTCTCTCAAGAATCCAGCCACTCCCTAATTGTTCAAACTCTTCCACCCTTACTGCATGGTGGTCACTAGCCAAGTTGAAGGCTAGATCAGCTACTCTGTCATTTTCAAAAGTAATACTAAAACTTTCCATGTGAGGAAAGATATGTCTTACTCCAGTACCCTCTTCCCTGTAAAATTGACCAACTAGGTCAAACTGAACTCTGTAGTTACGAAATTCTCTAACGAGGGCTCATTCCAGGCTGTTACCTTTAAAATCGCTCCATATTCCCATGAAGTATTCTCCTTAATAAACTAACTTCCCATGCCAACTCATAAGTTTCAATGACCAATAGTTTCGGAGAAATTCAAAAAAATAGATTTTTTATTGACATATTTTTTCACCACTTATAGCATTTTACATGGGGAAAAATGAGTGAGGTAAGGTCCCTACCTTATCTAATTTTCAGAAAATCACCGTAACGACACTGAAAGATGAGCATCTAAATGTTACATGCTGTCAAAAATCATTTCATATCACAATCGAATAAGAAAGTACAAACCTGTACCACAACAATGTTGTCATCTAGAACAACAATGGAATCTTGTCCGGCAACAATGGAATCCTGTCCGGCAACAATGGAATCTTGTCCGGCAACAATGGAATCTTGTCCGGCAACAATGGAATACTGTCCGGCAACAATGGAATCTTGTCCGGCAACAATGGAATCTTGTCCGGCAACAATGGAATCTTGTCCGGCAACAATGGAATCTTGTCCGGCAACAATGGAATCTTGTCCGGCAACAATGGAATCTTGTCCGGCAACAATGGAATCTTGTCCGGCAACAATGGAATCTTGTCCGGCAACAATGGAATCTTGTCCGGCAACAATGGAATCTTGTCCGGCAACAATGGAATCTTGTCCGGCAACAATGGAATCTTGTCCGGCAACAATGGAATCTTGTCCGGCAACAATGGAATCTTGTCCGGCAACAATGGAATCTTGTCCGGCAACAATGGAATCTTGTCCGCCCACAATGGAATCTTGTCCGGCAACAATGGAATCTTGTCCGGCAACAATGGAATCTTGTCCGGCAACAATGGAATCTTGTCCGGCAACAATGGAATCTTGTCCGGCAACAATGGAATCTTGTCCGGCAACAATGGAATCTTGTCCGGCAACAATGGAATCTTGTCCGGCAACAATGGAATCTTGTCCGGCAACAATGGAATCTTGTCCGGCAACAATGGAATCTTGTCCGGCAACAATGGAATCTTGTCCGGCAACAATGGAATCTTGTCCGGCAACAATGGAATCTTGTCCGGCAACAATGGAATCTTGTCCGGCAACAATGGAATCTTGTCCGGCAACAATGGAATCTTGTCCGGCAACAATGGAATCTTGTCCGGCAACAATGGAATCTTGTCCGGCAACAATGGAATCTTGTCCGGCAACAATGGAATCTTGTCCGGCAACAATGGAATCTTGTCCGGCAACAATGGAATCTTGTCCGGCAACAATGGAATCTTGTCCGGCAACAATGGAATCTTGTCCGGCAACAATGGAATCTTGTCCGGCAACAATGGAATCTTGTCCGGCAACAATGGAATCTTGTCCGGCAACAATGAATTCATTTAAGAGAGGAATTAATCATGTGAGACGACAATTGAAATATGTGTAGCAACAATGGGCCTACTTGTAGCAATAAGGCAAGTGTTTGTAGCAACAGTGGAAATGCATAGGTGTATGAACAATACGCATAGGTGTACGATTTGTACACCTATGCGACGACGACGATCTGCGGCGGCAACAAAATTATGCCTGTCAATAATGGAATCTTCACTGGCGTATAGAAACTATGTTTGACGCACTGAAGTTATGTCTAGCGACTAACAACTTGGACTTGGAATTGTTCCTGACAACACAATAATTAACCGCTGTAGCAGAATAAAATAAAAAACTGAAAGGAGGCTTGTCGGGTGATAACGGAAATGTCTGGTATCTGACATTGCAATCATGTACGGGATCAATGACACAAATGGAATAATGTTTGGCTGTTAAGTGTGTTTTTGGAATGCATTAGACGCGATTGCAAGTATAAGCTACTTGCGTTCAAACATAAGGTTACCTTAATCATTTGTGGCATTCAACTCACGGATATGGGACAATAAAGAGCAATTGAGACTTGTTAGAATGCATGATCAAGACGATCAAAAGTATATGTGTCTTCATCAGTAGTTGTGCTGCATACATGCATTGCATATACTTTCATTCGAAGAGAACAATTTGCCTCTTCAATGCGTATACTGTGGCTTCATTTGATGAACATATTTGTAAGGGTTAGTACAACGTTGTTTATTTGAACGCTTTAATTGTCACGCGGTAAGTAAGTAACATGTGCCTTTTCAGATACGACACATAGTATAGGAATAGTATATGTAGACACATTTTGCTACAATATATAAGAGTATTAACAAAAGGTCGAGGCAATTCCAGTGTAATATTTACGCTGTACTTAAAAAGGGAAAAGAATCTTCCATAAGCTACCCATATGGATCCCAAAAATATATGCTAATGAAGCTCGGAGCCCAGCGCGGAGAAAAATCCGGCTCCGACCCAAATTTTGTTGCGAAAACTCAATCGGGAAATTCGGAAAATAATTAGACAATATATGTTGCAATCACACAAAAACGTTGAAAGTCTCCAAATGCCCCAATTTTATATAAATCGCTGTTCCATGCGAATATGCAATCCCTGATCTAATCAATTATTTTTAATTAATTCTCGCAAAAATCAGCATATATTCACAGAGCCCCATGTGGATGCATTTCCGTTTGCTAAAGGGAAACACAATACGTGTATTAATGAAGTCTCAGCACAACACACAAATTACGTCTTAAAAGCCAAATCTCGTAATGCCCCGATTGAACATCCGGTCAGCCGAGCATGTGAGTGGGGCACTGTGAGAAACTGGAGAATTTTAAATGAAACATGTAAATGCTATGAATGACTACGTACAAAATTCATTTCTGATATAGACGCAAAATAAATTTTTGAAATATTTTAAATATTGACGGGAGATCATGGACCGTTTGATAACAGTTCATACGTTTTGTCCCTGAAACGCAGTTATAGGTAGGGTCCAGTTCCTTTTGCAATACTGGAAAATAGACGTATTAAAAGTTGTTAACATAATTGTAATATCTAATTTGTAATATATGTTAAACTCGAACCTTTAATTTTAATTATTTCACCCATACTGCTCGCAGCACTACAGCTATTAAATGATATTTTTAAATAAAGAACTGATGTTTTGAAAATTAAATTATCCCGCTCCGGCTCTATCCGGCAAAAACCAAAAAGACAAAAAAATTATATCCCGCTCCGGGATCCCGGAAATTTCTACAGATCTGCATAACAAACACCCATATTTGAAGTTATTCTTCAAGAATTTGAAGCAATTGGTCAAAAGTTCTAAACAAAAGTTTTAATCGCGTAACGAAATATTTTTGTAAACATTCACGTTCATTAAAAATTTATTTAAACTTACAAAATTATTTCTTTCCGCTATGTGTCGCAGAGAAGTTCGCTGAATAAATTTTAGACGCTCGTCTGGAAATTGATACAAGAAACATCTTCAAATAATTATCTAGGATTAATTGTAAATTGCTTTCGCTTTGATGGTGCTCCAACCACGCTATCGCAGTTTGGTTCCCGCTGTCCATATTTCCTGTGTGGTTTTTTAGTAAAAATTAATTAAAAGAAAAGCTTTGAAATAGAAACGAAAACTGACGCACACAAATAATATTTGTAGGCATGCACATCAGTACAGAAAAATTGGAAAGGCCTTTATTACAGACAATTTGCAATTAGTTTGCAATTTCTCATTGAATTGAATTCATAATATTATTATTGATAGTAGTTTCTCAAAATGGTATATTTATTTTCAAATAAACGTTGGCATTATTTGCACTTTAAACAAATGTGATTTGTAGATAGCTCAACAGTTATTTATTTCACGTATAATAGAATTATCTTTACTTTTCTTTTACATTCGCAACAAAGAAGCATTGTCATTACATGCTGTAGAACATTAAAATACTAATATAAGTATCAAGAAAGGGGATAATAATATGTAAATTCACAATTTCATTCCTAATGTTTATGGTATTTATAGTAAAAACATTCGAAGCCCAAAATTTTTCTACAATCAGGAAATGCACATTTCATCAATCTTGTCTTTTCACAGAGGTCGCAGTGAGGACCGTCAGTTTTCTCAAAGGTAAAGCACACATCCTTCACGGACAGGAATACAGGTTTCGCATCGTCCGTCAACCCCGCGGAATAAAACGAATAACGTATCATAGGTTCAAACAGCTCGGATCCTAATTGATTTCGTAAAAGCGAATGAAGTCTGATAATATTACTGGTCGTTGTAACCTCGTCAGCCGGATGCACATCATTGCTGTATCTTAATGCTGCCTCCCAGCAAATAGCCCGAGCGAAGTACTTAAGTTGACGGTGGAACGTAGTGTCAAGTGGTTGACAAATCGAAGTGCACTTTTTTGGAATGATCTGCAATGTACATTTGGGCACACCGTTGACCCCAAAACGATCTGCATACGACGTAACATTCGTCTGACCCGACCATGAGTCAACTGCAAGTAGGAAGTCCTCTTTCATGTTCGTTACCAGGATTTTATCCAAAAAATATTCAAAAAGAGAGGTGGTCAGCTTTCCGGACTTGGAGCATGTGAGAGTAACGTTATCGGCAGGAAACAGGTTTGCTTCCACCTGTGGTCCCAATCTGCCGCTCCTTGCTTGCAGACACAGAAATACGTCACCGACAATTTTCCCTTCTTTTGAAATCCCGTATTGAACCGTATAAGAATGTGTGGCTAAATTGGTTGGTGACTTATCAGCTCCAAACGTGTCCTTCTCTCCAGTAAAGCTCAAGGTTCGGTTTCCTGTAAGTTCGTAAGCAAATCCTGCCTGGTCAGTGTTCAAAACCAAGGCCGGATGGAAACCAGCGGCGATCTCCCGGAAGTCACGTTGAAACTTGTGTGCGGACTATGTGATGGTATCCATTGAAGATATTTCTTTCCTGCTGACCAGTTTCGTGACCTTGCGGCTTGATATGCCGTGTCGTAATTTAAAATTCCGAACCCAGGACTGCCCAGCTTTGAAATTGAATGTTAAGTCACGAAATGATTGCGCCGCCTGAATGCCCCATATCTGCAAATCCCGATCCTTCACAAATTTGTACTCCATTCTTGCTTCTTCAAATTTCTCGAATACATCTTTGTCTATATATATGTATTTCTCGAAAATGCTGCCACCACGCTTGACTTGATCCTCCCATCTTCCTTTATACGCGCGATACTTGTGTTCCGGACCTCCATGTGCCTGAACTGTGCTTGGACTCCAATTCGGATGCAGGGTGACAATTTTCAAAATTTTCCTCTTCCTTTCAACCGGAACAATATCAGCGTACTTTACTCGAATGGCTCCGCCAGATTCGTCCACCAGCTCCTGATTGTACGATGAAGTCTCGGATTCCGGAACACCTATGAAAATTAAATATGTACATACATGAAATTAGAATGGGCTTCTTATTTATAAAACACTTTATCACTGATGAGTTATCAGTTGCAACAGCTGGGACTTTCCACTGAAATATTATTTTGCGATTCTCATTGCAAACCGACAAAATCTCATTTAACAAATAACTTACACTCCAAGAAAGACTCTTCTTGAAATACGAATTCCGTTAAAAGGGAGTGAAAAGTCTTCATTGCTTCGGTGGCAAGTTCCTTCTCACAATCCGTGGGAATAACCTCCGGCGAAAACAATGGAAACTCTGCTTTCACTAGGTCCAGGAGGGCAGCCGCAACAGGGACTGGATTAATTTCCATTTTAGGTTTTGAATACAACTGCTGACAAAAGCGATTCTGAGTATATTAACAAAATAACGATCTGATAACTTTGTCACTCACTTCACTTTGGAAACAATTATCACTTTAAGCTCCTTCGTTTTCCGTAAGCAATCACATCTTTCTACACGACTAGTGAACAACAGCGGAATATGACCAGACTAGGGAAGAGGAAATGAGCAACAGATGACTGCTTGTTTTCCTGTTTTGACAGTAAGGCCATTCAGGTGACAACTATCGATTTGTAATGAAATCACAGCTGGTGAAACTGTCTGGCATTGAATCCCTGGATAAAATTCTGGAGGCATTCGGAATGAGCAATGGTATTCCCTCGTAACGAAAAAAAAGGTTCTCAGGTCGCCCCGTAAAAATTCCAAATAATGTTAGCTCTATTTAAATACCAAAATTAAATGCATTATTCCATTGTTGAGTTTTTGAAATTCCATTCCACACATATGTGCTTGGATTGTTGCCTGTCTGCTTACATTGTAAATCCAAACCTGATTACGTTTTTATTTTTTATAAATACCTCCATTGTTTAAAAATGACTTCAACGTCAATCACCTGTTCCCATCGCTGCGGCCGAAATGACATTTTTGCCAAACGTTGTTCCAGTGATACAAAGTGACACCTGATCGTCGTGTTTTCATTGTTGGCAGATATTATTTCCTTCCTTCCGACATGATTCACTGTCTAATTGCATTCATTCATTGTTGCGACGAATGATATTATGATGCTTTCCATAACATGACGCCACTAACGATACCATTGTTGCCGGACATGATTCCATTGTTGCCGGACATGATTCCATTGTTGCTAGACATGATTCCATTGTTGCCGGACATGATTCCATTGTTGCTGGACATGATTCCATTGTTGCCGGATATGATTGCATTGTTGCCGGACATGATTGCATTGTTGCCGGACATGATTGCATTGTTGCCGGACATGATTGCACTGTTGCCGGACATGATTGCATTGTTGCCGGACATGATTGCATTGTTGCCGGACATGATTGCATTGTTGCCGGACATGATTCCATTGTTGCCGGACATGATTGCATTGTTGCCGGACATGATTCCATTGTTGCCGGACATGATTGCATTGTTGCCGGACATGATTGCATTGTTGCCGGACATCATTCCATTGTTGCCGGACATGATTGCATTGTTGCTGGACATGATTCCATTGTTGCCGGACATGATTGCATTGTTGCTGGCCATGATTCCATTGTTGGCGGACATGATTCTATTGTTGCCGGACATGATTCCATTGTTGGCGGACATGATTCCATTGTTGCCGGACATGATTCCATTGTTGGCGGACATGATTCCATTGTTGGCGGACATGATTCCATTGTTGGCGGACATGATTCCATTGTTGGCGGACATGATTCCATTGTTGGCGGACATGATTCCATTGTTGGCGGACATGATTCCATTGTTGGCGGACATGATTCCATTGTTGCCGGACATGACTCCATTGTTGCCGGACATGATTCCATTGTTGGCGGACATGATTCCATTGTTGGCGGTCATGATTCCATTGGACGTTGTTGCCAAATGCTTAAAAAATTCTCATAACTACTTTGATGGCTTCAAGTTCGAAGGGCCACTATAAGCATATCTTTATATTTGTTATATACCATTTTAACCTGATCTTTCCAATGGTGGAGTTTTCAGGTCAAAACAATTTGAAATTTGCCCGCCATTTTCAAATAACCACCAAAAACCGGTACTTTTTTCGCAAAGTTTTTTTTTGCGGAAAAGTGCGAGCCTGGAGCGCCCAACGGCTAGCAGATTCGAAATCAGCGTCATTTTGTACCCCTAGTCCCACTAACACTTAGGCGCTCAAGCTACGCAATTTAGAATAATTAGTTAATTGGTTGACTGATTTCAATATGTGTTAAGGGGTCCTTTAGTATATATGTAAGCAATCTTTCACGTAAGTGCAGAATTTTCGAAAAGGCAATTTTCGATATCAGGACATCCATTTACATTTATAAACCGAGTTTAAGCTTCTAATTCGATAATTGCGTTTTACACCCACTTTATGCAAAGTTGCTTACATATATGCTGAAGGACCCCTTAACACATATTGAAATCAATCAACCAATTAACTAATTATTCTAAATTGCGTAACTGGAGCGCCTAAGTGTTAGTGGGTCTAGGGGTACAAAATGACGCTGATTTCGAATCTGCTTGCCGTTGGGCGCTCTAGGCTCGCACTTTTCCGCAAAACAAACTTTAGTGAAAAAAGTACCGGTTTTTGGTGGTTATTTAAAAATGGCGGGCAAATTTCAAATTGTTTTGACCTGAAACCTTCACCATTGGAAAGATCAGGTTAATATGGTATATAACAAATATAAAAATATGCTTATAGTGGCCCTTCGAACTTGAAGCCATCAAAGTAGTTATGAGAATTTTTAAGCATATGGCAACAACGTGCATTGTTGGCGGACATGATTCCATTGTTGGCGGACATGATTCCATTGTTGGCGGACATGATTCCATTGTTGGCGGACATGATTCCATTGTTGGCGGACATGATTCCATTGTTGCCGGACATGATTCCATTGTTGCCGGACATGATTACATTGTTGCCGGACATGATTGCATTGTTGCCGGACATGATTCCATTGTTGGCGGACATGATTCCATTGTTGGCGGACATGATTCCATTGTTGGCGGACATGATTCCATTGTTGGCGGACATGATTCCATTGTTGGCGGACATGATTCCAGTGTTGGCGGACATCATTCCATTGTTGGCGGACATGATTCCATTGTTGGCGGACATGATTCCATTGTTGGCGGACATGATTCCATTGTTGGCGGACATGATTCCATTGTTGGCGGACATGATTCCATTGTTGGCGGACATGATTCCATTGTTGGCGGACATGATTCCATTGTTGGCGGACATGATTCCATTGTTGGCGGACATGATTCCATTGTTGGCGGACATGATTCCATTGTTGGCGGACATGATTCCATTGTTGCTGGACATGATTCTTTTGTAGCCGGACATGATTCTATTGTAGCCGGACATGATTCTATTGTAGCCGGACATGATTCCATTGTTGGCGGACATGATTCCATTGTTGGCGGACATGATTCCATTGTTGGCGGACATGATTCCATTGTTGTTCTAGATGACAACATTGCTGTGGTACACTTACAACATTTTTGACAGCTCACATTTAGATGTTCAACTTTCACTGTCGTTGTGGTGATTTTCTGAAAATTAGATAAGGTAGGGACCTTACCGCACTCTCTTTTCCCCATGTAAAATGCTATAAGTGTTGAAAAAATATGTCAATAAAAAAATTTATTTTTTTGAATTTCTCCGAAACTATTGGTCATTGAAACTTATGAGTTGGCATGGGAAGTTAGTTTATTAAGGAGAATACTTCATGGAAATATGGAGCGATTTTAAAGGTAACAGCCTGGAATGAGCCCTCGTAAGTAAATTTCTCATTACATGTTGTACCTGATCCCTAACCCTATTGTACAACTCATCTACATCCCGGATACTCACGTCATCCAAATCTACCTCATACACTCGTAAAGCCCGGTCAAATAACTCGTTACTTAATTCAAACCTGAGTGGTTCTTGGGCACCTTGCCCTACTTGAATATGTTCATTAACAAAACGTGTGCGATGATCATCCAGTAAATGTCTGACAATCTCCTCGCGGTTGTTGTACTTGGTGCGGCAAATGATACAGGTTAAATCACCAAAGTCGCCGTGGTAGGAAGGCCTTTGCCGCTTTGCTGGAGGTGGATCGGAAACATAATATTTGCTTAGTTAGCATATTTAGTAATAATATAGTTAGAAATTGAGAAACTTTTAAGAACTGAGAAAGAAAAGGACATACCTACAGCATGGCTTGGCCTTGGTTGGGGAGAAGGCATAGCATGGCTGGGTCCTGGTTGGGGAGATGGAGAAGCTGGCTCAATGTTTATAGGTTGGTTATTTTGCACAGGTTGCGAATCCTGTTGAGGCGCCATGTCGGGGATACCTATAACATATAGATTATGGTTATAATAATAGTTAGATAGTTGATTATAATTAGAAACAAGTTTTGCAAAAAATTGCAAATTTTGGCAAAAATAACGTTCCTCTATGCAATTCTGCAAGTTCGCGATACTGTTGGGAAGTTAGGTTGATGTCAGCCAACGGATCCGATGGATCTAAATAAATAATACACTTTGTGTTAAAACCCGACCTTACAAGCTATTCCCACCTACTACTCAAAACTACTAAAAACCGTGCTATCCCTACTACTACTCATTATTATGATAGTGGATAAGAATACTGACAAAAAATATACCTGGAATTGGAGTTGGGCATTCGCAGTCACGGTATTTGCATTTACCGCAGACTTCCAAAGGATGACCATCAACGTAGTGGTCAGCATAATCCTTTGGTGTAGATGACCAATAATGACATAAAACACATTTACGTGCATTACTATATTCCATATTAAAATGTGGATGGTTTGTATGTGCTCTAAGCATATGCAGATGTAGCCTGTCCCATGTCTGGAACACTACACCACATATCCAGCATGGCTTGAAATTATCCATCTTGAAATTTTGGAAAAAATCTTGAAAATCTCATAAACGCAGAAGCAATTATACCGAGAAAATATGAAGAGATATGAATGCAGCAGAAAAATTGGAGATAAATGCAGCAGCAGCAAAGTTTGATCCGATCGGAGCAAAGTTTGGAGCAGGAATGAATGAAATGTCATGTCAAAATAAGCTCCGTTATTTTTGGCTGATGAAATTCTTCGGTTACGTTTGTTCATTCATACACACACAACAAAGTTGTACTGAAGGTAACGTAAAAATCGTTCGTTCGTTACATTAAAATACGTTCGTTATTGCTGTGAAAGAAAGGGGTAAGGCTAAGGACCGAGCGAACAAAAACATCTGCTCTTTGTTGTGGTGGCGGAGCAGCCCTGAAAGGATTGCGGTGGTGGTGGAAGAGGAGAGAAGATATAGAGACTCTGATGTAAACGGTAGAGATCCCTTCGTACGTACACACATACACATCTTCTGCTTTAAGCGATGTCCAGTACATTTCTGTACTGAGACCAGTACAAAGATTCCTTTGTACAGAGGCGAAGGATAGGGATAGAAGAACGTTCGTTGTGGAGTGCTCATTTCTCCCTATACATACATATCTGTATGTACTTGTTGGTAGGAGGCGGGTGGTAATAACAACAATAATATATGGATGAGGTAGGAGGACGAAGACGACAACAATATGTTGTGTAGTAGGAATAAGACGACAACAATGTACTTGTCGTCATAATAATGACGACGATGTCGGTTTACACGTATACATACGTATACGTATAGGGATAAGGTAGTAGGGCTGTGCACCCTTTCCGCTAACGTTTTTGGCGGATGACGAAATCCACGCAGCTGCACCCATCACCTCCCTCTCCTCCTCAAGAGCCTCTTGAGAAGCAGGTGGTTTCAAAAACCTTGCTGCTGTCACTAGTTACACTACTCGGAATCATTCGTAAATTCAATTTTAAATGCAATATTTAAAATTGAGAACCGAATGGCTCCTTTTTCTGCAAATTACCGGCAACGTTTTTTAATTGTAGGTTCAACTAATTCTCCTTTATCAAATAGACTGATCCAGATAAAAATTCTTACACCATCAACAAGAGTAATAAGTGAAATCTGTGCAGGAATTTATTGTCTAACCTTTCGTGCTTGTATTTGCATTTCTGTATTCGTGCTGGAGTGAAGCCTTACAATTGCGCAGCGTGCATAAAGACATCTTGCAGTGAAAGCCAACCCCAAACCAGCGAGGTGTTAGTTTAATTGCAGTCGTTGTGAAAAAGCTATACTCTATCCGTACTCACACTCTGAAAAGTACTTACAAGTGCAGGGCGTGCGGTAAGAAAATACCAGTTGTCAATCATTTTGCGCTGACGCCGGAGGAGTTGGCTTTGGTCAAGAAATCATCGGAAATAAGCGTGTGCCTATTGGATAAAATATTAGACAAAATAAACTCCACCGAAGGCGTCTCGCACGAGTTTATCGAAAACGACGCCAGAACGTGTCTTCAAGATCGTGCAAATCGCACAAAAGAAAAGATTGACTGCGGTCTGAAAAAGACAAAAATCGTTGTGCGATCTGGGCGTAACGCCACGCTTGATGCACAACAGACAAAGCTGCATGGGGACAAGTGTTTGGATGCGAATTTACCCGTCCTCATTTTCATACAAATCTGTTGTGAAGGCGCCTACGCAGTTCTATGGAGTACGGCAATACGGGATGACGATAAAGAAAACCTTGCCATCATGTGGGAGTGCGCGAGATGGTACGACGAGGTAAACGACAATTTAGTTTCTGGCAACCTATACGATAAGGTATATGACGCAATGTCAGATTATTCGAATCACCGTTTCGACGGCGGAATGCCGCGCGAGCAATTCGCGTGGCCTATGGGTCTCGTTGCCCAAGCCAAAGATGGTGTTTTCCGCAGAAAGGCATACAAGCACTATGATTTGGAGGAGGATGCGGTGTATGGAGTGCTGATTGGTTGGGAGTTTAAAGATAAAGTCCTCGCCCACGGCAGCTCCGTGATAATTAGGAAGGACGACAGAGCCTGCATCATTAGCGCAGTCGATTTGAACTGCGAGAAGAGAAGCCTTGCGGACACACAGGCGAAAGGTTGTACAAGTGTGGATTTTGCGACTGAGCGTATCTCGTCCCTTCTAATGCCGAGCAGGTCAAGAAGCTCCACACCCGCAGAAAAGCTTTCAGCTGCGACATGTGCGGAAACCACATCACGGAGTTCCACTCAAGAGCACAGTCATCTATCTAGTGGCCTATTTGTGGTAATGAAAACTGATCAATTCGGCTATACTCAAGTAAACTACGCATTCGCGGATAGTAGTGAGAAGGGGAAAGGTGACACACCGACAAAAGGACTTACGGGTGTTTGCTTTGCGGGTCAAGATTTTCTCTTTGCTTCTGCCGCAAGTAGCGATGCCAATGCCACAGTGGTGACAGGAACTATAAATGTCACATATGAGCCATTTGAAGACTTGGCACCAAGACAGTCATCAAGAAAGAGCGCGTTCTTCTGTGCTACTCAGAATGAGCCGGCCAGGCCAGGAGATGGCAAGAAGAACAAGGATGCTCCTGAATGTACACAGAAGCGTCGCAGTGTCAGAAATAACGCATTGCCTTCATGCTACTCTAAAATTGAATAGAGTTGGAATTGAGCGGTGGCGTAAAATTTTTATTCATTAATTATCATTAGCTTGAAAAGCAATAATAATTAAACTGGTAGTTCTAATGAAAACTTGAAATTAATTTCCACATTTGGCCAATAACTCAATAAACGTTATTGAGTAATAAAAAATTGATGTAACTACTCTGATTACATTACTGGGCGAAGCAAAATATGGTCGTTTTTTGGTATTATGATATATGCTGTAATGGGTTTTGTTCAATATAAACTTTGTCGTAATAGTAATAATTGAATAAATATTATAGCTAAAATTATTCCCATATTATTGTGGTAAAACTTTTGTTTCCGTATATAGAACCATTGTGAAATAATATCACTTGGAAAGCAAACAATGTACATAAAATACAGTTAATTTATCATTATTTTTGCAATAGTTAGGAAAGGTTGGAATTCGGAACATTACAAGCGTAAATGACCATGCGTAAAATGGAAGCATTAAGTCACAAATACGGGAAATCTCACATCGGTTGTGTATTCAAACACACGGTATCACTACTTTCGATAGATTTGTACATAGCGGGATGTGTGATGAACACTCCGTATTTAAACCAAAATGTCGTGGCGCAAATACCACTTCAGAAACCGTATTTAAACCAAAATGTCGTGGCGCAAATACCACTTCAGAAATGCTTAACGACTCAGACCCATTAAACCATTTTGAAAAATATGTACAAAATGAACCATATAGCAATGCAATCGGTTCCAATCCAAATCTTTTGCATCTGAGGTGCACCTGAGACGTAATTTTGATAGTCTTTTTTACGGGTTTTACAACATCTATCTCAGGGTTTTTGTGTTTTGTCAACTATGGAAATATTGTGGTCGCAAGTGTGTTCAATTTCGATATTTCCGCAAAATGGAAGACCGGCCAATTTTCAAAATTTGTGAACCTATAGGAGACACGTCATGTACCATCAGGTATACAAACTCTGCGGCGACGCATTTATCATTTTGAGATGGAAAATCTAATTCTGGTTTGGCCACGTATGTGGCACGGTAATAAAACATACAATCTTATTAATCGTTGATCAACTTACCTTGAGTTGCGTCTTCCATCTTTTTTTCGACATGTACTGGTTGTGGTTGTGAATTTTTTCATAAAATTGAATTATGAAAAGATAAAATTAACATATAAATTGAATATGGCTACCTGGTGCTTCTATTACAATATTCGTAATTCATGGGGACACTGTGAATGCAAGTGCTGGCAGCAATTCTTATATCACGATTTTGGGAAGGATGCACAAGTGCTTAATGCCCATACATGTATCCAAGTTTCGGTTGAGCAAGTAATGCATTCTGAATATTCTTGTCGACGATGAAGTGACTTAATTTGATCATGTGTCTTGTTTTCAACTAGAACAAATTTAATGTTTCGTATGAAATATTAAATAAGGATTAACCAACATTCCAAGAATGAATCAATGGAACCGATATTCCGTAACATTCGGCGCATAAAATTAGTTTTCATGGTCCAATTATTGAAATATTATTATGTATGCACAATCACGATTACGGGGATCGGGATCCAACGATGGAAGGAAGCGACGTTATTGAAGCCTAAATGGATTGAGGTGATGTCAGATAAAAATGACATGAAATCAATAATTTTTAAAATGATAGCAGACTCAGAATTTTGGAACTACATGCATACACGTCAGTACAAGGCAATGAATGATATTGTGATCAATTTTATTGGAGAAAACATAACCATCAATTGAATGACTAATATTTGAAATTAACTGTGAACCACGTTGTCATTTTCAGAAAAAATTTAATTGGCATGATGAGTACAACAAGCAAAGTGAGAGCAGATACAATGCATTATCCTCTGGTAAGACACAAGCGGAGAGATACTAATCCTAATACATAGATTACTAAATTTGCATTTGATGCACGATAATACATAAGCCAAATCTCTTTGATATCTTAACTTCAATTCATTACTTCTTGGTTGACAGTTCGGATGCAGCTTCCCTCGAGCAAGGAATTTCGATAGGTTGCATAACCAACATTTAAAAGGTTGAGCTGACTATTTAAGAGATCATCCTCACTATAAACAAGTGTACTGCATTTCTGCAGTGTGAACTGTCTAAATTTAACTTCAATCCATACTACTATTGAGCTATTGAAATCCACATTTTCTGCGCTGAACCGGCTTTTCGCCGATGTGTTCAACTCACAATTTTCCCCAGAGCCAACTAATATCTGCAACCGGTATTCGTGTGAGTTCTCGTACTCATTTACAAATTTCATTTTCACGTCCGTCACGATATGCGCATGTGTGCACGGACGTGCGTGTGTCGTCAGCGCAGCTTAAACTTTAGTGAATGCCCAATTTACGGCTTTACAGCCTTGGCTAATTTCTCGCAGACTGGACAGGAAATCGGCTGCGTGTAGCTGTTGGGCCATTACGACAATCGATAAAGGAATAGTGTTTATCTCAAGGTACACAGGTATACAGTTTTTCTTCGTGGTGGCTCGTTAATTGTTCTTTAGATACTGTCTGATATTTTTTCCATATATAACAATCTTCACATTCGTGGAATCCTGTTGCGAGTTTCAATTGCTTTATCGCAGAGATGACAGTTATACTTAACTATTCTACTAAATCACAAAAGTAAACTAATAACTAGAATACTTTACACAATGAACGTTAAATAGATTTGGAGCGGATACCCATTTCACTGAATTCTGCTGATAATTTCACAACACATAAAAAATTGTGGATTACGGAATACGACAGTTCCAACACTGAGTGTTCGAAGAACCTAAATGCAGAGATTGTACTTTAGCCGGTGACGACGAAATGGTGCGTTGACGGTACCACAGAAACATCACTTCAAGTCTCAAGATATGACACAATGAACGTTTTTGATGCACTTTTATGTACGAGTTTCGCAATTATTTAGCTGTCTTTATCACTAGGAGATAAATATGTCTACTGTATTTCAGAAACCATTTTGGAAAGAATAATCATTCGACAACGAAAATTGTGAGTTTTTCTTAATAAGGGCTGAAATATGGTTGCATGTGGTGATTTGTGTTCCGAGTTATTGACACAATTAAAAAAGTTGGAATCTTGTTGCATAATGCACAATATTTTGGTGTTGGTGCTACAATTACGAGAGTCCATTAACATCGTTTTTTGCTACTTGTAAAATTTCAGAACTTGCGAATCATGAACCGAATTTTCCGAGTATAACATGAAATGGCCTTACGTTTATGTCGTTATGTTATCTTATAGGAATTGTCTGACCGCTGCGCCATATCACACTATATGACTGGATATTACTTCTTGCGGATAAGTTACTGATTCTTGGTTATGTACCCATTTTTGTATCCTTGAGAACAGGTTTCTGAAAGCAGCATATTATCCTGTTTGTCTGAGTGAATCATTTAATAAATATCTTAAAATCTATTCCGATAGATCATGTTTATGGCCGCTCTGATCTGTAAACAACCGCCTACTATTATTTACAATACCATCACTATAATACGTTAGCAAACAGCCAACACATTGCATGCGTGAACGATTATGATACTTTGGTTGGATGTTGATCACTGTTGTGGAAGCACGAAATGAATATCCTTTTATTGAATAGAAATCAACAGTAAATAAAACGACGTGAATTCTTCACGCATCTGTTTATTTTAGGTCACTTAACATTTGACGAATTCTATTCTGAATATGACAGATATATCCAATTTCCTTGTGCAAATAATGAGCAGCAACGATTAAACTGGCTACCAGAGTTCCAGTAAACATCCGCTTTAACTGAAGGTATATTTTACTGTAAGGTGATCTATATTTTTTTCATTGCTAAGAGCTCACTGGTTTCATAACGTTCATGACAATATTTGCAAGACAAAAAATTGCATTACATTAATTTAACTAACTTCGCAGCAACTACAATCCACATAATTACGTTGATTGGATAAATTCAGATTAGTAGCCGTTGGTAAACTAATCCATACGAATCAAAAAATAATTATTAATGTTGCATAATATAAATGAACAATGCACTTCTGATCACGTACGTGCTGACAATCATAATCCGCGACATGGTAAATGATATTTCATATAAGGCATCTGGTGTTACTTCTACAAGCTGCGATTTCAAAATTCAATACAATTTCATCAAACCGTTTTAATGTTCACACCAACCCTTATCAGGAATGACATGCTATTACGTTAATTAAAACTTCATCATGAATTTATTTTCCACATTTAAATGAAGTTATGTGTGCGAGTGACATAGTCTGACAAAAAGTCAAGCAACTTTCGGAAACACGCATATCAATATTCAATTTGTTTTGCATTGCGATATTTGACGTCCAACTTAACAGACATGTTCTTCCACCTATCAATTCTCACATATTCCATCAATGCTCAACTTGCTGCCGGCATTAGGGCGTCGTATAACTTTACCGGCCTGGGATAAGGGAACCAGAGTTCACATGCACATCATTCTTCTCCTGACTGTGAACTCTATTATGATTAACGTCACTCCTTCTGCTGGTTGCAAATCCGTTGGAACATATTTTCTCAAAATTAGGTGCGGAGTGTTACATGGACAGCTAAATTGGTATATTTGAAAGCGCTCTCCGATGTATGTATTGTCATGTGCAGTCTCCAATGGTTTGCTATTTGAAAACCTTTCTCGCATACATTAGATTAGACTTGTGAAGGGGTAAAGTACTGTGGATTTTTGAACGATTTCGCAGATTTTCGTTAGCCAAGCAGACGTTATAGCAAACAGTGCACTCGAAATATCTCGACAGGTTGTCTCTATGCTTATGACGTGCAAGGTGCTCAGGTCGGCCAAACTTCTTCTTGCAAACGTCACATTGTTACCATTTTTCTCCGGTGTGAACTCGCAAATCTACTTCATGCCTACCAGCCGTGGCTAACGTCTTTGCACATACGCAACATTCTAACTCAGATCCGGATGAGTGTGCATATTTGTGATGCTGCCTTGTTGTTGTTGAAGAAAAGAAACTTTTACAGCAAACTTGCAAACGTGGTCTTTTCTACCAGTGTGCGTTATCAGGTGCGCTTTTTGATGATGTTTGGTTGTGAAACATTTGGTAACCTTGCTGCACCATAAGGGTCGCTCCCCAGTGTGTGACCCAATGTGTCCGTCGAATGCCCTTGCAGAATGTGCAACTAATGCACGGAATAGACATTCAGGTCTTGCTGTCGGCTTCTTGGAATGTTCATCCCTCAACACCTTTAAGGACCTGGGTTAAGGTGACCAGAGTTCACATAAGCAGCATTCCTACGGATTCTCTTTTCTCTGAACTCTAATATGATTCACAAAGTCAGTCACTCTGCTGGTGGCACATCCCTTTGAGCATATTCCACAAAATAGGGTGTGAACTTTTTCATGGGCAGTTAAATCGTGCGCTTGAAGACTTTCTGAACGAGCAATTGGTAAATTTGAAATCCCTCTCATCTTTGTGTCTTGTCATGTGCAGTCCCTAATAGTTTGCTGTGTAAAAAAACTTCTCGCACATATTACACTTGTGAGGGCGTAGATTACTTTGCATATTAAAATGACTTCGCTGATTTCCATTAGTAAGGAACACCTTATTGCAAACAGTGCACTCGTAAATCAAAGAAACACCCTGCCGTTGTGAAATGTGTAATCGACGGTTCCATACAGCATATTATCGGCAAGAGGCATAGGTTGGTACATACTGACGAGAATCCGCACAAATGCACAGTGTGCCATAAAAGCATATTTTATTAACTACCATAAGAAGATTCGTTAAAGAAATGACAATGGTGAAAATTCATACCGATGTGATGTCTGTTCACAAAAGTTATAATACTGAGACTTAAATCAAGTTCCATATGTTTCCTCACCCCGGAGAGAAACCCCACGAATTCACCGTGTGTCGTTTAATATGAATTCACATCTCAGAATTCTCCAGCGTGTACACTCCAACGATAGACCTTATAAGTGCAGCCTCTGTCACAATTCCAACCAGTCGTCAACTCTTACGCGTAATTTGATAACATATAATTGATACCTTTACTGCATAGGAATATGAAGAAAATAGATTACCTCGCTGTATGCGCTCCCCTTTGTGTGAGAGGTCATATAAAGCTTCATGTTTGACTACATGTATATTTTTTTCTGATAGAGACTGCATTTGTATGGTCTGTCGATGGAGTGCACACTCTTGTGACTTGTGAGGTGCAAAGGACTGACGCTGCGGTAAACCATTCGTTGCATATTGAGCACTCAAGTGTTTTCTCAACTGTTTCTGTCAATGATATTTTTAAACAATGTCACACTACAAATGCAGCAAATATATTTTGGATTTTTTACAACTTGTACAACATAAACGCGTATGACGTTAGCTGGGATATTTCATACAATTAGGCCAACAGGAACATTTGTGGCCAGGAGCTGTTTCCGACCAGGGGCAGATTCACACCCCAATATTTGCGATTACGCGAACACCAAACGCTGTTCAGAGTTAATCACCAAACCTGAACAATGCAAAGAGCAACCCTGCCCGATGATATACTGTGTAAATGCAAAATATCTGAATTTTCAAGACATGTAAATACTGGCGTAATTACCACATGAGAATCATCGTTTACATTAAGAACTGTTCCCGAAAATTGCCCCCACTTTAGCATGACACCTGGTAGCGACTATATAACATTACACTACATGAACACACCGGAAGTGAGCATATTAACCAGCAGTTGGAGTCACTGCTTTAAGGGTGTTTTTGTGTGCCTCACAAGGTACACTGCAGGACCCTTTCGGCTTAAAGGTATCGGTCCATGATCCATGGGTGAAGTTTGCTAACATAGTACCTTATGCTGAGAAAGATGAACTTACCGGAAAGGTGTAATATGATGCGAACAGTGAACGTAGTTGATGGGAGTCATATGTTGGGTAGGAAATATATGCTTGGCCGATTGCGCATACAGGGAAGTACAACGACGGAAACAAATGCCAGAATTGAGGGCAAGCTGAGACATGTATCGATTTCTACTGTCTGCGACGGATAATTCGTAAAATTAGCGAAGCGTGTAAAACTAGTATTCCTAAGTATACAATTTTTACGGATGTCTAATTGATTGGGTATACTGTGTTAACGACTTCTGTAATGAAACAAATTACATTTATTGTGTAGCGTGTACTCACAATAAGAGAACATCATGTTATTTACGTGCTTAATAGGTCCATAAAATCTTTACAAGTGAAATGCAACGTTAAGTAACCTTGAATAACCAACTGGCAAAATACTCTAATATTTTACAATGTAATTTATCTAACTGTTTACCTAATGTTTTAGGACGGAAAGCACAACAATATAAAATGAGCTATCAAACAGGCGTTCTAGTTCTGCATGCGTTGAAGCACCTGAAACATGGGTGTACAGTCGACATCGAAATGTGTTCGATAAAGAACCCACTATTATAGTATGTGGACATTATATGAATTCCTCCAGAATGTGACGTCATGTGACTGTCCAGTTTGCACGTATTTATAAATCCTTCTGAAGCAGTTCACATTCATATGGTTTAATATTTAAGTGCACCCTGATGTGGCCAGTCCGATTTCCGCTGGTGACGAAGTTGAGCGCACATTTGTCACCCTGATGTGGTTTCTCATGTATGTGCGTTCGCATATTAGCAATTAGCTGGCAATTACCAAAGAATCGTTTCGAACAGAAGATACAAATAACTTCCTTACTAATTTCTTTGATGTGCACGCGTTTAATGTGACATTGTAGATACTATGCGCTGTAATATGAATTAGAGCAAATGAAACATTTATGGAAACGTGTCCAGAAGTGCCGAGTCCAATGAGATTTAAGCTGACCTTGAGATTTAAATGATTTCTGGCGAATATTGTTTTGATAAAGAAGCAACGCACTGCGCACAGTTAGATTCTCCGTGAGCTGACCGCGTTTGCACCCAAATCGTCTATCGCCAGAGTGAATTAGCATGTGTCCTGCCAACGCTCTTTCTTGAGTAAATCTTTTGCCACAAATGTTGCAGTTAAAAGGTTTTTCTCCTGTATGAGTAATTAAGAGTTGTTTCATATTCCTTCCGGGAAAACGCCTTGCGGCAAAGCGCACATTTATAGTGATTTTCCTGATTGTGGAAATATCTAGTATGGGGTTCTAGGTATCTGTTTATGTTGAATGATTTGCTGCATTGTCTGCATCTGAATGCTCTCTTTCCGCTATGCGCCTGCTTCGATTGGTTCAGCGACATTACGTCCATTTTCATTTCTTAAGGTAACTTACGTTGTAAATGACAGCGTACAAATTGATCACTGATATGGAAAGTCCGCCGTATTTATAAGCACGTTACGTTTAAGGCCACTCTTCCCAACATATCGTTTCGTGCATATCTGTCATATGTGAGGCCGTACTTTTGTACTTCTGTGTGCATTTAAATTCCGTGTGAGGTTTGACTTTTCACTGATGCCTTTGTTACATTTTTAACAGGCATTGGGTTTCTCGCCAGAATGCGCCAGTTTGTGCCTTTTCAAGTATGAACCGGTATGATTGTCCAATATGCAATAACGGATATGGTAGCAACAATGACCTGAAATGTCACTTAAGCATTCACACTCAGAGTTAAAAACTCATAGTTACAATCTGTACGATAGCAATTTTCTTCAATGGACGTCACTGAAGCAACGTATCGTTAATCATTTGGTCAATCGTCCGATTAAATGTACTATATGTTGGCAATCGTTTTTGTGTACACCTAGCGTACGGAGTCACTGCATATCCTTGCATGGAATCGGAAAACAAAACAAAATAATGTTCTTGTTTTCTTTCAAGCAACTCAGCCATGCCTGCAATGTGTTCGCGCATTTGCCAATGCATACCATGGAGAACTCATTTGAGTACAAGTCTTGCGGAATGTGTTTCGCCAGAGACAATATATTAAAATGCCACGTACGACCTCATTAAAATTCCAAAGCATTTAAATTTGAGCTGATATCTTCGAAAAGCGCATTAGATCAAGTACCTATGGGACGTTTTTTTCCACCCCAATGGTGAGAAGCCGTATAAATGCGGAATTTGTCTAGACTGCTTTTCTCTTCCGGGAAGTGTCGGCCGTCATTTAAATTTCCACCATTATCAAAAGTTTGTGTTGCTAGAGTTTTAAAATAGAATTTAACCCAACAATATATTTTACGCGGCTTACATGTAATGTATAAGAGGCCAAAAAGCATTATATTTGTATGCGTTGCGTAAAGGGAAGGTACTTTTTCACAGACGTAATTGGGTCTTCGCATTCTTCAGCGTATCAGCGAAGGAAACCTCCAGCACAATTCAACTCACCGCTAAATATTGTATGCTGCTGACTTGAGTAATATATTAAGAAATTCAATCTTTCGGACGCATAAATGGCCGCCCAAAAACAATTGCAACCACGATAATGGAGTCGAATTTTTTGATTACGACAGTTGGTGTTACTAAATTGAAATCGGTAACACCACAAATATCCGCCTAAATGTATCCGAGTTTTCACAGGATTACTGTTTATGCGCTTGGAAAGTCTTCAGAGCAAGTTACCCCCATCTACATATATATTTATTTAGCTAGCTGGCATAAATTAGTAGGAATCCACTCTAATTTCATCATTTTCTCCATTTTTATTGGTTGACATGTCAGAGCTTTGATTGATAGAAAAATAAATTCCTTTTATTTTAGATTTCCATACATTATATTTTATATTAATCATAATTGGTGGATATATAAATGTAAGTTATCTTGTAAAATATAGGTTTCCGTTGCGGCAATTTATATATTTAGTTCAATGCACATCCTTGCTTAACTTGCTCTGATCGACTTTACCGGCATCGGAACACAAAGACGGATTTCCCTACATCTCGTTGTAAAATACTTGATGCTGCACATTATTCCCATTCGTAGTGTTTTATTTCAATATGCCCCCTAATCCGCTCTGATTTGTAGCACGGTTTTCTAGAAATTACCAGGTATTGAAACTTGCTCAGTCCTGGCTAGTACCAAGAATAATTAGGTTGCTAATGCATGTTTGTGTTAACGTTAGTATCTATTTCAAAACAGAACATGGTAGACAAAAATGGCAAAACGATGGATTTGGCTTAGGATTTCCTTCTGTCTTGTACCAGTGGGAACCTGACTTACGTTTACGGTACCCAAAATATCACAAAATAGCAAACCAACCGGCAATTTGGAACCGGCTTTTCGTCGCGCCATTCCTTAGTCATCCATCGGAAACTGTAGAATGTCGCCAGATCTATTGGTAAGCCACCAGAACCGGTCTAGGGTATCAGAAGATTGTAGTGCACACAGGGATGGCTTCCTAACCATTGGATCGCATTATATGTCATTGGAACCAAGGGTGTATCAACGAAAGATTTTATATTGCATTTGGATTGATTAATATTATTATTGCATGGTGTCTATTTAAGTCCGTAATATATTCCATAATTTGTAATGGAAAGCCGTACGTCGCCGTGGATGTACTAGCAATATATTATAGCTGCAAGTAGCTAACAAACTTATGGCTTGGCATAAACACACCAACATTATTCAATGAAAATCGGTCATTCCACATACATATAATTCCAGGTTATATAAAACACAAAATGAAGCATATACTTCTCGGATCACTGTGGGTATAATACAATAAATTCCGACTTAGAAACATGTCAAAAGATTCTTTATATGAAACGGAAACTTTATATGATGCTCCGTGTTAAAATGTGCAGCTATTCTGCAACCCAGCTCCAGCTGATTACAACATTGCAGATACGGAATTGATGGCGACTTAAGCAAATACGTTAACGAAGGCATTGACTGATATATCAGTTTGTATATGAATCAAGAAGAGTATTCGAATGTAAAATACATTAGATAGCGGTAGCTCGGTTTTAATAGAACGAGGATTGTTTTGAATACTGGATGATTTAGGGATTTCCTGCACTGTATTTTGCTATTCACGTAGAAAATATTTCAAGTGAATTCTGCTGAAGGACACATTCCGTATAAGTTTTGCACCCATTTGGCTATATCTTTCACTGCAAGACCAAAGAACCATTTTCTGGTCATTGTGGATCATTTGACGATCCCATTAATTAACCTCAATATAAATATATATTTATATTGTTATGGCGGTCGCGCTTAATATCCGTAAAGGATTGTACAGATGGACTTCAAATATATGTGGCTGATAAACACTGCGTATTGTTTTAAAGCAAGAACAAAATTATCTACCTGCAGGATTGCGTCCACGGCGCGTACGCCAGTCTTTGGCGTACGTGGTTACCTGATGATAAAGAGGAAAATCAGGCACGTCTCGACGAGCCTGTTCGCTGGAGCGGATTCCTTTGCCAGCTGTTAATGAACGGAAACTTGTACGAACAGGTGTACGATTTAATGGATGAATTACTATTATGGTGGCCGTCCAATCGAGCAATTTGCATTTCCGGAAAACATCTTACAAGGAATATGTGCTGGAAGCCTATGGAGTGCAAAGAGGGTGGCAGTGGCCGCACTATTACATTGTTCACGGCGAAACCGTGCCTTGTTTGCCTGTTGAGGTTCGTAGGGGGTTCGTAGGTTTGAGGCGCCCAAGAGTGCGTTGCAGCACATGATTCGACTGGTAAAACAGTAATACCTACAACTGGAGTGGCTACACAGGCGAAAAGGCAGATATCCGTGGATTGTGCAACATCAAGCAAAGCGACTCCTGAGTCGCTCAGAGCAGGATCAAGTATTGCTGCAAATGAAAGCATATTAACTGTCAGTTTTGTGGAATCCCCATCACGAGTGTCCTTGACTCAAATCAGCTTTCCGGATTCCACACCCGCGAGAAGCCGCAGAAATGAGAATCTTGCAGCCTACGATTTTCAGAATAGTTCTGAGGATTCGGAAACAGATGAAAGCAGTTCATGTTCATTTAAATAAGCACTGCATTAGTAATGTACATGACAAATTACGTTTAAATACTGCTTTTCGCTCGATTTGGAAAACTTTTTAATGTAAACTATGAATTAAATCTATTTATAATTAACATGTAGTTAAATAAGCACAGCATTGGTAATGTACAATATAACTTGATTGAGTAAAAACTGATTTTTACTCGATTTGGACATGTTTTAAAAATAAACTATTAATTAAATTTAAGTATAATTAGCTGAATTAGTGTATCATTTTGTTAAATAAGCCCTGCATTAGTAATGTACATGATAAATTACGTTTAAATACTAATTTTCACACGACGTGGACAATATTTATATATTAACCGTTAATTAAATTATAATTAACTTATTTAGTGTAACATTTAGTTAAACAAGCACTGCGTTAGCAATTAATATGATAAAATACGTTCAATTACTGATTTTCACTTGATTTGGACAAGTTTTTAATATTATCTATTAATTAAATTAAATTATAATTAACTTAATTGGTGTAAGATTTTGTTAAATTAGCACTGCATTAGTAATGTACATGATAAATGATGTTTAAATAATGATTTTCACTCGATTCGGACAAGTTTTAGATATTATCTATTAATTTAATTTAATTATAATTAGTAGTAGTAGTAGTAGTAGTAATTTATTAGCCGGTTCAGATAAACTGCGCCGAGACGCTCAATCACATACAAAGGATTATTGCGTTCTACTAATGAAAGAATAATAATAATAATAATTATAATAATGATAATAATAGTAATAATAATATAGTGATGGTGATAATAACATTAATTGTTATTATAAATTATTACTGTTGTTGTTGTTGATGTTGTTGATGTTGTTGTTGATGTTGTTGTCCCGCTTGCTCCTTCGTCCCCTCCGAAATCCTAGTCGGACCTCGTCTTCCTTTGGTGCTCAATCGGAGATTGTCGCACTGGCGGGTTAAGTAGAAGGGCTTGATGCCCTTTATTAGTCTCTCTGGGTCTATGCACCAGTTTGGGATACTGAAGTAGACCCAGAATCCTCTCTTCTGTCCCATGTCACCCAGTTTCATCTCCTCCACATTCCACTGGTTCACGTTCAAGGACTGGCTATCCTGGTTTTTCATCACCCGGAGCAGTGATACGGCATTTCCAGGTGGTTTTCCACTTATGAAGGTGAAGTACGACTTTCGGCGGTATGCGTCGGGAAAATCCTCTGCTTTCCACCCTTTGTACTCCCCCCATAATTGTCTCGGTGATTTTAATCACCCAGTCGGTCGTTGCAGCAGTATACTGCAATCTTCCCCTCCTTGTCCCCGGTCCTCTCGATTTAAGCTGCTCTGCGCTCCCTTCTTCCAACATCTCCTTCTCAATCTCTCCTTCCAGAGCACCTACGAACTCGGCCTGTTCTCCAGGGGGAATTTCATCCCCACAGCTTCTTAACAGTAAGCTGCTTAACACTGTTTGTCACTGACACATGTAGCCACTTAACGGCGAACATGTACTCGCGAATGCCAAACATAGCGCAGTTTAGCGGCGGGTTGTAGTAATGCAGACATAGTGTACAGTTGAATTAATTTTCTCTTGTACGGAGTGCTTATGAGCTCATATGCATGCGGTAATCAAGTATGGTAAGATCACTACTAACGATACACTGCAGAGTCCACACTGGAGAGATGCCTCAGGAATGTTTCTTGCACTTGTCGTCGTGGACTATTGCGAACAACGTAACAATGGCGAGAAGGTATATCGTTTGAATTTAGGGTAATAGAATCGCTACAAGAAGCACTATTTCGATTGTACGGCATATCCTGCGCTGAAGAGAAGATTTACCTATGTGCTATGGGAAATGGTCTTTATCGGTTTATTCGGTTTATAAATATTATAAATATTATAAAGTATAAATATTATAAAGTATAAATATTATTATAAATATAATAAAGTATAAATATTATTATAAATATAATAAAGTATAAATATTATTATAAATATTATAAAGTATAAATGTTATAAAGTATAATTATTATTATAAATATTATAAAGTATAAATGTTATAAAGTATAAATATTATTATAAATATTATAAAGTATAAATTTCAGACGCAAGTAGTGCCGTTTAGTGGCTTCATGTGTCGTTGGTGAATATAATTCAATGCCTTGCGGAGCCACTTACTCACGAAGAAATAACTACTCCAATCACTGATGATTTCCGGAGCGACACGGATTTCGAGGGCATTATGCTCAAAACAATTATTGTTATGAGTGGCTACCGTGCGTCGCTCAACTCGTCCTACATTTCACAGTTTGAAAAAGAGCTAATCCAATTGGACAGTTCAATCGTATTTTGCATAAAAGCAATTTATGAAGGCTACCAGAGTGAACTCTGGGACACTATTTTCTTAAACGCTGCGCCAAGTATTCGAGCACAAGTTGTATGTATCTTCTCTACCGAGCATTCAGTACCCTGGTAAATGTTGTGAGAAACGAAAACGTGTTTAGCCATGAATGGACAAGAATAGACCAGTTTCTCCACAATGAACAACTAGAAGGATTATTGCCAGTGTATCGCCCCCCAATGGGCTATATAATAGAAAAAATGCATGAACAAGAATATCAGTGATTCAATGAGGTTATTGCCCAGATCGGCGGTAAAATTCACTACCGGAATGAATGTGTGTCTGCAATTAGGCTTTCATTGCAAAGGAGAAAAAGAGAAGTAATGTGCAATATTTGCAGCAGTTGTGTTCGTAAATGAAGCTCCTCCAACGTAAATACAATACACAGAGATGCCGCACAAATGTGGAACATGAGGGGGGACAGAATGAAGGCTACGCAAGTGCCGACGCAAGCGGCCTCTCAAATGCATCAACTGTGGTACTCGGTAACGATAGCAGCTTAGCGGATGTCAGCAACGAAATGGAATATCCACCAGAGGACGGGCAAGCGAAAAGCCCTACGAATGCGGAACGAGTGGAACCCGATCTTGAGCAGCCGGCCACAGAACAACCAAAATCCTCACAGTCGAGCGTCCGCCACCTGCTGTCGCCGGAACCAATAAGGTGCAAATGTCTCCGAAAAAGGATGGCAAAGTTCCTTTAGGTGGCAACGTCACCAAGACGGTCCTCCTACGGGTAGGTTCACTTTCGGAACGGCGTTAATTCATTAATACAAGGTCTCATCATCGCCAATTATATTTTATAATCTTGGCAAACTAGTGGTTGTAGACTATATAGTTTGCTACTAATTTAGTTTGAACAAATGCGTTTACGATTAACTGTTGCAATGAACTCTAGTACGTACTAATGTGTTTGCAAAAACCAGCTAAGGTGGTGAAAGCTACATAAATACAGCAATACGAGTGATGGACACATATTTTGCGCTGCGTTTATCTAAGACCCATTTTAATTATCATAACAGCTACATCCGAGCATGCAAATATTCAAATAATGCACCATGTATTTTTGTATATGTCAGCCGGTTCCAGGAGACGGTTTTACTAGACAAACTCAGATTCCAAGCAAATTATACTTGGACACTTTATTATGTAACGAAGTTACATTATAAAAACAACACGAGGGACCTTGTGGTAGGGGACCATGTCTGTCTGTCCGTCTGTCCGTCCGTCCATTAAATATCTTTCGAACGCTTTGACCAATTTAACTCAAAATTGGAATACAGGTTCCCTGTTTACCAAGGACCTTCCCTATTGAAATTGGACCAACTTGATCAACGGAAACCGTTAGAAACGGTTACAACTTAGAATTGTTTTTAAATGGCAGCATACATGTATGATACATGATTACGGTGCCTTGTTTCACCAAACCACCAAATCTGATATCAGATTTTGAAAATTTCAAACGGTTTAACGGTAAACGGCCGTTTCATCTTTTTTACGATTACAACAACTTGTAATTTATAATAATATTTATATTTTATAATAGTTGTAATAATATTTATAATTTATAATATTTGTACTAATATTTATAATTTATAATATTTGTACTAATATTTATAATTTATAATATTTGTAATAATATTTATAATTTATAATATTTGTAATAATATTTATAATTTATAATATTTGTAATAATATTTATAATTTATAATATTTGTAATAATATTTATAATTTATAATATTTGTAATAATATTTATAATTTATAATATTTGTAATAATATTTATAATTTATAATATTTGTAATAATATTTATAATTTATAATATATGTAATAATATTTATATTTTATAATATTTGTAATAATAAATATAATTTTTAACATTTGTAATAATATTTATAATTTATAATATTTGTAATAATATTTATAATTTATAATATTTGTAATAATATTTATAATTTATAATATTTGTAATAATATTTATAATTTATAATATTTGTAATAATATTTATAATTTATAATATTTGTAATAATATTTATAATTTATAATATTTGTAATAATATTTATAATTTATAATATTTGTAATAATATTTATAATTTATAATATTTGTAATAATATTTATAATTTATAATATTTGTAATAATATTTATAATTTATAATATTTGTAATAATATTTATAATTTATAATATTTGTAATAATATTTATAATTTATAATATTTATAATTTATAATATTTATAATTTATAATATTTGTAATAATATTTATAATAGTATTTATAATAATATTTATAATAATATTTATAATAATATTTATAATAATATTTATAATAATATTTATAATAATATTTTTAATAATATTTATAATAATATTTTTAATAATATTTTAATAATATTTATAATAATATTTTTAATAATATTTATAATAATATTTATAATAATATTTATAATAATATTTATAATTTATAATATTTATAATAATATTTATAATTTATAATATTTATAATAATATTTATAATTTATAATATTTGTAATAATATTTATAATTTATAATATTTGTAATAATATTTATACAAATATTTATAATTTATAATATTTGTAATAATATTTACAATTTATAATATTTGTAATAATATTTACAATTTATAATATTTGTAATAATATTTACAATTTATAATACTTATAATAATATTTATAATTTATAATATTTGTAATAATATTTATAATTTATAATATTTATAATAATATTTGTAATTTATAATATTTATAATTTATAATATTTATAATAATATTTCTAATTTATAATATTGGTAATAATATTTACAATTTATAATATTTGTAATAATATTTACAATTTATAATACTTATAATAATATTTATAATTATAATATTTGTAATAATATTTATAATTTATAATATTTATAATAATATTCGTAATTTATAATATTTATAATTTATAATATAATAATATTTATAATTTATAATATTTGTAATAATATTTATAATTTATAATATTTGTAATAATATTTATAATTTATAATATTTGTATTAATATTCATAATTTATAATATTTGTAATAATATTCATAATTTATAATATTTGTAATATTTATAATTTATAATATTTGTAATAATATTTATAATTTATAATATTTGTAATAATATTTATAATTTATAATATTTGTAATAATATTTATAATTTATAATATTTGTAATAATATTTATAATTTATAATATTTGTAATAATATTTATAATTTATAATATTTGTAATAATATTTATAATTTATAATATTTATAATTTATAATATTTATAATTTATAATATTTGTAATAATATTTATAATAGTATTTATAATAATATTTATAATAATATTTATAATAATATTTATAATAATATTTATAATAATATTTATAATAATATTTATAATAATATTTATAATAATATTTATAATAATATTTATAATAATATTATAATAATATTTATAATAATATTTTTAATAATATTTTTAATAATATTTATAATAATATTTTTAATAATATTTATAATAATATTTATAATAATATTTTTAATAATATTTATAATAATATTTATAATAATATTTATAATAATATTTATAATTTATAATATTTATAATAATATTTATAATTTATAATATTTATAATAATATTTATAATTTATAATATTTATAATAATATTTATAATTTATAATATTTATAATAATATTTATAATTTATAATATTTGTAATAATATTTATAATTTATAATATTTATACAAATATTTATAATTTATAATATTTGTAATAATATTTATACAAATATTTATAATTTATAATATTTGTAATAATATTTACAATTTATAATATTTGTAATAATATTTACAATTTATAATATTTGTAATAATATTTACAATTTATAATACTTATAATATATTATAATTTATAATATTTGTAATAATATTTATAATTTATAATATTTATAATAATATTTGTAATTTATAATATTTATAATTTATAATATTTATAATAATATTTCTAATTTATAATATTGGTAATAATATTTACAATTTATAATATTTGTAATAATATTTACAATTTATAATACTTATAATATATTTATAATTTATAATATTTGTAATAATATTTATAATTTATAATATTTATAATAATATTCGTAATTTATAATATTTATAATTTATAATATAATAATATTTATAATTTATAATATTTATAATAATATTTATAATTTATAATATTTGTAATAATATTTATAATTTATAATATTTATACAAATATTTATAATTTATAATATTTGTAATAATATTTATACAAATATTTATAATTTATAATATTTGTAATAATATTTACAATTTATAATATTTGTAATAATATTTACAATTTATAATATTTGTAATAATATTTACAATTTATAATACTTATAATAATATTTATAATTTATAATATTTGTAATAATATTTATAATTTATAATATTTATAATAATATTTGTAATTTATAATATTTATAATTTATAATATTTGTAATAATATTTATAATTTATAATATTTATAATAATATTCGTAATTTATAATATTTATAATTTATAATATAATAATATTTATAATTTATAATATTTGTAATAATATTTATAATTTATAATATTTGTAATAATATTTATAATTTATAATATTTGTATTAATATTCATAATTTATAATATTTGTAATAATATTCATAATTTATAATATTTGTAATATTTATAATTTATAATATTTGTAATACTATTCATAATTTATAATATTTGTAATAATATTCATAATTTATAATATTTGTAATAATGTTCATAATTTATATTTGTAATAATATTCATAATTTATAACATTAGTAATAATATTTATAATAATATTTATAATTTGTAATATTATAAGATCGCACTGTATGATTATGCAATTGCATATAGATTTGCATTTCGGCGGCTTCTCGCGGGTGTGCAATCCGGAGAGCTGAGTTGACGCAATGAGGCTGGTGATGGCGATTTCGCAAAACTGGTAGTTAACATGATTTCTTCTGCGGGAATAGTTGATCCGGCTCCGAGCGACTACGGAGTCGCAGTGCTTGATGTTTCACAATCCACAGATATCTCTCCTTTCGAACGTGTGGCCGCTGTGGTTGTTCCTCGTTCTGTTCTACCAGTCGAGTCAGTTGCTGCAGGTATAGCACTCTTAGGCGTTTCTTCCGTATGAACTTTAGCAGGCAAAGAAGCTGATAGGACTGCGCAAGCTGGTTCGTGATTTTTTATAATCACTGTGTCACCGTGGACAATACAACAGTCCGGCCACTGCCACCCTGTCGCCACTCCATACACAGCATTGGCTTTGACCACATACTCTTTGTACGATTTTTTGCGGAACACTCCGTCCCTGGTGCGAGATACTTTGCCCATGGTCGACGCAAATTGCTCGATTGGGCGGCCGCCATAATAGTAATTCTCCGTAAAAACGTCCATTCCATCGTATACGTGTTCGTACGAGTTTCCTGCCATTAACAACTGGCAAAGGTGTGCGCTCCAACGAACACACTGGTCCAGACGTCCCTGATTTTCTACATCATCGTCAAGGATCCATGTTCTCCAGACAATTGAATACGCGCCGTCCACGCACATCTGTATGTATATGACTATCGGCGTAGTTTTATCTAAAAATTGGTTGCCATTCTTCGCAGTTTGCTGGGCATCCAATGTAGCGTAGGGACCACTCCTTACAACAATGCGCGTCTTGCGGCCATCAAAGTTGACATTTTCGCGGTTGACTCTGGCGCGGTTTTTCAATTCTTCTTTCGGCCATTGCACAACGTCATCATGTTTCTCAATGGGATCACCCGAGTTGATTTTATCAACGATTTTTCCGAGCAACCAATGAGTTATTATACTTGCGTTTCTCACCAGATTGACATCGTCTTAGCAAAGAGCGACTGTACTGTTCACTGACATTGCTGAAGAGTTCGCAATGATGAGGTATTTCACGTGGATGCAATATATTTCGAAGTATACAAGCAACTTGAACACGCATAAGTACTGAAAGCTTCCATGCAATGTTTTTTTTCTTTCGCACTTTGTGCAAGAGAAATCTTTTTTCACCTATTGCAGCAACTTGGATGTAATATATGTTACATGTGATGTTTGTCCTGAGAATTTCATACATCACCAACACTTAGTTTGTGTTGCACATTTTCATTAACATTTTTTTACAAAGTTGATTTGCAACACGATATGCATTCATAAGGTCCTTCTCCAAGTCTGAATGCTTCAGGGCAATGTAGTCTCCAAACCAGTATTTTCTACGTATCACGAACACCGCACACATATGTCAGCGCTCCCGTCTGACAGCACACTTCACTTTCCCGAATTAGTAGTGTACAAATCTTAGGATACAGTTTGATTAATTGGTACGTATACTCAAAACGTATATTTCTTCCCCCAAAGTGGGAAAAGTCTATTAGACTTGAAACCAAATATATTAGTAGGCAAAAATCTTTTTGAATTGAACATGCATGAGAGTGATGATAATATATATACCGGAAATACGACAAAAATAAATTTAACACTTACGAATTCTTTGCCAATAAAAGCTCATAAGATGTTTCAGTGGAGTGGTGCGGAAACTGCTGCTTAAAATATATGTAGAGCAAACGTCTTTCCTTCGAACAGAAGGACCATTCCTGTCTCCTTTCACTATTGTGAGAGTAGTTTAGGCAGTACACATCACTGTACGCTGAGTTGTATAATGGCGGATTTAGAAATATTCCAGATGTACTAAATAGTAATATATTTTTATTCAGCTTGTGAGCTGATAGTGCTTTTATAAGAATTGATCCTGAACAATGTTTGCAGTGCCAAACTATGTAAGCAGAACACAACCAAAGTGTGTATAAAAAGCATAAGGGGTGATTGTTTAGTTTCCATGACCCTTTCACACGGCCATGTGATGCTTCACTTCTCTTTGGCGTCCAACTTGAGTAGATCCTCTTTAAGCAGCCACTATTGGCTAAAACAATGTGATTTAGCATTGTAGGATTGAGAGTAAAATAACTGGACGTGACAAGGGCCACCTCTCATTGAAAGTGGATGTTGACATTGAAAGATTGACACGGACTGACATCCCACTTTAAACAATGATTTCAAATTTGAAAACGAAAATGCAGGTTGACATCAAATTATGCGAGTAACATAAGAAAATTTGGTAATTAAAAAAACGTCATAGAGGTTTGACAAGACGCAAAACCGGTGAAATACCGATAACTCTATGTAGGATTTTTCAGCAGTAGCTGGAACCAGTTTCGACATTAATGTAAGCGATATCAGACGGCACAAATAAAGGCTTTTAGGTTTTACAATTTTATTACAGGGGTATTCATAAAAACGGGATTTCATTGAACAACTCTTTTCATCAAAAAATCCCTTGAATTCGTCGTAAAAAAGTTTGGATGTTAATATTTTCATCAGAAAATTTATATTTTTGTAATACATGTTAACTTTATCACGATTTTAGGGATCTGTAATTTTAAAGCTGCGAAAGGAGCCTAAGGAAATTTTGCGAAAATAGAGGAAACAAAATGTGCACTCATTCCATTCAATATAATCTCGCTATGCAGCAACTGTCATGCATCAGGTAAAAAACTGTTTTCTAAAAGTTTAAATGACAGCAAATCCAAACCGAAAATGCGACGCACCCCGTACCTCGCCATGCGTTAGGCCACGATGTGGAATGGAACATTCTGACCTCATATTGAATTCAGTTGTCCTTGTCGCCGTCATATTTCTTCCCATTGGTGGACTCCCTCAGAGATTCTAAGGTTCATCGGTTTACATATATTCCGCATCCTCAAATTCAGATTATTGCGTTACGCTGTCACATGTAGCATTTGTAATCTGAATCCGCGATCCTTCAATACCGCTTGTGTATATTCCGAACGAATTAAAGCATGATTGTTGACTTGATTTGCATTAAAGCAGCTAATAACATCTGTGCTTCTTGAAGTAACAACCATATGTGTAGTTTGAATATCGAAATAATGCCGCAGGTGCGGGAAGATCGTTAATGGTTTTGCAACAAAACAACAGTAATATCATGCACTAAATATGTCGCGTAGGTTGTATTTCTAGAAATGAAAGCAAAACACGTATTGAAAATTATTAGTAATGCCCGACATCGTTAGGCTTCGGGTCATGCTTAATTCGCAATGGATGCACCGATGAACCAGGCTCCACACTGCGAATCGTCAAACCTTCCACTTACGACTGCAATTGTGCCCGATTGATATTATGCTTCCGTTGACGCATTCGGATTCCAAGGAAAGATACTTCCCCATTGCTAACGCGTAGGATTTGAAAGATTTGAAAGATGTTGCAAGAAGATATTAATGCAACAGTTTTCAAATACCGCCGCTAAGTGCATTGAGAGCACCTCATAAAACAAACCGGAAGTCAGACTTTCACACGCTGTACCAGGATAATTTGGCGGACATATTTTTGGTTTCCTGTGACGAAACCTTCTTTTATATCAACGACTGAGAAGGAACAAGACATATAAGCAACGTCAAGTGGAAAATGCAAGTGGAAAAGCATCTCAGACGAGCCGCCCGCCCGCCCGACATGCAAACCCTCATGAGTCATGAGGATACCCGCTGACGAAAAGATGTGTCGTTGTGACATTTGTTTAAACAAAAGGTGGAGCGGAAATGCCAACTTGGACGGAGAAATTTTTTAAGTGTACTCGACATGATACAAAGGATTTGCTCGAACTTTTAATCTCAAAAGGCACTTAAATGCACCCGTCACAAACATATTAAGACCATTCAAAGAAAGTATTAGTTCATTGGATAACGTTCATTTCTACAGATTAATATCTCCTTATTTGCTAACGCACACAGAAGAGGATCTATACGAATGTCAAACACGTGCCCTGCGTTCGATTTTAATTGCTTGCTGGCCAATCACGAACGTCGACATTCAACAGTCAAGACCTAAAATGTGAGATTTGACAGAATCCTTTTGAGTTCATGACAAGCCTGAAACTTCAACCCACGATACACATCAGCGAAAGGCCGTGTAAAATGTCACTGCAGGTAGTGGCATCGTTTTTGCGACCAAACAAACGCACGCAATTGCAACATGGAAATTTGTAGGATCGGATATGGAAGGACATCTACAACTACGCGACTTTTGCGGCGGCACACACTAAGAGGATACAACGGGTTCAAGCCATTTTCTTGATCGTTTTGTGGGGATGCGTGGCGATACTGCACAAATGACGAATTCATTCGTAACATTCTTCAGTACCTTTTGAGCGCCCATTTGTGTGCACTTTACACTGTCCTGAATGTGCTACTACACATAAACACATTATACATAAACAAATGCAATACAAAACCGCCAACAAATCCGAAAATATTACTTGATGACGATCCGGCCGTTTACCACATGCTACGTAAATGCATTCCTTTTTGGGTTGAGGACTTCCATCTAAAAATATTACGAAAAATCATGTTGCATTTTGGCTCATCTTGATTTGCAGTCTGCAAATATATACGATACCCTGAAATTGGTTTTCAGAGTTTAGATACTGCTGTACGTATTATTCAAGGGTAAATTGGCTAGACCCGGTTCTCAAAAATCTTAAGAATAATATATTTACGTGGTATGACAATTTAGCAAGATATCAAAATCTGACTTGTGCTCTATGAAACAGTAACTGTGTGTAATCACTATCCGTCCGCTTTCAAGGTATTGGACACATTTTTGCTAACAGAAAGTCGTGGTCCCATTATCGTTGCGATTCCAATATTTACAGCAAAACAGATACATGCGCTTGGAGTCTTTGGGTCGCCGAAATTTTGGACGGCAAGGTTTCACACTTGTTAGTTTTGTGGAAATGCGAAACAATTTGTCGTGCTCGTACGTTAAATTGAACTGTTTAAACAAATGAGAGACTGTTGGTGCGAATCTTGTGAAATCGTGTGATTGAAAGCAAAATTGTGGAGTAGTAGAGGTTAGCAAATCGTGTTTATCTAGTGAACAAAAGATCAGCTCTAACATCTATTCGCCGCAAATATATAGTCCAAGACAACGTAACATTTATCTCGATTGAAAGTCTGTGGAAGTTGTTTTCTATTCTGTGGAAAAGCGAATTTATTGCGCACATTGCAGTAATAATATCAATACTGATAAGCTTGTCTGTATGTCTTGTCCGAACAACGTTTAAAGCCGTTGTAGCCCTGTTCGTATCACTCCAGCGAAAACACATTTTCGTGTACGACTTGCAGGGTGAATAATCACAGCAAACTGGCCTGGCCTTGTCGGACGTCGATGTGGAGCTCGTAAGGAAGGCAAGCAAAATTGCACATTACCTACTCCAAGAAATTGTCCAAAAAATACACGAGCCAGGAAATATAAGGCACGGAGAAATTGAGCAATGGGCTAAATTAATCATACAAAAGTAATCATCAGAAGTGAAAACTACGCAACATTACATATCCAGCAAACTAAAGCCAATGCTGATAAATTCATAGATAAATCTACACCAGTAGTTATCCTTACACAGGTGTCAGCTTAAGGTGATAACGCAACCTTTGGCGAACATGGATACCGATTAAAGATAAAAGAAGTAAACTTCTTAATGAGGCTGAACACTGGACCTGTCGCCTGTGTGAGCTGTTGCAGCCTAACAATATCTATGAAGCCGTGTATGACGGCATGAAGCATTACACAAATTCCTACTACTATGGTGTTGTACAAAACGAACAATTTGCGACCCCAATGGGGATGGTTCCGCAAGGAAAACCCGGAGTTATCCGTTTTAACGGCTACAAAGACTATCTTGTAGAGGCGAATTCCGTTTACGGGATTGTATTGGGTTGGAAATATAAGGACTTCGCTATTGGTCACGGGGACACAGTAATTGTTACGAATAATGGCCCCGCTTGCCCAATCAATATTGCGTTGTTACCAAGCGATATTCGTTCTGGAGAAATGACTACAAGTTGAAATCGCTGAGTTTTCCAATCACCGTGAAGTAAATCCCCAAGATATTGGGGGGTTTCCGACCATCCGAGGGGTACGTGAGGAACAATAATAACCGGTTATTGCCCAGATCGGTTCTCCAGTTCAAATCCGACATGCGTGTGTCAATAGAGTTGGGGAAGGAGTTTAGATACAACGACAAGCCACACAAGATAATATTTTGTGATACTCTTTTCGTCGCTGAAAACGGAACTCCGATAGTGTATGATTGTATACCGAAGAAAGACCATACAAACTCATAGACTGCAGTGGGGGAATCCAATATTCGGGCTGTTTATGGCAGCGTGGACGGCAGCGATGCTGCCACTGTACTATGCACTACGGATCAAAGTATCAATGCCTCAAAGGAGGAGAGAGCTGTGAATGCGATTGGACACATAAATGTGATATATACAACTGCACAACTTGTAGTAATGCAAATAAGCATGAATGATTGAGCTGCCATATGAATGCTTCCCTTGCAGATCATCCGGAGCCACTGCGGAAAACTAAAACAAGAAAAAGTGCACTGATTGATTGAAAGGTTTGATTGTGACGTGCGGTGAGAACTCGTCATTGAATTTATCATGAAAATCAGCATTAATGTTTGCATCAAAGTTGTATATCAAGACAATAAGTGCGAGTGGTGGGACACTCTTTTCGTGAATCCAAACCCCCTGCTACAAGCACAAACAAACGTCATCAAATAAGGATTCAATTTACTTGTATACTCTGCAAGAAATGAGAAAATGTTTGTTCCTGAATGGGCAAAAGTGGATATGTTCCTGCACGACAAATACCCAGAAGGCATTGTACCCACTTAACGCCCATTCCTTGGATATACTGTGGAACAGGGAAAGAATCAGAACATCAAGGATTCAATTCGATTACTGCCTTGGTGTTCTGTAAAAGGAATGAACATTTGTTTACAGTTGGGTGGTGAGGTTTAACTAGAGAACTGTTAGTTAGAACTAGTTTAAATAGTTAATATCTAAAACTTGTCCAAATCGAGTGAAAATCAGCATTTAAACGTAATTTATCAAGCACATTACTAATGCAGTGCTTATTTTGCAAAATGTTACACTAATTAAATTAATTATAAATATATTTAATTATTAGTTTATATTAAAAACTTGTCCAAATCTAGTGAAAATCAGTTTTAAATGTAATTTATCATGTTCGTTACTAATACAGCGCTTAAAACTAACTGTTACACTAAATAATTTAACTATGGTTAAATTTAATTAATAGTTTATATTTAAAACTTGTCCAGTCGAGTGAAAATCAGTATTTAAACATAATATGCCATGTACATTACAAATGCAGTGTTTATTTAAGTAAATGTAACACCAATTCAGTTAATTATAATTTAATTTAATTAATAGATAATATTTAAAACTTGTCCAAATCGACTGAAAATCAGTAATTGAACGTATTTTATCATATAAATTTCTAACGCAGTGCTTGTTTAACCAAATGTTACACTAAATAAGTTAATTATAATTTAGTTAACGGTTAATATCTAAATATTGTCCAAGTTGTGTGAAAATCAGTATTTAAACGTAATTTATCATGTACATTACTAACGCAGTGCTTATTTAACAAAATGTTACACTAATTCAGCTAATAATACTTAAGTTTGATTAATAGTTTATTTCTAAAACATGTCCAAATCGAGTAAAAATCAGTTTTTAAACGTAATATATAATGTACATTACCAATGCTGTGATTATTTAACTAAATGTTAATTATAAAGAGATTTAATTAATAGTTTATATTCAAATCTAGTGAAAATCAGTATTTAAACGTAATTTGTCATGTACATTACTAATGCAGTGCTTATTTGAATGAACATAAACTGCTTTCATCTGATTCCGAATCCTCAGAACTATTCCGAAAATCGTAGGCTGCAAGATTCGCATTTCTGCGGCTTCTCGCAGGTGTGGAATCCGGAAAGCTGAGTTGAGGCAAGGAGACTCGTGATGTGGCATCCACAAAACATCACATCATCACAACTCCTGCTCTGGGCGACTCAGGATTCGCTTTGCTTGATGTTGCACAATCCACAGATATCTGCCTTTTCGCCTGTGTAGCCACTCGAGTTGTTGGTATTACTGTTTTACCAGTCGAATCATGTGTTGTAAGTGTCGCACTCTTGGGCGCCTCATCCCTACGAACCTCAATAGGCGAACAAGCTGTTGCGACTGCTCAAGCTGGTTCGTGTTTTTATAAGCACGGTTTCGCCGTGAACAACGCAACAGTGCGGCCACTGCCACCCTATTTGCACTCCATATACTTGCTTCCAGCACATATTCTTTGTAAGATGTTTTCTGGAAATGCAAATTGCTAAATTGGACGGCCACCATAATGGTAATTCTCCGTAAATGCATCCATTCCATCGTACACCTGTTCGTACAAGTTTCCGTTCACTAACAGCTGGCAAAGGAATCCGCTCCAGCAAACAGACTCGTCGAGACGTGCCTGATTTTCCTCATCATCATCAGGTAACAACGTACACCAAAGAACGGCGTACGCGCCGTGGACGCATACCTGCATGTAGATAATTATAGGTGTGGAATTATCTAAGGGTTTGCCGCCATTCTTCGCAGTTTGCTGGGTATCCGCTGTGGCGTAGCACCTACTCCTTACGACAATACGGGTATCGCGACTATCAAAGTTTATGTTTTCGCGTTTCTCTCTGGCGCGGTCTTTCAGAGTAACCTTCGTCGTCATGTTTCTCAACGGGCTCATCCGAGTTCCGCTCTGTATAATTTTTGTCTTTCGCACTTTGTGCAAGAGAAATACTTTCTCACCGATTACAAGTAATCTATTAAATTCTATGATACTACAGAGAATTTCATACAACACGAACACTTAGTTTGAGTTGCACCTTCTCTTTAACAGTTGATTTGTAACACGATATGCATTCATAAGGTCCTGCGCCAGTATGTACGCTTAATGGCAATGTAGTTTCCAACCCAATACTTTCTAATTATCACAGACACACATATGCGATTTCTCACGTGTAACAACACGATACACTTTTCTCGAATTAGTAGTTTATAAATCGTAGGAAAAACAGGGTCCTTTTAGATTACTTACTTGCGTATTTCCAGAATTTATATTTTCTCAAAATTATTCGCTCAATACGTATATTTACTTACCCATAGTGGGAAAATGTGTAAGTCGTTTTGAACTGAAACTAAATAAGCAGTAAGCTCTTCAGAATTCTCGGATAATAAAAGTTCAGAAGAATCTCATTCATGTGCACAACCTGCTGCTTAAAGTGTATGTAAAGCAAACGTCTATCCTTCGAACACAAGGACCATTCGTGTGTCTTCTCAACCAGTGTGAGAGTATTTTAAGCAGTTCACACCAAAGTGAGCTGAGAAGTATAATTATCGATTTTGAAAGCTTCTTTATATATTTAATGGCTATATAGATTTGTATTGAGGTAGTGAGTTGGAATTGCATTTAACTCAGCTGACACTAAACATTTTAAGCGGTAGGGACACTGCTAATTTTTCTTAAAAATTATAACAGGTGAATGTTTAATTATCACAAATATTTAGCACACTTCAACCAGTCGTATTTCTATAGTGTGGAACTATTTATGACGCAAAACAAGAGCCGCTTAGCGGTAAACGAAATGGCTGAACGTCACTTGATAAATTTATAATAGCTTCATTTGGAGGACATTATATGGGGTTAAGCATTGTGTCTTTTACATGGGGTTAAGCATTGCGTCTTTTAAATGGGGTTACGAATTGTGCCTTTTAATTAATTAGAGCAACCAGTGCGCGATGAGACATGACTTCTTTACGAGCGCCACTTCGGCGTCGGGCAATGCAAGTTGCTTTGATTTTTCATTTCGCAAGACGTGCACGGATAGATATTTTTGCTGGAGTGAGACCAAACTAGATAAAAAGGATTTCACAGTGGCACTGGCAAGACACACACACAAGGTGGCTTTGCATTACATTACTTTTTGTTGCATTACATTGCCTTTGAGTTCTCGCACTGGAGAAACAGTACCACTGCGTAGTCTGTGGGAGTAAACAACTAAACAAAATGTGTAAACAGTGATTGATTGGTATCTTAACCGCTAATAAATGAAAACCTACATATTACAACCAAATCCATTTGTCGGTCAAATTTAAAGAAGATATTTTCCTAAATCTTTCACAATGCCTAAAATCAGCAAATTTGCTCTATCAGCAGAAGAACTGTTGCTTGTTCGGAAATGCAGTGAAATATGTGATTGGATCTTGGGAAAAGTTGTCGAAGATATCAACGTGACCTCGGATGATATCTGTCATGTCAGTTTGGATAAGTGGGCCAAACACGAGCTTGAAATCCGTGCAAAAGAAAGGCGGGAAAACATTGATTTTATTGCAAAACGTACAAAAATAGCGATTAGAAGTGGCAAGTTTGACAGTTAGGATGCCAAGGCAACTAAAGATTACGCCAGTGAATTATTTGACAAACCAACACCAATTATTATTTTTATTCAGATTTGTTTTGAGGGCTTGTACGCCATGTTGTGGAGGACTTGGTTACCTGAAAACGATCCACAAATGCGTCAAATTCTCGACGAATGCGTTCACTGGAGTGACTGGATCTGTGGTTCCCTGGTTGCCGGGCATCCTTATGAAGAAATATATGATCAGATGTCAGACTCTACCGGACATTACTGCAATGGCTGAAATCCCCTCGAGCAAATCGCATTCCCTATGGGAAACGGCCCGCAAGCCAAAGATGGCGTGTTTTGAAATTATGGCTACAGGCACTATAAACGGGAGGAACAATCAGTTTACGGGGTCTTGGTTGGATGGAAGGTTAAAGAATTTGCAATCGCGAATGGGAAGACTGTGGTTGTAAGGAGGGATTTGCCGGCGTGTGCAATCATTGAATCTCCTCTTTCTGGGGACGTAAGTGAGGAAAGCCTTACAACTTTTTATTCCGCGTAAAGTCGTTCCGCCTACTCTGTACTTGATTCTCCAGCCTTCAGTTCCTCATTGGCGAAAGACCAAACGAATGCGCGTCCTGCGACTGCAGAAAAAGAGGCTCTGCTGGAGGACAACGATTCTATGAATCATAGCTTTATGAGTGTATGCAGTGCTGGAATTTTATCATGCCCATCTCTTCCACAAAGTAGTATGTCTGAAATCGAGTCGGTGCATCACCATTCAAATGTAAGGAGTGCGGAAGACGAGTGGCCCTAGCCTCTTTGTAACATGACGAATGACTCAATGGCAAAAAGCAAGTTGAGTGCAAGTGTCAGCGACTTTTCGTACACAGCACCAAGTGATATCGTGTTGCAAAGCGCATTGAGAGGAACACTAAGTCCAGGTGGTGACACTACACATGCAGCATCTGCGGTAACTGGATCCCTTGAACCCAGCCTACAACATCCAGTTACTAGTACTAAAGCGAGGAGAGGAAGCATAAATGGCTCGTTTGCGGCGAATCATGAATTAGTAACACGAAGGAAAACAAGGCACAGTGCATTTTCCATTCGTGATCTGAGTGAATGGGAAGATCGATACGATTCGGACAACCCACCCCAAGCAGCCACATCACACGCTGCGGAAGCAGCAGAAAAGAAGTTGCCAGATGCAGCTTCAGTTGAGTCGGACAGAGCCTAGCTTCAGTTGAGTCGGACAGAGCCTAGCTTCAGTTCAGTCGGACAGAGCCTAGCTTCAGTCGAGTCGGACAGAGCCTAGCTTCAGTTCAGTCGGACAGAGCCTAGCTTCAGTTCAGTCGGACAGAGCCTAGCTTCAGTTCAGTCGGACAGTGCCTAGCTTCAGTTCAGTCGGACAGAGCCTAGCTTCAGTTCAGTCGGACAGTGCCTAGCTTCTGTTCAGTCGGACAGTGCCTAGCTTCAGTTCAGTCGGACAGAGCCTAGCTTCAGTTCAGTCGGACAGTGCCTAGCTTCCGTTCAGCCGGACAGTGCCTAGCTTCAGTTCAGTCGGACAGAAACTCATTGTCAGTTGGGAAACCCACCCCAGAAAAATGTCGCCAGATCAGTCGGACTGCAACACCATTGAATAACCAAAAATCATAAGGCAAGATGAATATGATAGATGCCTTCGTTTGTACCGGATTGTATGTATATGTTAATAGCCAAGCGTAGCTGGCTGGCATTTCTAGTACACAAGTACGTTATGATAAACCGAAGGGGCTCTCCTGTTTATTGTGTGAAAAGATTTTTTTGTACAAAAGCGTGGCGACTTGCACAAACATTTGCGGAGTCACACTGGGCTTAAGTCACACTGAGATAATTACCAACTCTTCATATATTTATTTTATGAGAAGTACGGTTTTCTCCGGGTACAACTTGTTACTGTATAGTTATTATTCTGTAGATATTACGTTATCTCTTATCGTTGGAATTTTAAAAATCCGCTGAAATTTTCTGTTGTTTCCCAACTTTAATTCCTGAACATTTCAGCAGATGTTAAAGCAAATGTATTATGCTTCATACTTACTAACATAGGGTTATACATAAATGTAATATACATGTTGAAATTTGTATTATTTATTTGGAGATCCTACATTGTTGCGCTGAGTTGAAAACACCGTGAGCTGAGAACGATACGCTAATCAAGATAGGCTCTTCTAAACACATAACTATAAACAAAGTCCACAAATATGAGGTTACTACCACCTTTTGTTATTAAATGTCAAGCAATAATATAAACTAAAGACGAGTATTTCGCTTACCGAATGCAGCCATAACAAGCCACATGGCGGGGTTATGGCAATAAATACGGAGTGAAAACGTGCACAAGTTTAAAATTAGTCGGTTTACAATTATCCAAGAAAGCTAAAAAAATTACCGCTGAATTCAGTATATCATTTGCAATAATGCACGTTACACTCAATAAGTAATTATGATAAATCTTCGCTTGCTAAAATCGTTTGCTAATGTAGTAATTTTGCAGTGCACTACGTAATTGATAAGAATTAAATAAAAATTGGCGAATGATCCAATTAGAAATAAGTTACGAACACTAACATACAGATGCTAGTGTTCGTATTTGCGGTTATTTTTCTCTTGTACAATACATAAAGCGTAAACTCATTTGCACTGGAATGGGAACCTTTTGAAATGCATTGAAGGTTCAGTGCTCACCGGCTCAGCAACTGTTAATGCATTAATCTATAAGTCCACTACAACAAAATACGCAAAATCGGTAATTAAATTAGTTCTGGTATTGTGAAAGGAACTTTGTTTACATCAAACTATATATATCTAGAAAATATTAGTAAAGACTTTCTGAACTTCAGCACACAATTCTTCGCAAACGATTCTAGTGCTTAGGTTTGTTCATCCATGCGTACCTCGCAAATTAATTAAGCATGACCGGATCCCTAACTAACTCAGAATGGATGTAATAATTCTCAATGCGTGTTTTGCTTTCATTTCTGATAATACGATCTATATTTTCTTAATATATAAGTGTGAAATCAGTGAGAACGAATTTAAGATTAGAAAGCACGTGCGACTTTACATTACAGATCACCTAGGAGAAAAGCCGTACATGTGCAAAGCTTGTCAGGACGCGTTTTCTCAGCCGAAACGCGTGGTGTGTCATTTAGTTTTCATTAAAACCGACGGTTTCCTTGCTGGGAATGCGGAATTGCTTAAAACTGCATTTTTAAGGCGTACGCGAGGGCATGAAGCCGTTTTGTTACATGTTCAGTATGAAACAAAGGCAATTTTGTCTAAATTACGAACCAAAGAGCCGCATTCGTTCACAACATAAAAGAGCGACCATATGCATGTGATTAGTGCGGCCGCCGACATGTGTCGCCGTAAAGTGCTTCGAAGCACCAGAAAAGCTGCAAATATACTTCAGTGTAATTCCTGTTACTCATAAATTTAAGCCGGGACATATTTCGGTAACATAAATATTTAAAATACTACAATTCACATATTTTTTCGGTCGTAAATCGTAAGCATTCTGCGCCAGTCTTGATACACACAACACAAAAATACATACAAGGGCCTCTACTACATAGTTGTTACAAGGGCCTTTACTGTATTATCGAGCCCCGAAAACGTACAACATGCACAAGGTTAACCACATGTGTGGTTCAGTGTTCGAGATGGGCAGTTTCAACAACGAATATTACAAAGGCATTTCTGAAAAGTTTTTCATTTATTTTTCGAAAGCAAACCGTAGCTTCAGTTGAATGCGCTTCTGGAATAAGTGCATAGAACCGACATTTTAGCAATCCGTCCTTTCAATTACCGTTTTCATCTATTTGTGCTGTGGGCCACATTGAATTTAAGTTGCATAGTTTGCTGTTCTATGAGGGACAGGATTGTTGAACCAATTCCGCTCTTAATAAGCATTTGATTTCACACATCCATGAGAGACCATTTGTTTGTAGGTTGTGTGATAAACGTTATTCGTAAAAAAAGTGGTCTTCTACTGTATAAGGGAGTACATCCCGAGTTTCCAAGAATGACTGATAGTTGTCATGTTTGCAATACAGAGCTCAACAACCGTCCCCAACTACAAATTTACTGCCAACAAATTCATCCAAACGTGAAGCTATTACGGTCCGGAATATGCTCTACATCGTACCACTCGAATGGGCATCTCCGCAGTCATATACGTGGAGAAATGCGCAATCGTCCACACTGTGCAAAGGGTTTTACTCCCAATTCCATATGGAAAGGAACCTAAGGGCCAAAGGGGCGAAAAGGCTGATCGTAGTAGTATGAGCAAAAGGCTTACCCAATTAGAACATTTACAACAACAGTAGCAGGAACACTCAGGAGAACAGAAATATTTGCGAACAAATCATTTACTCAAAGCTCTATCCTGAATATAAACCTCAGCACGCACGATAAAAAAGGTTAACAACTTATAGCTGCGATCTCAGCGATAGAAGGTTTCTGCAGGTTGTGTAAACTTAACTTAATAAAAGGAATGATAAACAAGTCCGCTTACTGTTTAAACTTGCTTATTAATCAATTTGACGGTAGGTAGTTTACGCCTATGGAATAGAAATATAGTGCGAATCGCTAGAATGGTCATCTGAATTTTTAACTGGCACATATCTTCACCATCTCCCGCAAAATAAGGTTGTCGGAACGCATAGTACCCATGCCATCTGCAAGGTACAGAATTATACCTTAAAATCAGCATTGAAATTCGGGATTCACGATTGGATAAATATATTAAGCATTAAGATACTGGCTGCTGTTAAAGTACAGATTAAAACGTGCTCCATTGAGTCTAACTACAAGTGGATGAAATGTTCTATGCAAACAAGCCGCGTGGTTTAGCGTATATTATCTTATTATCGCACCACCTAAATTCAAACATTCAGAAAAAAGATATATCTGAAAGGTTTTTGAAAAATCATTTCCTACTTCAGATAAAATAGATGGCTTTCCCAATCACGACTCTTACGAAACCCCGCTTCAGATTGAGGTATAATATTATTTTTCCCATCCAATTCTGGAAGCCTAAACTGAATAATTTGTATCAGCGTGAACGTTTTTAGTAAACAACTCAATTGTGTCATAGGCCGATACTTTCCTGTATCAGTGTCATCGCGTCTATTGTAAAGCATTACAAGCGTCTCTGAGTGTCTATAACTTGCATTGATAACATAAACCACGTTTGATGATTTCCGTTTAAATGTATGAGTTAATGTATGCCTCAGTTCAATCCCAATCAGTCCTTATTTCTGAAGTCCAATTAACAGTAAATTATACAGTCCGCAAGTACTTGTCATTCCATGCAGTACTAAAATATCATTCCACGTTGTCACGCCATATTTGTTTTCTATGTCTGCAGACAACGATGTACTATTAAAAACAAATTCATGAGAGGTTCTTAGTGATATACGGCGAAGCATATATAATGTGTAATAGTATATCCCAATTCCAAACATATACGTATCGAGGTTTCAAGATAATTTCACAATTTATTCGTATTTCAAAAAGAGAACTTAAAATGAATTAGTTCAAATGTAATATTAAAATCAACTGGTTTAAATAGTTAAATGTAGAACGAAAAATTACTGGACTTACTGAATTACTGAAAATAATTAGTTATCGAATGGAAAATGTTGAATAGAGGAACCACTGAACTTATGGTGAACCTTGAACTACTTTATTTTCAAGGGAACTACAGCAAGTCGATCAAAAACACAAGATACAAAATAATGTCAGTTATATTCAATAATTTATATACTCTTTATTCACTAGTAATGTTGTACACCCGTGTCCTGAGTGGTTACCTGGAACAAGTTTTTGCAAAGTTAGGAAACGTCAAACGAGGGTGTATCTGGGTAAGACGTCTTTTTGGCTGGCCTAACAAACCACAAATTCCCATTGTCTCAAAGATCCCCAAATGTAAAAACCTGAAGGATTGTGGTGCTACGAATGCCCGTTCGCATCATGTTATCTACCGAATGAAAACACGAGGTTGATTGTAAACCAAAAAATAAATTTTGTGCAAACATCATCTATTATATTCCCCTAGGCTGTTGGCTACGGAACTTTCTAAAATTTTCTAAAACAGTTTTTCTAAAATTCTACAACAAGGACGTTTTCCGTCAGCAAGCGCATTGGAGGTGAGAAGGTACATTTGGTTATTTTATCTCAGCACATGATTTGAATGATTACTCATTTTAAGTTTTTCCAAGTATGTGCAGCAGCGATATTTTTTGCCATCAAGAAATTTCTTGTCAGCAGGAACATTTGTACACCCAAAAACTTGCAACTAGCACTCACGCCGTTCACAGCTAATCTCCAAACCTTAGCAATACCAAGAGATGCTCTTCTTAGCAAGATGAAAATACAAAAGTATTAACAGCATGAACATTTTAAAATATGAGCTGGTAGCTAACTGCCTGGTATATTGCGTTAGCGACCTGCATTTATACTACATGCGCATCAACAACAAGGATATACGCGTAGGAACTGAAATGCTCGCGGTGACACATTTGTGTATGTATGTATTTATTCGGAGTAAACATTTCATATTACAAAAAAATAATAATAGTGTTCACAGGCGCTCAATCGCATTTTATTAGCAATTATTGCGCTCTCCCGAAAGAAAAAAAGGAAACAAACAAGTAAATGGAATATAATGATAATATTAATAATAAAAATATTTAAAGTTATATTTCAGTAGTAGCAGTTGTTGTTGCTGTGGCTGTTTGTTCCGCAGCCTCCTTCGTCCCCGTTGATGTCCTGATAGGTCCCCTCCTTCGTCTTGTGCTCAAGCGGATGCTGTCGCACTGACGCGTCAAATAAAAGGGCTTGATGCCCTTACTCAAGTTGTCCGGGGTCACCCACCAGTTGGGTATACTGAAGTATACCCAAAACCCCTTCTTCGGCCCCATGTCCCCCAGCTTAATCTCCTCCACTTGCCACTGGTCTACATGAAGACACGGGTCGTTTTGGGTCCTCAGCACCCATAGTAGATACTCTCCATTACCGGGTGGTTTTCCACTAATGAAGGTGAAGTAGGATTTCCTTCGATATTTATAGGGGAAATCCTCCGCCTTCCACCCCATGTACTTCCCCTCGATGATCACCCCGGTGACCTTGATCACCCAGTCCCTGGTTGGGTCGTTGTAGCAGTAAACTGCTATGCGCCCATCCTTATTCCCTGTCCGTTCGATCTGTAGATGCTCTGGACCCCCTGCACCCATCAGCTCCTTCTCGATGTCTTCTTCCAGAGCACCACGAACTGACCCTGGTCATCGGCAGTGATAGCCTCACCCACCTTATCTCTGTAGGCTATCCACACGATCTTGCTTTTAGCCTTGTTGGCGTAGGTCACTTTACTAGGTTCGATCGAGACACACATGTCATTTTTGAATTGAAACACAGATCTGGGAAGTAAGCGGAAATTCTTTGCGTTTTGGACATACCCACATAATTTTGACATTTTTTGACATACCCACATAATACCCGTTTTTGACATTTTTGACATAATTGATTGGAAAATAACTAAGAAAACTTTATTAAAGATAACTTGCCATTGACGAAACAAGTTAACTCTTGGTATGCTCAGTTAAGAACGTACCGTATGGCTGGTTGTCTTTCGACTAATCATGACTTTTACCTTTTTCCTCCGGTATTTATACTACTTTCTACCGGAAGTGACTCGAGCAAAATTACTAATAAAATTAACATTTAGTATCCAAAAATACTCAAGTTCACAAACTACTTTGAATTAATTGAACATTCGAACTTTAAACAAAGAAACTGAAAGAGAAAACAGGAAGTTGACAATTTCCTGTATCTTTAAATAATATTGAACTTTGAACAGGAAAGACAGCAAACAAATCTTAACAATTTTGATCTGTTTACACAATTACTACAAATTAACTGAATATTATAATTTACAAATTACTGAAAATATTAAGCAAATTCCAAATCGACTTCGAACTGCTACATTTTATTCATAGCAGGAACATCACTCATACATTTTTAATGACATCCATTAATGTTTCGACATTATTACACCAGTATTAATTTTATGATTACTTTACGATTGACGATATCACAAAGGAAGCTGCAATACCTAAGCAAATAATTAATTTCCTTTGTTATATAAATTACCTACCAAGAAAGAAAATAGCAAGACGAACATTACTGAAAGTAAACATTCTTAATTGGTGTGTACGAAAGGCAAGCATGGCCGGAGATAAAAATCTCAAAATGTTTTGTTGTGAATGTAACTCGCTAACCGCAAATTACTTCACCTCAGTCCACACTGCTAAAGGTCACGACGTAGATATGCTCAGTCTTTTTAATTGAATGCAGATCTTAATTGATCGAAATTAGTAAAACTACGCAATCACAATTAATCGCCTTTTAAAATGATAAGTTTCTCGTTTTATTTAAACACACTTTTTATTAATTAGGAATTATCAATAATTATCTCAGCCAATCTCAATTCACACAAAATTCTCGCTCACTCACTCTTCTTTTCTTCCGAGTTGAATGCCAACAACCAGCAACCATGTTCGCCGTCAAACAAAAAGCATATTGCACGAGAAGCGTGCATCTCAATTTGAATAAGCCTCTTTCTCATATTGCCTCACATAAAATGAACGTTACAAATTGTTTGCGTTTCTGTCATAACTCCCACCAATTAAAGAGCGGAAGCTGCTTTAATTTTAATTTGAAACAATAAATTGACTACAATTTGACGTGGGTATCATGGGAAAACCCTCCACCTAACCTGAATAAGAATGTTTTTACTTTGGAGGGGGAAAACCAGATACAACTTCCGATAAAAGAAAGAAAATAAAAACTAAGGAAGTTCCATTCGGCCACCTTTCTTCACTACTCATTAAAACCTTTCCGGGATTTTCACTACCCTTCCTGATCTCGTACGGACGCCGTTTTCTCGTACAACTTTCTCCGCTTCCGTCTCCTGATCCATCTCCAAGGGATGAAGCCGCTGTACTGATCTCAGTATCTCTCCCTGGGCTATCTTGACTCGTGCCAAACGTTCCTCTCCATCTTTCCCTGGGATGAGTTCCAGGATTCGTCCCAATGGCCACTCCAGCCTTTTAAGGTTGTCACATCCTACGTAAACCAGTTCTCCAACACGCAATCTTCTCGTGGGTTTCTTCGGATGACGATTGACCATCATGCTGAGATACTCCTTTAGAAATCGATTCATTAGCTCCGTTTTAAGTTTCTTCACGTATTGATACCTCGTGCGCAGTTTATCCGATTCAGTCAGCTCTCCTTCAGGAAAATTGATACTCCCAAACGGATGAAGGAACAAAGACGGTGTAAGGGGTTCCAAATCCCCTAGATTTTCACTTACATAAGTAAGTGGGCGGTCATTCATCACCTCAGCAATCTTGGTGAGTGTAGTTCTCAGCTCCTTGAAATCCAAGCTCCCTTTACCAACCGTTCGTTTCAAGAGACTCTTCGCTGCCCCAATCAACCGCTCCCACCATCCACCCCACCAACTGGAAGTCACTGGATTGAATTTCCATTCAATCATGGATGTTTTCTCGTCCTCTTGTATACACTTCCAGTCCACCTTCTTGAATAAATTATCCGCTCCTCTGAAATTAGTGCCATTATCCGAGTAGATGATGGATGGACGGCGGTACTTCTCCACGAATTTCTCCAGCGCATTGATAAATGCCTTTGTGCTGATCTTCGTCACAGCTTCAAAGTGCACTGCTCTGTAGACAGCACATGTGAAAATAACGAGCCACGCCTTTTTTCCTCCTTTCATTGTAAGCGGTCCAGCTAGGTCAACTCCGATGACCTCAAACACCTCGGCATTTTTTATGCGGTCCAATGGTAACGGTGCAGCCTCAGGAACAATAGCTTTTGCTGTGAATCTTCTGCACTTCACGCATTTACTAATGACATTCCTCACAGTATGCCTGGCCTTTAGGATCCAATATTTTTGGCGTAACTTCACTACCAAAAATCCCACTCCTCCATGACAATAATCACGATGATAATCTCTAACAAGTTGTCGCACTTCCTCTCGTTTGTTCGGGAGTAGTATTGGATATTTGAAAGTCGGTGGGTCATCACGGTAGAGTAACCTGGTCTTCACGCGCAGAACACCCCAGTCATCCTCAAATACCTCCAATCCAGAAAGTCGACCACGATCATTTGCCGGAAATTCCTCACGTTGTATCTCTCGAATGAAAATTAATTCAGCACGCCGTAATTCTTCCTTACACAAATCTCCCTTCTTCCTCTTCTCTGGATCTTTGACAGACATATTATGTAGAAATCTTCTCACCCAAGCTGTTATCCTCACCATTCCACGAAAAGTGTGCGATTTCTGGATTTTCTTGCTTATAGCACAAGACGACACCTCCACGGGATACGATGACTTCTTGCGTTCCATTAACACTTCGGTTTCATTAGCTCTCTCCTCTGAAATAGGCCATCCACTCTCATCCTCACGAAGCCAGTCAGGTCCCTCCCACCATCGAGAATGTAATAACTGCGATGGTGTACAGCCTCGAGAAGGGAGGTCTGCAGGGTTTAATGCACCAGGAACATGCCTCCAGTCTTGCTTTTTTGTAGATTTATTGATTTCACGGGAACGGTTTGCAACATACGTTCCCCACTGGTCATCTCTGATAATCCATGCTAATGCTGTTGACGAATCTGTCCAGTAAAACTCCACAATATCCTCCAATCCAAGAGCCTTTTTCACAGCAGCAGCCAATCTCACACCAATTAAGCATCCCATAAGCTCCAACTTTGGAATAGTCATGGTCTTCACGGGCGCCACCCTGGTTTTTGCAGCAAGTAGCTTGACAGTCACCATGTCTCCATCCACAATCCTCAGAAACAGGCAAGTGGCAAAAGATCCTTTAGAAGCGTCATTAAAAATGTGTAACTGCCAATTTTCGATATCCATATCTCCAGCGGTTGATAAGCGAGGAATACGTATTTTCTCTAGATCTTGTAACTCCGCACACCACTTCTGGAACATTTTCCTCTCGGCCTCAGGTAATTCCTCGTCCCACTTCAATCCGCTGGACCACGCTCTTTGAAGTAGCAACTTCATTTTTAAGGTAGCTGGACAAGTAATGCCAATGGGATCAAAAATCTTGTGAAGTGTGGACAACGCACTTCGCTTGGTCACTTTCTCTGGAACTTTTATTCCACTTGTCTTCACAAACAGCTCATCGGTCCTTCTGTCCCACATCAATCCAAGCACAGATATTCTGTGCGTTGCCTCATCCTCAAACTCTCCAACATTTGAGAGCCACATCCTCAAGTCCATTCCTGCCCTCTTCATGATTTCTGTTGCCTTCTCCTTAAAATCCTGATAAGCCTCAGCTGTAGTCACCGAATGTACACAATTGTCCACATAAAGGGATGAAAGTAAGATATTCCCCATCTCCTTGTCTGCTTCTGGCAGTGTTGTTAGGTGAAAGTAGATTACAGCTGACAATATGAAGGGGCTGCAAGTAGCTCCGAACATCACGCGAGCATGTCGAAATTCCACTAGCTCCTTCATTTCTTCATTGCGCCACCATAAAAATCGCATCTTATCTCTGTCCTCAACGTGCACTCCGATCATCTGGAAAGCCTTGCGTATGTCGGACACAAAGGCAATCGGATTCACTCGAAATCTCTGGAGAAGGTCTGGAATCATGTTCACATTATTCTCTCCCGTATACAAACAATCATTTAAAGATGCATTTTTACCCACTCGACACGAAGCGTCGAAAACGGGTCTGACTGGCGTCGTCAGACTCTCCTTAATCACGGGACGATGGGGGAGATAATGCCTCCCCTTCTCATTCTCAATCTCATTCTCAATCTCATTCTCAATCTCAGATACTCTCTCAATGAAGCCCTCTGCTTCCCATTCTCTAAAGATTTTATTATAAGCTGAAAACAGCCCTCTTTCCACAAGCTTTCTTGAAGCCGCCTCTAGTCTCTTAAATGCCACTTCCCGGTTTGTCGGGAGCCTCAGTAAATTCTCCCTCCAAGGGAGCCTCACGGAATATCTTCCGTCCTCATTTCTCAAAATATTCTCTTGGAATTTAAGGGTAGCCATCTCCTTTCGCTTTCTCTTAGAACTCTCCTCGGATGGATCACAAATTCCGAGGGCCTCTAAATTCCACAATTTGGTGATGTCACCATCCACCACTGACATATTTAAATATGACAGCGCCTCATTTGCCTCAATTTGGACTTTGTCCAATTCACCCATCAGAGTCCATCCGAGTCTCGTTAAGATGGCTACTCCTCCACATTTAAGTTTCTCAATTCTCTCAGTAATGATATGGGGGTACAGGTCAGCCCCAATCAACATCTCAATCTCTTTGTTTCCACATCCTGCCTCTGTCAGGGCAATGCCCTTTTGCCTCAACTCAGTCACAATCTCAGGATATTTTTCACACATGTTGGGTAGCATGCCACTTATTTTCTGCTGATCTCTGATTTTCACGGTCTGTTGGAAATCTCCGGTCACTGATGATAACTCCACGTTATAGGTGTTATGAGAAACGGGTGTGGTGCGCTTATCGCCAAACAAAGAATGCGTTACGCGCTCGATTCCAGAGGGCTCCAATCTCAGTTCTCTTGCTGTTGATTTTAAAATATAACTTCTCTGGCATCCCTCATCGATAAATGCTCTCACAGTTTTCTCCAAGTTTCCGTTTCTCATTCGCACGAGCAAGGTCTTTAAAGCAACAGCACTTGAGCATTCCACATTAGCGCTGCTGGTGGTGGTTTGCACTTCGTTTTCAACTCTGAGCCTCTTAGGAGGAGATGGTTGACCTCCTTTCTCAAATTGCCTCCAATCACGCTTGATTTTGAAATCCTTGCACAAGACCGTAAGATGTTTTCCCTTGCAAGTTGAACATTCAACTACTCCTTTGCACTGAGATCCAAGATGTCTTCCTGTGCACCGGAAGCACAGCCCTTTCCTTTTCAAAATGTCTATCTTCTTGTCGTATGTCATGTTTCTCGCTCTGAAACAATCGGTCTGAAACTTGAACGGTCGCAAAACACACAGCCTTTCATCTCACTTGCATGAAAAGATGATAATGTTGGAATGCCAGATCCTCTCTCGTGCCTCTTCTCTCTCCGCCCATCATTTCCTCTGGAAATTTTCACGTGCCTGCTTCCTTTCTTATCATCTTGCACAAAGCTCCTTGTTAATTCAATTCTCTGTTGGATATCTACTTCTTTTCCGACAAACGACATAAGAAGATCCAGTCTTGTCTGTGGCGGGTTATCTTTACTTCCGTCGTGCGATGAGAGTGGGCTCCTCTGCCAGTTGTCTAAAATGTTCTCAGGAAGGCACGACTCCACTAGTGGAAATAGCCAAGTTGCCGGGTCAGCTTTCTCAAGTTGAAGTGTCTTCAAAGCCCTCAAGTGTGAATCCAATTTCATGTAAAGTTTCTTGACAGGTAGTTTATCTTTCGAATCGACATTCGAAATCACGAGCTTCAAAAGTTGCCTCAAGTACACTTGGAGCTGTATGTCATCATCTCCGTATCTGTTCCTCAGGGCTTTAATCGCGATTGGGTAGTTTTCGTTTGATGTTGGATAACCGTCGACAAGTTCATACGCATCAGTTCCAGGTTGCATGGAGTCAAGAAGATGCCATAGTTTGTCGCTTCCCTGCATCATGGGGTCTTCATCGATTTTTTGGAACTGAGCCCAAAATCCCAGCCAATCCTCCAGTTCACCGTTGAACTTTTTCAGTTGAATCGTCGGTAACTTAAAGTTTCTCACTTTCATCTCCGCGCCGTTACTTCCGGTGATACTCTCAGTAGTAGGTGGGGGTCGTTGTGGCAGCTTCTTCTCCTTTAGTTGACGGATGGTTTCCGCCCTGACTTTGAAATCTCCAATTTCATCCCATTCTTTATTCTCTACTGCTTCTGATGCATTCTCCGCTGCTAATTGCTCGATGATTTTATTGTCACGACCCTGGAGGTCGTCACATGTATTGTTAAAAAGCTTCATTTTGACATTAATCTCGTCCTCATCGAGTTTAGTTTGCTTCAAAAGCCCATCAAGTTCCTTGTAGAGAGTTTCGAACTCCCTCCTCACAGGTCTTCTCGCACGAGCAAGTGCATCCATTTTAACACCTTTGCAGCCTCAATCACGTCGCGGGGTCACCACTATGTTGTGAATGTAACTCGCTAACCGCAAATTACTTCACCTCAGTCCACACTGCTAAAGGTCACGACGTAGATATGCTCAGTCTTTTTAATTGAATGCAGATCTTAATTGATCGAAATTAGTAAAACTACGCAATCACAATTAATCGCCTTTTAAAATGATAAGTTTCTCGTTTTATTTAAACACACTTTTTATTAATTAGGAATTATCAATAATTATCTCAGCCAATCTCAATTCACACAAAATTCTCGCTCACTCACTCTTCTTTTCTTCCGAGTTGAATGCCAACAACCAGCAACCATGTTCGCCGTCAAACAAAAAGCATATTGCACGAGAAGCGTGCATCTCAATTTGAATAAGCCTCTTTCTCATATTGCCTCACATAAAATGAACGTTACAAATTGTTTGCGTTTCTGTCAGTTTAGTTAATGTATCCGTTGCAAATTTGACTACGATAAACATATTACAATATGTTTAAAGCATTTTCGAGTAAGAAGGCGGAACCATTTTGGACTTCATTCCATACACTACATTTCCTTTCCGTTTCGTTTCTGGGGCTTCAATTTCCCGGCGTCGTTTCTCAACCTCCTTGACATACCACTCATGTTCCTTAGTTTCACGTACCGTTTTGACGACTTTCCCCGTTGCCGCCCTTGCCTTATTCTTTGGATCGGTCTTTTCTTTATCCGCAGAGGAAGCACTTGTGAGGCTTTTACCTTGTTCAGGAGCGGGTTCAGACATGTATGACTGTACATTCCAATCCATATCAGCTATTGCACTTTTCCTCACTTTACTTTTCAGAAGAGGCTCAGGGTTCTCAGCAAAGGTTGCACTGATAGGACATTTCTTCACTGTGGCATGTGCTGCACTGGCATTCGATGTTCCCGGTTCACATTGGTTTGCGACTAATTCAGAACTTGTGCCGGCTCTCGTCGCGGTCACGGATTCGTTGATGGGCAAATCACTTGAGATTGTATTGGAATCTTTGATCACCGGGTGTGTTAATGCAACTTCTGGAGTGGCACGTACGGCATTTTTGCGGCCGATCGTTTGTATCTCGGTCTCCTCCTTCGAAACATTGAGACTTTCGTCTCGACTACATTGAACAGTTATAGCATCCTTTCGGTCCACACAGTTGTATGTTGGTCTGATATAATTTTCCTTAATCACAGACCACTCATTTTTATAATCTTTCGTCGGATTACACGTGTACACAACAGGAGATCCGTTGTCCGCTATAAAGATGGTATCGTAGAAGATAATTTGATAGGGCTTTTCGTCGTAGTGAAACTCTCGTCCCAACTCGATCGAGACACACATGTCATTTTTGAATTGAAACACAGATCTGGGAAGTAAGCGGAAATTCTTTGCGTTTTGGACATACCCACATAATTTTGACATTTTTTGACATACCCACATAATACCCGTTTTTGACATTTTTGACATAATTGATTGGAAAATAACTAAGAAAACTTTATTAAAGATAACTTGCCATTGACGAAACAAGTTAACTCTTGGTATGCTCAGTTAAGAACGTACCGTATGGCTGGTTGTCTTTCGACTAATCATGACTTTTGCCTTTTTCCTCCGGTATTTATACTACTTTCTACCGGAAGTGACTCGAGCAAAATTACTAATAAAATTAACATTTAGTATCCAAAAATACTCAAGTTCACAAACTACTTTGAATTAATTAAACATTCGAACTTTAAACAAAGAAACTGAAAGAGAAAACAGGAAGTTGACAATTTCCTGTATCTTTAAATAATATTGAACTTTGAACAGGAAAGACAGCAAACAAATCTTAACAATTTTGATCTGTTTACACAATTACTACAAATTAACTGAATATTATAATTTACAAATTACTGAAAATATTAAGCAAATTCCAAATCGACTTCGAACTGCTACATTTTATTCATAGCAGGAACATCACTCATACATTTTTAATGACATCCATTAATGTTTCGACATTATTACACCAGTATTAATTTTATGATTACTTTACGATTGACGATATCACAAAGGAAGCTGCAATACCTAAGCAAATAATTAATTTCCTTTGTTATATAAATTACCTACCAAGAAAGAAAATAGCAAGACGAACATTACTGAAAGTAAACATTCTTAATTGGTGTGTACGAAAGGCAAGCATGGCCGGAGATAAAAATCTCAAAATGTTTAGTTAATGTATCCGTTGCAAATTTGACTACGATAAACATATTACAATATGTTTAAAGCATTTTCGAGTAAGAAGGCGGAACCATTTTGGACTTCATTCCATACACTACATTTCCTTTCCGTTTCGTTTCTGGGGCTTCAATTTCCCGGCGTCGTTTCTCAACCTCCTTGACATACCACTCATGTTCCTTAGTTTCACGTACCGTTTTGACGACTTTCCCCGTTGCCGCCCTTGCCTTATTCTTTGGATCGGTCTTTTCTTTATCCGCAGAGGAAGCACTTGTGAGGCTTTTACCTTGTTCAGGAGCGGGTTCAGACATGTATGACTGTACATTCCAATCCATATCAGCTATTGCACTTTTCCTCACTTTACTTTTCAGAAGAGGCTCAGGGTTCTCAGCAAAGGTTGCACTGATAGGACATTTCTTCACTGTGGCATGTGCTGCACTGGCATTCGATGTTCCCGGTTCACATTGGTTTGCGACTAATTCAGAACTTGTGCCGGCTCTCGTCGCGGTCACGGATTCGTTGATGGGCAAATCACTTGAGATTGTATTGGAATCTTTGATCACCGGGTGTGTTAATGCAACTTCTGGAGTGGCACGTACGGCATTTTTGCGGCCGATCGTTTGTATCTCGGTCTCCTCCTTCGAAACATTGAGACTTTCGTCTCGACTACATTGAACAGTTGTTGCATCCTTTCGGTCCACACAGTTGTATGTTGGTCTGATATAATTTTCCTTAATCACAGACCACTCATTTGTATAATCTTTCGTCGGATTACACGTGTACACAACAGGAGATCCGTTGTCCGCTATAAAGATGGTATCGTAGAAGATAATTTGATAGGGCTTTTCGTCGTAGTGAAACTCTCGTCCCAACTCGATCGAGACACACATGTCATTTTTGAATTGAAACACAGATCTGGGAAGTAAGCGGAAATTCTTTGCGTTTTTGACATACCCCATGGAGGGGCGAAAGCCGGCAAAGTCATCTCTGACATCGCCGCGATCATTCCCAAATTCAGTGATTTGTCTCACAACCACCGAATGTCATACGTCGTGCACCATAGCGTGAAAATATATGTTATACGCCGCGAACAGAAAATCAACCTCTGCTCTCAATGCAGGATTTGCACAACACACAAATGTATCCCATTTGTATGCTTTCTGGGTTTCGTATTCGACCTGAAGTTATACAACTACTGGACCCTCCAAATCGACATCACAGTTTCGAAATTTGATAATGGACGAACTATTCAAATCCACATTTTGCCCGCTCATACAAGCAATGGTGATTTTAACAAGCTTAACATTTGTCAGGTCTCTCTCCTTTGCCAACTCCATCTTCACCTCATCAGAAATTGCTCCATGTTTTTTGGGCTCTGTGAGTTTTCTAATAAATTCCCTCGTTCTCCACGCTAACCAGTTTATTGCTCCGCAAGTCAGTTTTCGAATTCGCTCCTTTTGTACCAATTCTCCTGCTTGCGCCTTCGAATCAATCGAATTGGAACGCTTGAAAGCACTTTAAGGCACACAGTATTGAAAAGTCTCAACAAGTACTTCAATTGCGAAGCGGCAAAATTTGTGATGTTAGTTGATCAGAGGATCGAAGAAATCACAATGGAGAAACACCCGATGAATGCTATGAGCCGAGGTGACGAAAAACACCGAATGATTCTCAATAAAGCAATGACTGACTCCACGCTGGCAAGAATTATTACGAATGTTTTGATGTCTGATAGTTGTGCATTTCCTAAAAAAATGAATGGGATATTTAAAACCGATTTCAATTGAAAATAAATGTGTTTGAAAGTCACACAACTTTATCCATATGAAATTAATTGTTACCTAGATACTGGAAAAAACCAAATTGAAGATCCCAAAATATGTTATTTACTGACTTCTGACTGTTAGAAATCGGAAACCTGATATGAGGTTGGGTTTAACACAAACAATGAGTGCGTTGCAAGCCGTTCTAAAAACGGATGGCAAATATAAATAATTTCACCGAAAATATCGAGAAAAAAAATTCTGCTGCGAAATGAAAAACTGATGTCGGACTGTGGAATATACGGCCTACAATACTATACACTACACTGAGTTTGTTCTAAATATAAAACGAAGTTGTTTACTATTGTTTTCAGAAAACACAACTACATATGTGTAATCAAATACTTGAATGAGAATAAGTATTGTTATATGTTTCAAAATGGTAGCGACATAGCGTAGAAAGACCCAGTTCGCGAATAATATATGATCAGTTTCTTTTGTTTATCTGCAATACATGAACCTCAAACTCATCAACATTACTAATCAAATTTATTAATGCCGCCAAAGACTTAAGGGTTACGCATGCTTAATTGGTTTTTAATGCTAACGCAGTTGCCGTTGCGCTGATGCGATAAGCAAACGATTTGATCAACGAATCCAAATCCTTCCAAGCCGGAGAATGTAATGGGGGTATGTGTCAGTGCTCTAAATTACGAGTGCATTTAAAAACATATTCTATGCATGGTCTCATCGCTGAAAATATGATATTTTGTACTTTGGATAAGGTAACACATTGCAGTATGATTTAAAAGGAACCAAGTGGAGCGAATATGCCTTACTCATTCAAGGAAGACGCAGTAGTCTAAAGAACGCTTGCATGCAGTTTTATGGCCGACAACTCATATACATCCCATTTCAAACAATGTGATAGTAAAAGTTTAAAACGCTGCCAGCACCACATTTCATCAGCTGCATGCAGTCGTCCCATCCCAACTTTCCGGCATACGATGTTCGAAGGAATTTGTTCTTCCCTGTAAAGGCCGTTTCATTAGTTGTATATATTATCTAACTGGCCGTAGAATGAAATATAACTTATCGGCATATTGGCTACTTACATTACATGAGGATTTTTGCAATGCAGTACAAATGCAATATAAATGGCAGGATCACACCTGGGCAATATGTGGAATCCATAGTTGAATTTACACCTCTTAAATATATATATTTTGTATTATCTAAACTATTGAAATAAGTATTCCATGTATGTCTTTAATCATCTATTTGTCAAAATGTTCTGGCCAAATTTGGTGTACACAGGTTGTACTTCGATGTAATAACCAAGTCATTTAACAACAGTATTTGAATACACGCTTGCCCTTTGAAAGAGCTTGCCTTACTATTAAATTAACATTCTCGCTTAAATTATAACACAGTAACACAGTATGAAGCAGTAACAAAATCATGTACTTCAAAATCAGGTACACAGTTCCCATTCCTTACCCCAGAATTTAGGTAAACTTTCTGCTTCAAATGCATTGATCCAAGTTTCTCCTTGGCAATCGATGTGCGTAGTTCCAATCAATTAGTACCAATCTGTGATCAGACATGAGGGTACCTATCTAAAAACCGTGGACTATGGCGGTCTTCACAACCAACATTCAACCAAGCTCGGCGATATCTTTAGACACTCGCGGTGGAATTGACAGGCATCAACGCAATCACGCGGTGACTAGTTTCGACAATTTTTACATTTTCATGATATCTATAAATCTATAGCGTGTTGCAGTGGCAATACATATTTCAGTAATACATTTGTGACTTTGTCGAATGTAAGTTTTCCATGAGATACGTCGGGTGGTTGGATGGTAGTCCACAATCGTGTTAGGAATTTCATTTGACCAATTGCCACTTTACGTACCATATTTCTGCTTTTACAACTGTCCCTCTGGGTGCTTTATTTGTGTATTCAGTATATATATTTTGCTACAGTAAATTTTTGAACTGAGTAATTGCAATTAAAGTGATGACTGAGAACTACAGAATTATAGTGATGATAATCATTATGCGTTTATAAAAGTATCGTTAATTAACCACATGGACCTATTGATAACGTCCTTTTGGTGAAGTAAGCAATCATTCTAATCAACACTTAAATACCAGTAACAACTCGTTATCATATATCAGACCTTCCCAACGTCAAGTAGCAAAGACATAACACGCTGGATGTCTCAATATTTAGCGCATGTACCCAACTTTGTTTAATCTTTTCTTTACAATCATTTATACATTTTCGGCTTTGTGATAATTTGGATGATGTAACTGTTGTAATCCAATAATAACGGCATGTAAGTGTCGATAACAGTAAGGGAAGAATGCACTGCCGTCCAATTTGTACCAAAGCGTCCTCCAAAAAGCTTATGTCGGCTCACTTAATGACCCACACAGCTGAAACGTTTCACAGTTATGAATTATGCGGCACAAGGTTCAACTGAGGAGGCTCTCTGCGGTACCATACGTACATGCACTCAGGTGAGAAAACGTATATTTGCAAAATGACGAACAACGGATTTAGTAGAGGCTCTCACCTGAGAGGGAATTTACGTACGCATTTCCAAACAATGTTTTAGACATATTGCTGCAATCTCTGCGAAATTAGCTTGAGTCATGCGAACCTCATTCATACGTCATACGGTTAAACATTGCGGCATTCGTCAATATCACTTTACTCTATGTTCCCAGTCGTTTGTATATAGACCAAACCTATGGGGTCACCAAAAATCAGTGAACGGAATGGAAGCGGAAAACAGAATTATATGTTTCTTTTGTCCGATCAGTACAAGCAATCTTTAAGAGCATTGGCTACAGAATACCACGGAGAAGCCAAATGACTGTAAGTTATGCGGGAATAAGTTCCGTCAGACTGATTTCATTAAAATACCTCGTGCGACCGCATTCAGAAATCCAACCACACAAGTGTGAGATATGCGAAAAGCGATTTAGTATCAAATCCACCCCCACCACTCATATGATAAACTACACAAACGAGAAGACGTACAAATGCACCGTCTGTCAGGTCAGATTTACTCGTCCTGCAAGTTTATCAAACTATTTAGTTGCGCGCCATTGGCAACATCTTTAGTTGTTAGGATTGCAGTGGAGTACATAGACACATGGAGGATGTCAGCACATACGTAATTAAAAATGATTGTCTCTTTGTAAACCGTTGCAACCTACTGAAATGCATCCAAGTAGTGTAACTGCATTTAAAATGCATAAATTACAATCCGTAACATTTCCACTAATTGCCAACTCTAAATATATTTATTTTAAGATAAGTACGGTTTCTTCGAGGTTTTCTCAGATTCTTTGAAACATACCAAGGTGAAGCCACGTGAATGTATACAGTGTCCCTACACCGTAGCTAGCCATTCGCTTCATTTGTTTCTTTAAATGCCCTTGCTGTGAGATTGATTCACCACACCCCGAGCGTTTGTAAGCCCGCTCGTTGGCATGACCTGTCAGATGACGCTGAAGAGTTGACGACTATGTGAAATCGTTTTGACAAAAGCAGCACTATTACAGCCTTTCGTTGGAGTGAATTCGTTGGTGAACCCTGAGCCCTTAATTTCGTGCCGGCCGTTCTGTGCAAGCTGCGCACTTAGGCGGCTTCTCTCCGGTATGTACCAACATATGAAAACGTTGATACATTTGATTTTGGAACCACGGAGAACATATATCACATCGGTATGGTTTTTCATAGCTGTGGTTATGTACTGCTTATCCATGTGTGATTTGAAAAACGCTTTAGAGCAAAGTGTACATCTCCGTTCTATGTTTTTTGGTGTGCACTCTTCATGCGACTCCGGTTCTTCCATTGAAATTTCAAATTGTCGGTTGTAACCAAAATGCTTCACTGTATTCTGAAAGCTCTCACTTTGCCAAACTAGTAAGGTGTAAATGTTTAATACATGACTACTGGAAGTGCAATGTATGCCAAATTAACAAATAAAGCACGCAGATGACCAATTTCAATATCTTGTAAGCTCAACTTGAACTTCCCATTGAATTTATACAATAAAAGTTTTTGCCCTCCCAGGCTCCACCCTGACGACAGGGGAGTGATTTGACCCATTGTGCGTTGGCAAAAACGATCGTCTTGAACTCCTCTACTCATTTCCACAATAAACTTTTTTCACCATTTTTTGACCAACACCACCTCAAAGTCGTCGACGCCCCTACTTCCTGACCAACGTTATCGAGGTGTGTTTTAATACGGCTTAAGTTTTAATAATGTAGCGCTTTACAGGCGCCTGCATATCACTCCCACAAAATATTCTATTTGCTTTTGATTCGGAAAAATGGTGTGATCAAAAATATACAGAAGTATAGAATATATTATACTTGATAGTCAGGGGATCTACAGCAAGTCGAATCGTAAGCTCAAGAGATCTAATGATGTCAGGTATATTAAATAATTTATATAGCTTTCTTCATGTTGTTTACACGAGTCCTGAGTGGTTAGCTGGAACAAGCTTTGCAAAATTACGAAACGAATTAGGTGGTACATATGGCTAAGATATATGAGTGCTGCTTGTCTTTCCGTATGGGACGTGAAACGGAATTACAGTATAACGACTTTGGCAGGATTGCTAAACTAAAGCCGTTTAGTGTAATAGATTTACACAGAAGCAGGAACAAGCCACAAATTGACATTGCCTTACATATCCGAAAATGTGAAAAGGTAAAGGATAGTGGTGTTACGCATGCCCGATCGCATCATGGTTTCCACCGAATGGAAACACGAGGTTGCTAGCAAACGAACAATACATCTTGTACGAACATTATCTAGTTTTTTACTAGCCCGTTGGCTACAAAACTTTGGGATTTTTTCTAAACGTCCACAGCAAGGACATTGTCGGCCAGCAAGGACGTTGTCGGACAGCAAGGACATTGTCGGCCAGCAAGGACATTGTCGGCCAGCAAGGACATTGTCGGCCAGCAAGGACATTGTCGGCCAGCAAGGACATTGTCGGCCAGCAAGGACATTGTCGGCCAGCAAGGACATTTGGGGTCCGCAGGTGCATTTTGTGATTTTATCTCAACACATAATTTGGATGATCAGGGATTTTAAGTTTTCCCAAGTATGTGCAGCAGCGATATTTTTGCCATCGAGATTTTTTTTGTCAGCACAAACATGTATACATCCCAATACTTTGCAATGCGTGAACACATAGCTCTCACACCTTTCAGAGTTAAACACCAAACACGAGCAATACCAGCAGATTTCCTGTCCCACTATAAACTGTGTGAATGGAAAAAATTTGAATCTTCGCGAAATGAAAACACAAACGAATAAATCGCACAAAAAGATTAAAATATGAGCTGGTGGCTAACTGATTGGATATATTGAGCTAACGAATGGTTATGTGCACTAAAATCCCAAAGGAGCTATAAGGCACCTGCATTAGTCCTGCAAAAGTATGTGCAGCTGCAACTACGATATACGCGTCGGAATCGAAATGAGGGCGGTGACACATTTCCCGGCAAGGTAGGCCCCGGATGGAATACGCTGATAACGACCGAGCCCTGAAAACCGCAATATGTTCGGGGCTACGCTGTACAACTCCGCATTGAATGCTGCAAATGACTTGGAATTGAACTCAGCAGTGTTTATTTGAAACGAGTTTTGTCATTCGTCAATTAATGATGTCTTCGTAAATTTATAAACAGTGGTTCATCGTCACAGCTGATACGATTTAGTGTCTTATTTTTTTCATACACGATTATTTTCATCATAACTGCCGCCAACAGTGAATATGCTTAACGTACGATGGACTAGCTTGAATTGTCATTAGCTATTAGCTGGCAAACCATTTTACTTACTCCCGCAAAATAAGTTTGTCGGAAATCATTGTCCTCATGGTATTGCTAACTTCATTTAATACGTTTTCCGGCCAATAGCTTCTATTTAAGGACGTGTGATATTGGGAAATACGCCGTTTACAATATACAGCTGATGCAGCAAGCATAAAGTAGGAAACTCAAGGCGGGTACAGTAATTGTTAAATAAGGCGGTTAATTGTCGTTAAATTTAAAAACTGAGACCGTTAATGCTTTCATCAGGTTCTGGAGCATCGATTGACACCAAATTTGGAATGTGTTGGTGTAATTTTGCATGATTTATGCGTAATTTTAGCAATCAATGTCGTATACATACTTTAAAACATGAATACTATTTTACAAGTCTGGTGTCAATCAATGCACCAGAGACTGATGAAGGCATCAACTGTCTCAGTTTTTAAATTAGTTGCAATTAACCACTTTATTTAACAATTACTGTACCCGCCGTGAGTTTCCTACTTTATGCTTGCTGCATCCGTAGCAAATATGACTACGATATTGAAATATGATTATATCATTTCTGAATAAGAAGGCGGAATCATTTTGGAGTTAACACCATATACAACTATCCCCTTCCGTGCCGTTTCCTTAGAGTCGATTTCCCGGCGGCGTTCCTGACCCAGTAAAACACGTTCCTCATATGCTTTTGCTGCACGGTCAGTTTTGAATCTGCTCGCAGTTGCCACATTTGCTTTATTCTGTTGATGTTTCCCATTTCGTGCAAAGGAAGCACTTTTACAGCTTTTACTCTGTTCGCCAGCGGGCTCAGTCACCGACTTTTCATCAGAATTCTGTTCACTCTTCCGTTTACTATAATTTGGACATTTCGAAATAAATGAATTAAAGACGAAAATTCAAATATGATATGTGTTACAAAATTGTTTTGACATTCAATAATTGTTTAAAATTATATTGCGTTACAAATTCGGAAAAAGAAACCACGGTGGGCTACTGTTGTTGTGGGTATGCATGTACTACATTGAATGAACTAATACATAATATAAATAGGAAATATTCCACTATTTTGTGCTTTAGTGAAAAGCAGTTGTAATGTTGGTTGTGATTCCCATATGAATCTAGTCATAGTAAATATTTACGATCCTAACTACATCGTCGTTATCTTTGTGCTCAAATGTCACGTTTTAATATGTTTGGAGTAATTGCATACAATGCTTCACAACGTCCACAATGTGTTACTCGTGACGGCCGGTTTGTCGGTTGTATTTATTTGTTGACAACTAGCATCGTTTAACTCATTAACAGTAAGTCATCAATTGCGAACTCGTTTTTGGAACACTTTGTTATTTAGTTACTGCTTAATAAAAAGGGATACAATTCTCTGCAGGCAAAAATTGAATTACAGGCAAAGTTTTTCCCGGGGCAAATATGTTTGAAAATGCAGTAGTTAAATGGCTTGCTTATTTAATCGCGATTATTTAATTATTGCGGTTATTGATTATTTAAGCTCTGAATACGCCACAAGCTAATGTACGAATTCACAATAATTTACGAAAGGATACTACACATTGCTAAGACAGTTGAATTCTTTTTGTATAATTGTTAACTTATTAAATTTAAACCTCACATTTTTAGCCTTAAGATTATTCCCATTTCAGCAAATGATTGTTAGAAATTACATTACAAATAATACCGGCATTTACTTAGACATAGCTGCTAGGTGGCATCCTCCCGCTGTGATTGTGTTTATACTGTAACATTGTGGTCGGAGCCCCGGGGGATAGCGGTGACGACTGGAAAGGGTCCCCCGGGGTCTCACACTCGATTGTTTAGCGGTGAGTGCCTGGATTTGTACGATCGTCATAAGTAGATGGTATGTGGATATGCATGATGAGTATACAAATAAAGACGTGAAAATTGGTTACGATTTTACTGGTTTATTTTCAAGTGAAAGAAAATGCAACGGAGAGGTCGACTGATTTCCAGAAGGGGAATCAGTGGACTTTCGAGCTGATGGTTTGCTCTTCAATGAGAGTCTCTTGAGGGACTCCTGGATAGATTGATTCTTAATTGAGTTGAATGCCGTGCTGCTCTCGCAGCTCACATTATATACACGAAGCATGAGGAAAAAACACTTCATAATTATTGTACTTAAGATTAATACACACATTCATAAAACCTATTTATGGTCGAATTGTGGTAGATTTCAACATTTTTAGCAAGAGAGAGAGCGACTGGAAGAGCGTGAGAATGACAAGCACAAGGCTAATCGTCCTCACCGCATCGTGTTTTTAGCACTTTATCTAATTTGGAACCATTTTTCAATATTTTCTGTGGCTTTCCTTACACAGAACTGAACAATGCTTTTGCCTCAATAACAATAACTGGCATAAGCCAGTTATTGGGGATGGGCCATCAAAATGATGATGATGATCCCCTTTTTTCTATTTTTGCCCCTTTTTGCCCTTCGTGACAGTGGGCAAGGGAATCATGCGGCCACTTATGCCACAAATTCCCCCACGTTTCAAAACGACGACTCGATTAAAGAGCTCTTGTCTGATTTTGGTCGTTTGAACATTTCTAGGCTTTATGGACGCATACAAGTTTTTACTTACTTTCTCTCTCGTGTAATTCCTACGTTACACCACAATTCTCACATATATTTACAATATTCTACGTACTTATCCTATTATAAATTTTACTTATTCGAATGGTTACTGTATACCAATTTTTTTTTTCATTATCGGATTACGATTTGGAGATTACGACCGTGGAAAATTGAATTTAGTTTGGTTTTATATGAATTACTATTTATTTATTTGAAAACGGGAGAATTGTCTGGAATAACTCAGAATTTTGCCTTGACCTTTCTTTTGTGGTCGTTTATCTAACTTTGAATATACATTTGCTATAACTATATTGTTTTTATACACCTTATAACTCAGAAATTGTGTACTTTTACGTACGCATTTAATTTATTACCTTGAGATTACACAAAAAATGGTTTATGTTTGACAATTGTCACTAACTACATGAATACATAGATACATAAGAATAAATTGTCCTGCTTCTGTATATACCTTATTTATTTTTCATCATCATCTTTTGCACTGCTCATATGGAAATTATCATGATCATTGCCATAAGCATGTTAAACGCTTTGGGATGTGTGTTTTGTTATGTGTTACCTTTGGGGAAAGTGAGCTGTTAAACTGTGTATTTTGTAAATGTCGAATTTAGGATTTACCACATGTAGTAGAATGAAAATGATTCGGTGGTAATGATTGGAATGAATGATTTTGGTTTTTCGCTACTTTGTGCGGACGCTTCTGTGCGTTTTTGAGCTTATAGTGGAGCGAATCATATGAATTCATGAGGGCACGGCGTTTTCTCATGTGTAATATACTTTATTTGGATGTGGTTAAATGGTCGCTTATCAGGCCGAGTTTGTAATGCAGAAATGTTTCACGTATATGAGTCATGCGATTTATCGGTGCAATTTATTCAAATTTTATGGCAACGATAATGCCCAAATATTAATGCGATTTTGAATGCTTTGGAGTCAAATTTGGTTTTTCCTACCGTATCTTTCTGGTTCCTGATTTTCTACGCTCTGAATGAGTTAAAATGACTATGATTTAGTGATAACTTTTATTTTTATATATTCCTGACGAATTTTGACGTGGTTCTGTGTTGAACTATTTTATGAACTCTTGACCGGAATCGGATTTGCAATTTCGAGAAATGAATGGGTTGCGATACATGATAATGTGGCATGAATGAAAATTTTGCATGTGATAATTATTTGATTTGTTGATTTGGATTTCATGATTTGAAATTCGGGGTTTTGATTATGAAATTTCTGCCAATTGTGGATTTTTATTATTCCGAATATTTTGCTGATAGGGAATGTGAGTTTTCTAATTTGCATGATTATGGTTACATTTTTACCGTAAGACTCGTAGCTACCAAAATGATGAATGTTTAATAATGAACGTATTTAGTATTGAATTATATATATATTTTTTTTGTTTCCTGATGGTTCAAATGCGTCCCCTTTTGTAAGGATTGGGATTATTAATGTGACAATTTCTACTTAACTGTGGTTTTTTTTCTAGATGTCCCATTTCATGAGGTATATTTTTTATAGGTAATGGTAATAGTTTTAAGTCGTTATTTTAGCTTAGTACGTGGCGATGATGAGAGTGAGATGATCTTGCGCATTATAGAATGAAAAGGTCTAACAAGTGAGAGAAAGTCGATTCCTTTGGTTTCTAAACATGGTCAAAAAGCAGGTCGTTAGCATGGGTGTCCGCTCATCGCTTTACTACATAATTAGGGGGTGCCTTAATGGTTTCAAGTGGAATGTGAAATGAAATGCCTTTAACTGACTTGTATGGGGCGTCATGCATTTGGGAATGCAATTATTATAACTGGAATTTTCCGGAACTTTTAAATGGACGTTAAAAGAAGCGTTTTTCGCGTAAGACAGAATGGATTTGGCCTTCCCTACGGGATTCTCATAGTAATTTTTAGGAACGTAATGATTCGTGCGATTTTTGGAAATGTTTGGAAATGTATTTTTATGTAATTGGTAAAAATGGGTTTTATGTGGGACAAATACACTTATCGGGAGCAGGAGGAATTTTAGCTGTATTTTTACGTGGGTTAGAATGTTAGATACTGAGTTGGAAAAGGGCCCCTTTTTACTTTGACAGGATTTATATTCTTATTATTCATGTCTTATTACAAAAAATGATTAGTTTAGTTCTAAGTCGTAACAAAAATTTTCTTATCATCTGGTTTGATCGACTGGGGGGTACGGATAAGGCACAGATAGACCCGACTCGCCACTGTGGGCCCACGGCGTATCAAGCACAGATTTTTGGAGACCATGTCGGTTTCCTCAGGAGAGATTCTGGTACAGCGTTACGTAGGAAGCGTAGCCTGTCCAAGGGACTTCTCCATGCCCCCTTACCTCGGGTTCTAAGCCGCGAGCGCATCCGGGTGAGTGCCTTTAATTAAAACATTTACTGGGATTTTTGTCCCGAACAACACAAGTTAATAAAATACTTACTGGCTTAATTAATTTGTGGAGTGTGAAGTCACCGTGGACTCTCTTATGGGTCCGCTAAAGTTTATGAGCCTAAATGTGCACTGGCTATGGCGGAGAACATGATAGCGAGGATGAGGGGTAATCGTGTGTCGTTTTTACTCGTATCTGGTTTAACTCCGGTCTTTAGTGGCATTATGGTTCAGTATGCTACTTTCGTTTGCTTTCTGGAGACTCGTGATTATAATCAGTGAGAAATACAGAGTGTTGCTTGTAATGACGGTTTATCAGGCGATCTGGATGAAATTACGGTGGCCTATTGCTTTTTTGAGAGAAATCGTGAGTGTAGGCAGTGATATATTTCAGGGCTGGCAGGCCCTCTTGTTACGGATTGGCCTTTGTGGAAATCCAACTTTCTATCTTTCAGAATTTATCTTTGAATTCAAAACATAAAATTGTTGACATTAACGCGTTTCCTTGTGAATTCGACTGCATACTCTCAACTGGGACATTGTTTCGATTGCGACAAGTCAAGTTCATCAAGTACTTTAGGGACCAATCCCAATTTTATTTTAAAAGTACACGATAATATCGAGTGAAATCTACGTGAGCGGGACCTCCGCTTTGCAAGGAAAGCCTAAGAAGGCTGCACAACAGATTGTAGGAAATATCATGATTTCATTGTTTTAGTTTTCTCCGAAATCTTCAGCGAAGACGTTGCGATAACTGATTGATCTGAATGTCTTGACGTGCTACGACCAGTGTGCACGTTACCTGGTGGAATTTTCTCCAGCGTTTTTGTCGATCCAGTCCTGGTAGGCAACCTCAACAAAAACAGGTATAGTACTTTTCCAGTCTACAGACATCGAATTCAGAAAGCTTTGCGAGAAAGTGCTTAGGTCGCACGTTTCACCGCTTCTTACTATAATTTTGATGGCAAAGTCACCAGCCTTAGGGTATTGATCATCAAACAATTCCGACACTTTTGCCGAAATGTCTCCGTGAGTCTGTTCTTCCTCTAAATCTTCTAACTGTCTTTCTATTTCGCAAAACAGCCACCTGGTTGCCGCTGTCGCTTCTCCCAGTACAACATGCTTTGCGGTTTTACATTTGCTTGCTCGGATAAGGGAAGCCATTCTGACAAATCCAGCACTTGTAAGGCCGCTCTCTCGAACGTGCGTGATTCAAAATATTATTTCTTTGTACGTGCTGCCGTGCTACCCCAGGGTACTCAAGTAATCTACTTTTCGTCGGTATGGGTTGAACAGAGAAGCTATTTGTTCTATCCTATATTGGTAAACTGGCAATGGCAGCGTTTACACCTTTAAGTCGTCTCCCTTGAATGGACCTTTTTTAACTTTTCCTCTCAGACAACGTTACCAAACAAAATAGCCACTTAAGGTAATTACAACTGGTGTGAGCGGCCGCACAACAGATTGTAGGAAATATCATGATTTCATTGTTTTAGTTTTCTCCGAAATCTTCAGCGAAGACGTTGCGATAACTGATTGATCTGAATGTCTTGACGTGCTACGACCAGTGTGCACGTTGCCTGGTGGAATTTTCTCCAGCGTTTTTGTCGATCCAGTCCCTTACATTGTGGCGAAGACAGAGGGTTAGGGCGTGGTCAGTCTCAGTGACCAGTTTACTGCCTGCGACTAGTCGTACTTGGTGGCGGAGTTATATTTAAGGATCGAAGATGTCCTGTGTCGAGCCATCAGGATTGTAGAAACACGACACTTGTGTCGTGGTCTCTTTTGACGTCCAAGTCGGGAGAATTCTCGCCGGGATACGTGGACGTGTCTTTTAGTCGAGAGAATGGCCGTGTACACTGAAGGTCCACTCGGTAGCTTGAGTGACGAGTGTTACTATGTATCCTGAGTATTAGTATCCTTGGGGGATTTGTCGGATTCGCTTGGGGATTTCATGGTGCGGTCAGTCTCAGTGACTCACAAGATAATCTTGCCGGCATCACATGTGCCTGGTGGCAAGTTGCTGCGTTCAGGCGGAAGATATTTTGTTTATGGTTGACGTTAGATGTCATTGGCTTCGTGTGACAGAAGTTTCGTAAGAAGCAATCATCCTCGGGAGGAGACGTTTTTTGATCGTTGTCACAAGGCGGGGTCATCTGCAAATCAGGCTCACTGATTGCCTAGCATTTTGAGTCCGCGTTGGACTAGGTAACCTGGATTGGTCTGATGGTTTGTTCGCGGTGGTATGAGCCGAACCTGTCCCTTACATTGTGACGAGGCAGTGGACTAGCCATGAAGGCTATTGCAATGAAGTGTTTAGATCTTACGATTCGTTAGAATCACGCTGGTCTATTCTTGCATTGTACTTAAGAAGGCGCATGATTACCGACCGTGACCGCTGTGATTAGGAACGGGTGGTTCTGAATCGGGAACTGCCTTCAAAGTCCAAGTACGTGGAAATGTTCGTCTCAAGACTGATGGAATAATTTCAGAACTGTTCCAATCTCATTTGATTACATTTTGCGGTGTTGGAGATTGGACAAACATTCGTTTATCGTATTTAAGGTAAGCTGGTCTATGGCTGCAAATGTCCATTTTCTTCTGGTGCTTTATAGTTCAAGAGGTTTTAGAATATTTCTTTAAAGTTGTATGTGGTCATTCTCAGTGACTCACGATGTTGTCTTGCCGGCGTTACATTTACCTGGTGGCAAGTCGCGATATTTGGTATTAAACAATTGAATTTAAATAATCGTCATAAACGTTGCCATATTAAGCGCGATATACTGGCGAAGAAAGGTGGGTAGCGGGGGTGACCCCTCTCTCCCAACTTTAGAGAGACCCTCGTATATTATCAGTCACCTTATGATAGCGCCTATTTTCCGTAACGGGACAGTAGCTGCAGAGGAACTGGTTCGGATAACGGATAATGGGCAATTTCCCCCAACAGAGCTTTAAAGAGAGGAACTCCAGCAGTATTCATCGCGTGCCCATAGGATTGGTTTCCTTCTTGTATGTATGTATGAGTCGATATGATAACGGCTGGACTCTGTTGTTAGCACTAATATATGCTCTTCGAGAAATTGGTAGTTACCCCGTCCTTCTTAGGGTTCCGCGTAAATTTTTTGGATGGTCTGGTTAATTTAGTAGCGTCGATGCTACGGAGCTACCTGCAGTATCTTCATTTTCCTATGGTTTTAGATGGACATGGTGCGAGTCGGCAGATATACATTGACTTTGACTGCTATTGTTTATTATTGTTGATTTGAATGGTCGTTTATTTGACGCGTTTTCGTGAGAAAATCAACGTGGATTGACAGCATGGGCCAGTCTCAATGATCTGTAGCGCTGGTTTGCTTACATTGCTAGTGGCGGCGATCCATGATCACTTTCCCAGAGAGAACTGCTATCATGTCCATGAAAGATTAAATCGGCTCTCTTGCAGTACTGGTGGAATGGTTCAATTCTGGTGGTCGGAGTAGTCTGATGTGTTCGCGGTGGGGCGAGTGTTTGAATCTCGTCACAAGAGGAGATTACTATCACACAGGATGGAGAGGTGTTCTGCATCAATGAATTTCAGGTGGTGACTGGTGGTTAAGATTTCAGTAATCTGATCTGGGCGAGTAATATGGGATCGAATCAGTCTCAGGGACCCGGTGAAGGACCTCGCCGGCTTTACATTGCCTGGTGGCGAAGGTGAAGTTTATTGGGAATGCCAAGAGAATGATATAATTGGTGTTCCCAACCCAAATTAAAACAAGAAGTATGCCCAAGCCACTCGTCGTTCCATCGCTACCTTTGATAGTCGGAGTGTAATCATGAATGATAAAAGTCGGAGTGTTGAGGTCCGTCCTGAATCAGCGGATACGTAGGAGAGGCTGTCGTCAGCTTGTTCATGAATTCACCTTAGCACGTGCGGGTAACGGATCAGTCTCAGTGATCCGGTGAGTGGTTTTCGCCGGCGGTACTTTGCCTTGTGGCAAAGTCGACTCAAGGCTGATAAAAACAAGAGATCTTCTCTTGGTGACGCCGTCGTAATGTATTGATGTTATTTTGAGGTCCGCTGTATTACTATAGATAAAATTGGTAATATACCCTTGTTTTCTGAGAGTATCGTAATAATGATTGTCATGAAAAGCTACTCTTTGTGCTCGAAGTCGTTTTAAATTTTACTGTGTAAAATAGAATATGCAACCAAATCTATGATAACTTCAAAGGTGAAAGGTATTCCTTATACATTTACATATGGATTGTGTGGTTTAATAATGTTTGACACCGTACTCGTCAAATCGCTTAGTCCTGTTACAACCTTTACGTTAATAGGTCAGTGAAAAGTATCCTTCCCGTATTCGGGTCTCGATTTCATAAATATGGTCATGGTAGATGAATCAAATGAATCTCGTGTGAATAATAATTTAATTCAATCTAGGAAGTCACATTTAAACAAAAAATACGTACATATTTAAGTTAAAGTTAAGGCACGCTGACAGGGTAAACCTATACTCAGCCAATACTGTGGTATTTGATGGCCCTTTACATTAGATTGCACAACACCTGGTTGATGGGTTTTATTTTGCTTTTGTAATTCTGAATCAATGGTTATGCATGATTGGATATGAGTATTCTTGCGTTTGCCCGATAATGACGGGAATTATATGATGTTCATGGAAACCATCTTTTATTATTGCTGCCAAGTGAATAACCTGGGTAGTAGCCCTGCCCCCGGCTTGGAAAGCAGATACTTGATAGTAATTATAGTTTTGGTGTGGGTGACTGGTGGATAAATCTACACTTCAGTTGGTTCCCCACAAGGAGTCGGTAGTTTCATTTGAACGTGTTAACGAAAACAATGTATACCATATGGCGTTAAAGAATTGATACGAAGGAATTATTGCAATGATGCATGTTCCAACAGTGTTTTTACTCCTTTAAAACAAGCAAGGTGTGACAAGGGATTTTCTTCTCTGTAATGGTCTTTTAGTTTCCTGGGGAGATTGTCCTGTAAGATGGCAAATGCTACAAAGGTCGTCTGTACCCGGTCCTGGTATTTCTATGGGGTTATCTATACAGATTAACCTGTAGGATTGCAAATGCTATAATGTTTGTTTCTACCCGGAAGAGGCCGTGGGATTATTCGTACATATTAGTGACGAAGTGTACAAAGGCTCAAGATGCCGCTGGAGATGTTACGGTCTCGAGGGTGGAGGGTGGTTTTATGCAACGTTGTTTAAACGGAACTCATGTGTTCTACCTTGAACTGGGGCTGATCCTGATAATAGTCTGAAGGCGTATGGGCACTATATAATTTTTCCTAAGCGTCTTATTTGCTGAAGGGACCTACGATCGTCAGAACATGACGGGTATCAACCTGGTCAAGGTAGTATTTCAGTGCTGGTCACCGACGGCCATGAGGGTCATGAATGATTAACGGTGCTATGCACCTTCGCGACCGCATGGGCGGGGAGTGTGGTAACCGTGGAAAAGAACGGGTGGCTAGTGCACGTGGCCGGTCAGAAGTTTGGAAGGCGTCGCGTTTTATCGAAGGGTCCTCACTCCATCTGTGAAAAATGTTCTTACGATATTCGGTACAGACCGCAGGTTTAATGTGCGTCTAGTTGGTCTATGCCAGTGTTTTGAATGATGGTTAGTCGTTGAAGGCCCTAGTCGCCAGTAGTTGACGCTAGTCGTGGCTTCAGGCGAACGGATACATACCTTGGTATCCCAGACGCCTTTCTTTTCGTGTACAAGTACTTGACGAGATATCAAATTGATTAAAAACTTGATGTTCTGTGATGGAGGTTTTTGTTTTGAACTGCTTGTTGGTTGAGAGATACTATCGGTGTTCTGAGGACTAGTGGCACAGCGCCCATGATTAGTAAAAGGACGTATTCTATACTATGATGTCCTTATAATACACTGACCCAATACCAAGTTTCCCTTATCGTATGGTAGAAAATGTCATAACGAAAGCTTGCATGAAACGGTAACAATGTATGAGTTTCTTTCAGATTCCAGGGTTTTTGAATCTGCTATTCGTAAAGTGAATGAATGCTGTTAGTGGGTAGGATTGGGTGGGCCCTATTACCTCTCGCACTCGCGATAAATACGCCGGTGCTTGTACTGGAGGCCGTCTGTACTGAAAACTTCTTCAAACTTTTTCTCTTGGTGGTATACCTGCGTACCTTTAAGCATATGACCATTGACGTACAGTTCGTCTCTATCATTAATTAAAGAGAGAAAGTCGTCTTGACGGAGTGACTGCTATTCGAGTCTAAAAGGTGAAATTCTTAGAGGTTATGACTACCGAGGTGGTAGTTATAGACCACAAAATGGAAGAAGTTATTGAATTTGCATAGGTAACGAAAACTATCGAAGTGTGGTCAGCATTGCTATGAATTTGAAGTATAAAGTTCATGTTCGTCCGTTGACATCTTTTATTAATTTCTCGATAACCGGTTTGTTAACCTGGAGATGGTCGATATAATTGGAGGGAGACTTGCCCTGATACATGTGGGTATATTGACCATGGGAAAACTAATCTGCCTCTTTAATTAAATTAAAGAGAGAAAGTCTACGATGTTCTGTCTCTCCTATAATTCCACAGGACTACCACGCTCGATTACTGCGAGGGTGGCGTCTGCGTTCCGTTTGACTGATGAGGTACACCTACGAGGGTGGTTCAAGGCTGGACTATGTGGCGTTCGGCAGAGCTCCTATATTTATTTCGCCCATTAACATGGTCAGAGGTTGCCTGGTCACCAGTATTTGCGATCGTATTCAACTATCTTATCCATAACACATGGAGTTGCTGTAGTTGGGGATGTGAATGAAAGGAGATCTATACTGACCTCGTGGTGAGATACGTTGCTGATACCTGATGCGCTGTTTCCCTTGCTATGGGGTGAATAGTGACTCATAGTGACTTAGGTGGGCCCTAGCCGAGGGTGGTGACGAGCGTATATTACAGTCCCTTTCCAGATATGATTGGTAACAAGGGGCTAGTGTGTGCATGCTTAATTGTTTTACCGTGATTCGGAATATGCGTAGAACCCGAGGCGGTGCTTGGCGAGCTAATATGCTCTTCAACTGAATGTCGATTTCTGTTTCGACAAGTGGAACAATGACCAGAAATACAAATAATCATTCCTGACGCACGGTCCTTTGGTGAATGTAGAAAGCGTAAGTAGTTAAGGCTAGACAATTTATTTAATGTCGCATGGTCACACCTTATTACCATGGAGAAATAATAACACCTTACTCTACTTCTAACGGGAGGTGATGTCTAGACGTGACGATGTACACTATTTAATGATGGTTTGGTTTTGCGGTGCTTGTAACCTCATGGTTATTGCGGTTCTCGTTATCAAACCGAGAAAATTAATTAATGAGAATTATTATTAGGCATCGTGTCGTATACATACGTGTATAGTTCAATGTGTGAACAATGGGGACTGATGGCGTAATATAATTACCAGAAGTCGTTGTGGCTAGTAGTGTTGCCTATATAATTGGCATAAGAAGCGTGTGGTTAAACCGAGCCGACGGAGTAAAAAAGGGAATGTTAACGACATTTTACTTGTTGTCCCTCTCATCCATGCTTGTTGAGTGTATCTATAGATGACGAGCGCTGTATGTATGGTGAGTTGCATGCAGTATAATAAACTATGGACGTCCTAAAATAAAGTGTTTATAGCATGGTAACATATATCTTACATGGATAGTTCTAGCTAGCATTGGCTATTTGATTAGTTTCTACAGTATATGGTTAGTGATGACTCAATACGAGGGGCATCATCATGTATGAGGATAATGATAATCCTAGTAAGAATGCATAAGATAACTATAAGTGTGTGGCCAATAAGGGATTGGCAAGTGAAATTGGGTTATCGCGTCCGGTAACTCAACCCTGAGTGAATGGTGCATCTATGGCTATCCATTGGACAATTTTAATGATCTATTAACGATAAATAGTGATAAACCCGCATGAGACTTGCTCCGTTACCATTTATCAATATTTACTGTGGCTTTCCTTACACAGAACTGAACAATGCTTTTGCCTCAATAACAATAACTGACATAAGCCAGTTATTGGGGATGGGCCATCAAAATGATGATGATGATCCCCTTTTTACCCTTCGTGACAGTGGGCAAGGGAAGCATGCGGCCACTTATGCCACAATACTGCATAGAAAAATGAAGATAAGTGTATGTAGACAATAAGCAAATAACGCTTGTCTCGGTGTAACGAAAATTTAATAATATGTAAAACTTACCATTGCAAGAGATTTTAGAGTGTGCCGGGGTGGTATATACTTACGTTGCATCTGATATCCCTTTCCTGAAAGATTGGATGGAACAATATTCGGTTGCTGATGTATGGTTTTGTTTTCAGCTTTTCGCACTTTAAATGTTACACCATTGGAAATGCAATACAGTATCTTGCTTTGCTCGTTCCTGACGCGCCACGAAAGGGCGACGGAGACAATATCATCTTTCTTGAAATTGTAAGGTTTGCTAGGATCCACCCTTACTGACAAATCGTAAGGAGATGTGGATTCTTTCACCAGAAATATAAATAGTCGGTACTCAGCTTTGAGGCCAGAAGGGTGGCCAGGATTTGTTTTGGCAATGTAATCGTTATTGAGCGCTGTAACACAAATGCCTTCACGCACTCCGGCGAGAAATCTTTTGGCTTTGTATTGCAGCTGCTTCACCTGATTGACTAATTGCCTATCCTGGCATACTGTATATGTATGCCAGGAATGCAAGGTAAAGTCCTGGTAGGCAACCTCAACAAAAACAGGTATAGTACTTTTCCAGTGTACAGACATCGAATTCAGAAAGCTTTGCGAGAAAGTGCTTAGGTCGCACGTTTCACCGCTTCTTACTATAATTTTGATGGCAAAGTCACCAGCCTTAGGGTATTGATCATCAAACAATTCCGACACTTTTGCCGAAATGTCTCCGTGAGTCTGTTCTTCCTCTAAATCTTCTAACTGTCTTTCTATTTCGCAAAACAGCCACCTGGTTGCCGCTGTCGCTTCTCCCAGTACAACATGCTTTGCGGTTTTACATTTGCTTGCTCGGATAAGGGAAGCCATTCTGACAACTCCAGCACTTGTAAGGCCGCTCTCTCGAACGTGCGTGATTCAAAATATTATTTCTTTGTACGCGCTGCCGTGCTACCGCAGGGTACTCAAGTAATCTACTTTTCGTCGGTATGGGTTGAACAGAGAAGCTATTTGTTCTATCCTATATTGGTAAACTGGCAATGGCAGCGTTTACACCTTTAAGTCGTCTCCCTTGAATGGACCTTTTTGAACTTTTCCTCTCAGACAACGTTACCCAACAAAATAGCCACTCATGGTGAATACAGGTTGTGTGAGCGGATCTGATGCTATTTGTATTCAACTTTTGTGATCAATGAGCTTTCGCACGGCCGGCAATCATACAAGTTTGTAGTATTTATAGGTATGACTACAGTTCTGTTACACACTTGAGCAGAATTAAATTTACGCTGTCACGAAAACTTAACTATTTTAAAGCAAAAGATTTAACTTCATGAACGATAAAATATATTTTACATCAAAAATGCGGATTGCATCAATTTACTATTTATCAAATAAGGTAAATTGGTTTTCAACCAAGGCGACTCAATTCGATATCTCTTTGTTTTTGACGGAAAACTTTGCTAAATTGAATATCGGTTTGAGCACACGTTATGACAAATAACTTTTCTCACTGACTCGGCTTGCTTGCAAACAACTTAGCAGATATATTATCTATGATCTTTAATAAAGGTCTCAGGTATCACCCATAACAGAAGTTTTCGCCGATTCCAAATGCATGACTACAGAAACGTGTTAAATATCCGGATATGATAAAACCGCTTCGTTCGCGGTATCAAGATATGTTATTATGGTCCACATATAACCAAGCCCGCTGTGTGCTGTTCCAACAAAGGGCGTGCTAAATTGAATTTATTTGAGAGTGAACTAAACTTTAGCCCTCGTGTATTACTATGATGTACTACGCATATATAGATAGGAGCAATTTGAAGCAACTTTAACTGTACCCCACAACGTGCTACCTAGCAGCAACAACTAATTATATTGCTCTTCAAAACTTATTTACCACTTACTTGATTATTTATTGTAAATACAACTTATAACATTAAATGGATTTAATTATACCTAATTGTTCGGATTGCTAGCCAAGGCTGAATTGAGTTGAAAGGAAGAGTTAGTTATATGCCAATAGATGTTACATGTGCATGCTTCCACATGGTTTGAACAATCCGAATACAAAACAAGTTTGGTGAATTGAGGATTTCTGTTTATGCAATTTCAAATTTGATCGCTAAATGGGGTGACTCTATGGCACCTGGCGAATGCTAGGGATTTGTTTTCTCGCAATTTGGCTGCTGCTTGGAATGGTGCAGACAAAGTAAACACTAGACTTACATTTATCTATTATGTAAACTGTAATTTTACTAAACAGGGGAGAGGCTTACGATTTGACTATTGGAAACGGATAAGATGAATACTTGTTAAACACTACATTGCCCACACTGGAGAGAAGGCTCAGAAATGTATTTTGTATGAAGGAAGGCGTATGAGAACGGCAAGCAACGGAAGAAAGTCACTGATGTTGAAAGACCGATTCAGATGTTCGTCAGTAGTTGAATATAATTCTTTGCTGATTTTAATATCTCAGTTGAGCTGTAGATTACACGTTACTTCGGCTCTTGTGCCAGGAACGGCCTGGATTCTTGGAAGTCTGCAACAAGTAGTGACCAAAACTTTGGCAACTATCAATTCGTTTTTATTGGTTACCGAGTAAATTACACACGTGTGAATATGTGTTCCAACATTAGCTCTGCGCGGTACAGAGGTATTAACTCACGTACGATCTCAAGTTATGGAAAATCCTTATTTTAGAAAAGTGAAAACATTGTTACCCTTCACAGCAGTAGCTGCAAAACCATGAAAAAGCACATTTCGAAAACCGGATTCAGTCAGCTTTCTGCTTGGTACGTAATGTCGAATTTGATTCCAACAAACAGCTGGTGATTCACAGCATAGCGACCAATCTAGCTTTTATGCAGTTCAATTGTGGATACTGGAACCAATCGCATTTGAAGAAGTCCCTCCTTAAACAAGATTTGCAAAGTGTACACAAAAACTACAAACCGTACATATGTTTTCTTTATCCCAAAGCGTTTTTCTAGAAGTCTGATACGGGGAAGCGTTTAAGAAGCCGCAATGGAACAAAATCTTTCCATTGCGATATTTGTCAACGACGGATTTCCATACAGCAGCTGATCTAAAGAGGTGCAGGTTGGCACTTACTGAAGAGAAACCGGACGACTATACAGTGTACAATAACAGCGAATTTCATGTACTCCTGTATGTATGAAGACTCGTTTAAGAACCCACACCGGTGAAGGGTCACACCGTTGTGATATCTGTTAACAACGGTCTAAAACAGAGATCCAAATCAAGCTCCACATGTTGCTACAGACTTGAGAGAATTCACACGAATGCAAAGTGTGAAATAAAGGTTTCATAGGAATTAACATTTTAAAATGGTAATCAGAGTGTACACTCCAACGGTAAACCCTATAAGTGTAGCTTGTGTCACAAATACAGCCAGTCGGCAACTTTTTAGCGTCATTTGATTACTCATTTCAAGGAGCGGGTTTATACATGTACAAAATGTAGGTTATCATATTAACATGAAAGTAATATAATGAGTCACATTAAGAGGACACAGCCACGTGGTGTAACAACACAGTTTACGTGATTATTTTGCGGGAAGACTTTCTCTCAAACTCCAGCGCTTACACTTCACACTCATGTACAGAAACTTGAGCATACATACGAATGTAATATTTGCGGTGAAGTCATCGCGCATGTTTCATAATTCCACTCACACAATTCCGTATTACCTCCGATAATAAACACTTTAGATTTGAAATATGTGTAGCGTGAATTCTGATAAGCAAGATGTTTAAACAATCATGTTGTAATGCCCACGATAGAAAAAGTATACTAGTGTAAGTTTTGCACACGCAACGACAGCCGGTTGGAATCGCTGTTGTACCATCTCCGTCCTTGTGCGCACTACTACAGGTCTAAAAGTTCTACTAAATAACTTTGTAGAGACAAACTGCGAGAATATGTTGAATGACAAGGCTAAGAATATATTTTTATACTGTGGATTTGGTAATCAGAATTACCTCCGAAATGTATTCATGCAACTTATTGAAATCCAAAGTTGCGCCAATCATTATTAATATGATTATTACAGGACCATGCAATATGATCAACCGGAAAATCCGCCAGATCCGAAATTTGGAGTCAACATTTGACAGTCAACAGTATGAGATGACGTCGATTTTGATTACATTTGAATGACTTTTCGCAGTACGTACAATGAAATGTTGTGCTGCAATTTTCTAAGTAGAATCGATACTTTCGCTAATACGGTCGGATGTTGCTGGGTCGGCAAAATTAGCACATGTAGGTTTGTTTTTCCTCTTGAGATATCATGTGATATTCCAAGATTTCAGACTGTTAAAATTATTTCCAGATTTTGCATCGGAATGGTTTAATGTTGGATAAAGTGCGGTTGTGCAAAATAAATGATGAACTTTGAGAGAAGCTTGAACCGCACATTTGTCTTGAGGGATTTTCAAGTGTGTTAACCCACATTTAAGCATTATGGTCATCCGTTTGAGGGAATGTCTTCAAACTGACAATACGTCAACTGTGTTCCTATGCCATCCGAATCTGTTCCCTTGCATGAGTCTTTTCGGATTGTCTGGCAGAGAAAATGATTACCCACATTCTATACATTTATTTGCGCGCTCCATGGTATGACCGGCCATTTGACGCTTGAAGCTTGACTAACCCATTTAAATCTTCTTGATACATACATTCAAATTCACCGTATTCACAAAGCGATTTAGAACTCTAGCGCACTTTTAAGCATATGAAATGGCGCACACTGCAGAAAAGCGGTTTCCATGTGGCATATGCGCTCACCGTTTCCGAGCAGAATACGATTTCCTGTATCATATGCAAAACCAGCATGGTAATACATCTAAAAAGAAAATTATCTGTTCTCTCTACGACAAATGGGTTTACAAGTCATATTTGTATGGATACTTGAAACAGCTTCCTGGAGGGATTAACCGGCATCAGTGCAGACGCTGTGGAAAACGGTTTCTAACGCCGATGCTTAACTGAAAATGTACAACAGAGTGCACATAGGTGAAAAACCTTACTCATGCGTGTTCTGCAATACATCATGCTCCCTTTTCTACACATGCTAATTGGTTCACTTATTTCTGGATGGTTTTTCTACAGTTGGGAAAGTTTATGTATGTTCTGGATCAAAATTTGTTGTGGTATTGAATGACCTGCAGGACATTGACACGCGACATTTTAAGTAAATATCTGCACAATTATCAAAAGTGATCCTACGGAGCACTACATATTGTCGTGTTTAGCTAAGAAAGCCGTATTTGGGAAAATGGTTGTGGCCATCGCATTCGGTTTTAATATGAGCCCCATAATCAACTCCTATTGGCTCAGAATCGGTTTGATCGCTCTGACACTCTTATCACGAGATGGGTTCAAGTTTTCCTGTGTTAACTGCTACGTTTAGCCATTGTAAAACAGCGAGACCAAATGGAAAACAAACAAGTAGGTACGTTGTCATGTAACATTATGAAGTGCTCACAGAAAGTAGATACAGTTGTTGGGTGTAGAATTTACTGGTGAAGATCAATTGTGTCAATTGGGCAAAGTATGAATTATTCAGTAAATTGCTTTCCAGGGTCCTTGGGATCACGCGCCACCGCATCTACTTGCTCAGCATCAGAGTCGTCGGAGTCTGACCATCTGAAACCAATAAAAGCGCTTTCCCTCATCTTGCTTCTTTGCAATGGAACAGGGTTCCCCTCAAATGATGCACTAATAGAACCCCTCCTGTGTGTCGGCTGTACAACGGCACTTGATGTGCCTGGCACCTCCGAGTCACTAACTGCAGAAACTGCAGTTGTGGAAGCACCTTCATCTACTTTCGTGTCTGTGAAACCACTTCCATGAGAATCACCCGCAACCTCTACATTTAATGGGCTTTGCTTGACCGCGTTGATTCCAGTTCGGAATCAACGCGGTTGCTCTGATGTGCTGCAGCCCGTGTTGGTGATCCCTCAGCGCTTGCATTTGTCGTTTTTCCTGCGGTGCTACGCGCTGCTATGCGCGACACTGTAGCGTCTGCATTTGTTGCCGCAGGACCTACGCTCATTTTCCTTTCCGCTTGTGTAGGCAATACTGGTCCGCATTCGTACGTGTTGGCTTCCGACTCGTTGCTGCAGGATGTGTATTTGTGGGACCCTCCCCTGAACGAATCTCACCAAACAAACCCGCTGAGATAATTGGGGAGGCTGGATTGTTCTCTCTAACTATAACTGTATCACCGTGGACGATACAAAAATCCTTCCATTCCCATCCTACTACCACTGCGTAAACGGAATTTGCTTCGAGCACGTGTTCTTTGTACGCGTTTCTACGGAAAACGCCGTATTTGGTCTGCGCGACTCGCCCCATAGGCCATGCAAATTGCTCTTTGGGTCTGCCTTCACGGTACAACATCCCGGTGAAAGGATCCATTCCTTCGTACACATCACCGTACACATTGCCAGCCACAAGTAATTGACACAACATGCCACTCCACAGCACACATTCATCGAGAAGGTGATGCTTTTCAATATCATCATCAGGCAGCCATGTGCGCCAGAGCATGGCGTAAACGCCTTCCACACACAGCTCCACGAATATCACAATGGGTTTACTTTTATCCAGCAATTTGTCGCCGTTCTTTGCAGTTTTTTGGGCATCAAATGTAGCAAATTGGCCGCTCCTTACTACAATCTTCGTTTTTCGGCCATCTAAATTGATGTTTTCTGCTTTCTCTCTTGCTCGTTCTTTTAGCTTGTCTTTGGCCCAATTCACAACATCATCATGTTTTTCGCATGGTTCAGCCGAGTTTTTTTTTCAATGATGTGGGCTAGCAGCCAATATGCGATCGTACTGGCATTCTTCACCAGTGCGATGTCCTCATCACAAAGTTGGAACTTGCTGTTGACAGGCATTTTTGCAGACGTCGCAAGAATTTTGCTGCTCAATTGGATGCGATGTTAATGAAATGAGAGGAGCAACTTTAACACAAACAATCAAAGCATGAATTTCGTACAACACAGGCACTTGTATTTTAGTTGCACCTATTCGTGAACAGCTACTTTATTTAAGTCAAGTTCACGCAGCGTGTGCAGTCATAATCTCGTTTCCCGGTATGAGCACTTACGTTCAATACTAGTACGTCGATAATTATTTTTGGCTTTTCACACACACCGCACAGAAATGTCACTTCTCCAGTTTGACAGCACTCGTCACTAAATATTATCACTCAAATCGGACAAAATATGGAAGGATGCCGTGTGAATACTTGATTTCTGTAAAATACGACAAAATATAGAGCACACGTAAATTTTGTAGAATTGGAAGATGAATTGATACTAAACACATTTAGTGGTGTGAAAACACTGATAATATATATATATGGCGAGCATACCACTTGAGCATTTGATTGCCACAACGAATTCTCACAATTCTGCCAGTCCTAAGTCTTTTCCATAGTGCGGAACTGTTAATGACAGAAACAATCAATAAATATTTATTCCAAATTAATGCACGAACGACAGCGATAGCTACACTTAACCAAATTTTGGCGAATTGACTTTACAAAATTGATAATTAGTATAGTTTTCTTACCTTGTAAGCTGCCCCCACTATAATTTATTACACCACTATATTAATACTATAGTCAAATTTCTTCGACTAAACAAATATCGCTGATGATTTTTATTTTAAAAAAAATTGCTGCAGGATGTTGGTAGTTGTGATTTAGGATAACTTCGAAGAAGACTAAAAAATGTTAACTGGGTTTTGAATTAAAAATGGGTTAATGAGTTTGTAATAATTGATAATAGTTTTGGATGCTCCAACTGCTTTCCTTCCCTGTCCAATTTGGTTAGCGTATAATTAAGCGACAGCAATGGGGTAAAACTGACACAACATTGGCTGTTAGTAGAAGACCCGAACCTGGCTGCGACATCAAACTTTAACGGTTTGTTTAAAGTTCGTAAATATACTAGCAGTATGGCATTAGATATGTGACTGATATTGCAGGAACTCGGGGATTGTATTCACGTTATCAAGATTTGATTAGAGGCAAAACCAATAAAACGCTGCAAACCCTTTGTGCACTTTTTCAGCATTTGCTGCAACAAAATACAATAAATGTAACAGATATCATACGACACTACAATGGACATTCCACCTTTCCTATTTTTATTTATAGTATTTATTATAGTATTTATGGAAATTCCAATGCAACGCTTTGTGTATAATCATACATATAAATCTCAGCAAAGGGCATACATACGTTTACCTTTTCTATGATTGAATTAATTATTATTTCCTTAACGACACATAATCTCTGATGGCATTCAACGAATCTAACTACGTTCTAATTGTTGATAGCATTCAATATAATATATCAGGATTGAAATCAACCATAAATCGCATTTGATTTCGATGTTCACAGTGGCGACATAGTAGTGTTATAATTTTTACAGTGCCGAGTGTCAGCACTAGATCGATCGTATATTTGAAGATTAAACAGCAATTGGGTTGCAAATTCCCTGTAAACAGAACAGTATTCCACGTACAACAATGCCTTGTAAAACGTATTTTGCTGTTCAATTATACGCCGCGCAAGTTACAATTTTAAGCATTTGTCAGTAATATGAAACCGGATCTCGATGCGGAGCTCCGAGGCTTGCAAAATGCAGAAGAAATAAGTATGATAAATGAAAACTAGTTGAGACAATTCTTCAAGGTGTTGCGAAATCAGAACCTCAACGCTAATATATTCGCCGATTGGATATTATGATATGCTTATTATGAAATATTTAATAAAAAAGTGAACCAGCATCAAGTTTTTGCTAACTGTCAAATCTGGAAACAGAAATATACTACTGTGAATATATTGAATTGGTAACAGTAAATGTTCCAACATGCAGATCTGATTGTTACGCACGCATAGTTGCAAAATTTATTGAAAAATCGAAATAGCCTAATTTCAATTGAAGTTGTGACTGTCTTGGAATGCCGTCCGAAACTGAAGCTTGGAGTTATCAAGCTTTTCAGGCTGATATCGGACCTGAGAAGCTCCTCATTCTACAGAGACCCATCTGCTGATTCAGAACATGATACGGCTGTTCCAATATTCGACCAACCAAATTTAGGGAATGTAAAATTCGTGCCGTATCTTGATTGTGAGGCAACTAAACCACCTGATATGGAAGACTCAGCAACACAATGCGAATATTACAGTATTATTGGATTGACATATCTCACAATATTCATATTATCAAGGTATCAAATGTTCTTGAGCCTAAGCTATTGACCTGTTTGCAGATGATATAGAAAATTTCATGCGAAAATAAATAAAGGAATTCTTAAATCACGCTTTGAACAATTGCTGCGTCCGCTAAATTGCAACGTTTAACATCTAGATGCATGTCAAAGCATGTATTGCAAAACCAAGTGTTGTAGCAAATAGGGTAAACCAATACGTTTGCAATGCAATGATCATGTTCACTCTTGGAATTACCGCGAAATTAATGAAATGTTTTATGTTATGCATTGTGCACGTCTTGCCTGGCAATCAATAATTTGGCATTTTAACTTGGTAACTGGAAAATTCTATTATTTTAGTGTATGTCGCGCTGTATATATGTTTGCCGGACTACTTACTTATTTAATTCACCTACAGTTATTCCGGAGACTGTGAATATGCCCGGCGATACGGAAAAATATTTAAATTTGCCTATCTAATATGTGGTTTGGAATTTATTTGCGCAAATTGTCAGAGCTGTGGGAATATAAATGATTATAAACTAATTTGAACAGTAACTTAAATATGATCCAGACTTGTTTGCTCCGCAGTCAATATGTAAAGTAGCAGTTTTAATGTGATGAATGAAATTGAATATTTTATGGTCAATAATTTATGTCTTAAAAATATGAACGATTTCTACTAATTTGCCTAATCTCCATAAGTAGATTATTTTAATCTTTTAAGTCTCAAGTCATGAAACGGTCAAGAAATGTCATTGCCAGTGACCTATCTACGTCAATGAAGGAAGAGTCTATTATTTCTATATTGTAACTTGTATTTCACGTGTCTATAAAAAGCAAATGTAATATGAACTACGTGCCCTCACTCTGTCCTCTGACTTCATTGTAGAAACATTACTGTGACTATAAACTTAATCTCAGCGTGCCCCAAAATAAATTCTACCAACTTGACTTTGTATAATAAACACGCCGTTGTCACCACCTCGCTCATTTCTACATACCTACAAATAGCACATAGCATCTCTAACATGTACTGCCTCCACCTCCATCATAATATTTCGAAACTCATCATTTAACGAGTCTTCATTTTGGTCCTTCGATCTATTCAGTGTTGTTAACACGGATTTGAAACAGTGATATTAACAGTTCATTAAATAAATTAATTGAAAATTGCAAGTAAACCAGTTTCGTTTAGTGCAAGTTCAACATGACTCTAACAGCAATTCAGAAAGCGGAAATTGACCGCAGTGCACAGTTATTAAGCATTTCGTACATCGAGAGAAAAATAGCAACACATAAAACAAAGCCATTATGTGTTGCGTCGTGTGAAACTCAAATTGAAAACGCCAGGAAGGTGAAGGAGACGCTGCTAGAAATCCAAACCAGGATCGCCCTCCAACAACCGACCGCTGCAGAATTAAAACTACACGAAGATGAATACATCGCACTTGTTGAGCGTCTGGATAACTCTATCACGGAGTTAAGGACCATCATCAAATCAGCCACATCAGCAGCAACCTCATCAGCAACCTCATCAGCCTCAGCAGCAGTTAAGCCACAATCAATTAAACTGCCTGAAATTCAACTGCCTAGTTTCGACGGGAATTTCGTAGACTGGCCATCTTTCGAGGATCTCTTCAAGGCTACAGTTGACCACAACTCACACCTCTCACCTGCACAAAAACTTCAATATTTAAAAACCTGCGTAAAGGGTGAGGCAAGTACACTTATTAAATCTTTCACAATTACTGATGCCAATTACAAAGAAGCATGGACATTACTCTCCACACGTTTCAACAACAAAAGAGAAATTGTATATTCTCTCGTCAAAAAACTTTTAAACCAGCCATCAGTCAAGCCAGACTGCGTCACATCAATTCAGGCTCTATTAAATTCCACCCTGGAATGTGTCCGTTCTCTCAAGGTCTTGGGCCGACCGACGGACGACTGGGACGACCTATTAGTTGTCACAGTTATTGAAAAATTAGATCCTGAAAGCAAATCGGAATGGGCAAAGTCGCTCACTGGAACCAACCCAGTAACATTCACCGAACTCACATCATTCTTGGAAACTCACATCAGATCTCTTCTAGCAAGGGGAACATTGGTCAACAAGGCCACTTCAAGTACCACCAGGGTACAACAGCAACAACAATTCAAACCACAAGCAAGAACCTATCACTCATCATCTTCATCATGTAAACTGTGCAAGGAAAGCCACATGTTATTCCAATGCAACAAACTACATGGGATGACACCAGTGTCAAGGCTCAGCGCCGTTAAAAAACTCGCCATGTGTACCAACTGCTTGAGGGAAGGTCACGCATTTCGGGACTGCCCAAGTTGGAGTACATGTCGCCATTGCAACAAACGCCATCACACATTACTTCATCATGACAATGATGCCGCCTCGGATGGGCAAACAAAAAGGGATTCTTCTGGAGGAGCTCGAACGGTGTCAACAAGTACATCTGAACAAGAATCATCAAAAAACGGCACTCTACTCAAGACAGCGTTAGTATCAGTCATGGACCTGTTCGGGGGAAAACAAGTATGCAGAGCATTTCTGGACGACGGATCCGAAGTCTCATATATGACTGAAGGTACCTGTGCAGCTTTAGGTCTTCAGAGAACCAGAACAGACGTCATCATCAAGGGGATAGCAGGATGTTCAGCAGCACGTGTAAAATGGAAGGTAACTACAAAGATATTTTCCAATTACTGCAAAACATTTGTGGATGTCGAGTTTCTCATCCTACCACAAGTCACCGGAAAAATGCCACGATCGGAAATTGACATTTCGAAGTGGTCACACATTCGTCATCTCAATCTAGCAGATCCAACCTTCAACAAGCCAGCAGATATTGACATGCTGCTTGGCGCGGATGTCGTTTCATCAGTAATGAAAAGCGGTATTCGTCACTCATCAAAGAAAAATGTTCCAGTAGCAGTCAACACCATTTTTGGATGGGTCCTCTCTGGAAAAATCAACAACAACACAACCGTCATTACCACCCACCACACCACTTGCCAGCTTACTGAACTTGTCCAGCGATTTTGGGAAATAGAACAACTTCCACCTCGGAAGCCTTACACAAATGAAGAAGCAGCATGCGAAGAATTTTTCAACGCCACAACAACTAGAAATCCTGAAGGTCGCTACACAATCAGATTACCTTTCAAGAAAGAGGTCAGCAAAAATATCAGCAACAATATTGGCGAGACAAGGAATTTTGCACTGCGTCGACTCTTCCAGTTGGAGAGACGTTTTCAAAAATATCCTGACCATCACAAATCATACATCAACTTCATGGACGAATACTTACAACTTGGACATATGGAAAGAGCAACATCACCATCGCCCAACGCCATTTACATCCCTCACCATTTTGTACTGAAGGATGACAGCACCACAACCAAGTTACGGGTTGTATTCGACGCCTCCATGAAAAGCAGCAACAGCAAATCACTCAACGACCTTTTAATGGTTGGTCCAACTATACAGGATGACCTATTTGCCCTGCTTATCCGGTTTCGACTCGACGTTGTAGCCCTGAAAGCAGATGTGGCAAAAATGTACCGACAGTTTCAACTGCATCCCGACGACAGAGACTACCACAGAATCTTATGGAGGAGGGATAGGAGTCAACCAATCATGGAGTTCAAACTGTCAACGGTAACCTACGGCACCGCAAGCGCTCCATTTCTGGCAACCAGATGCCTCCGTCAACTAGCAAAAGACGAAGAATCCAGATTCCCCACAGCGGCAGCTGTTCTTCAGTCTGACATGTTTGTTGATGACCTTTTAACCTCGCAGCCAAGCACTCAATCAGCATCACTACTGGCGAAGGAACTTATTTCACTCGCTCAAGCTGGGGGAATGTCCATTCGAAAATGGTGCAGCAACGACCCCACCGTCATGGAGACCATTCCTGCAGACCTTCGCCAGCAGTCAACTGAGCATAGTTTCGACCATGACCCCACCGTGAAGGCGTTAGGAGTAATATGGAACCCTGAGTCAGATACATTTCGCTTCAAAATAAGTTCCAAATCTACAGCAAAAACGAAAAGAGAATTGCTCTCTGAGATATCCAAGACATTTGACCCGCTTGGATTCCTGTCACCATTCACCATAAATGCTAAAATCCTATTTCAACGAGTTTGGCTAACGGACTTGGACTGGGATGACCAACTTCACAAGACACTCCAGGATGAATGGACAAATTATCAACAGCAACTTCAATCAATCACGTCAATTTCGATACCAAGATGCATTGTCAAATGCAAGGTACAAAAATACGAAATCGTCGGCTTCTCTGATTCATCTGAACGTGCAATGGCTTGTGCAATTTACTTAAAATGCACTCTTGTGGATGGATCAATTCAAGTAAATCTCCTGACCTCTGGAACGCAAGTCGCCCCCACCAAGGTCCAGTCAATACCAAGATTGGAATTGTGCGCAGCTTTCCTCCTCACAAAACGAATCAAAGCTGTAATTAAATCGCTCAAGTTTAATTACTCAATTACCTGTTACACGGACTCCATGATTGTGCTTCAATGGCTTTCATCCCAATCTCGGCGGTGGAAGACTTTCGTTGCCACGAGAATATCAGAAATTCAGGATGTGGTGCCCACCTCCCAATGGCGTCATGTATCCAGTGGAGATAATCCAGCTGATCTTCCGAGCAGAGGCATATCCGTCTCTGAACTACAAAACTCAACGTTATGGTGGCATGGACCGTGTTGGCTATCAAATCAAGAAGGACACCAACCTCTTGCAATCAAGGGCGTTGACATGTCAAGCGTGAGCAAGGAGGAGAAGAAGGAAGTGCATTTTACTCATCATGCTGAGGTAACCACTTCATTCATCGTATCATGGCTTTCCAATTTTTCAACATTAAAACGGGCTATCAGAGCCACCGCAGTGTTCCAGTCCTATTTGCGCTACCTCAAATCCAAGAAGTCACCGGTCAACGTAACCCTCTACTTATCACCGTTGGAACGCAAAATTGCCCTTCTCACACTTATCAAAATGGTACAGCAATTAGAATTTGAGAGCGATTTGAAGCAACTTTCCAAAAATCACGAAGTATCAAGCAACAGCAGCATCAAATCACTGGCCCCATTCTTGGACAGTGATGGAGTTCTCAGAGTTGGAGGACGCTTACAACATGCACAAGTATCCCAGGATATCAAGCATCCAGCACTGCTTCCCAAGAATCATCATCTCACAAGATTAATCATTGAAGATTGTCATCTCCGTCACTTCCACGGTGGAAACACGCTCGTGCATTCATCATTACGTCATCATTACTGGATCATTGGAGCCAAAGACGTTATTCGACATTTTATTCGAAAATGCATTCGGTGCAGAAGAGCTAGAGCAACAACCATGAAGCAGTTAATGGGTCAACTTCCGTCATCACGTGTCACCCCACATGAACGTCCTTTCCTCCACACTGGAGTGGACTTCGCTGGAGCCTTCAATGTTTATATGAAGAGGGGAAGGGGATCAAAACCAGAGAAGTGCTACTTCTCCATCTTCGTCTGTTTCTCCACCAAAGCTGTGCACTTGGAGGCAGTGACCGACTTGACAACGGCAGCATTTATCGCAGCTTACAAAAGATTCACCGCTAGAAGAGGAGTATGCAGTCATCTCTATAGTGACTGTGGCACCAATTTCGTGGGATCTGACAACGAACTGAAAAAGTATGTAATTCAAGCAGAAAAGCAATTTACTCAACCGCTTAGCCAGCTGGGAACTACATGGGTCTTCAATCCACCTGCTTCTCCACACCAAGGAGGCCTTTGGGAATCTGGAGTAAAATCGGTGAAGATGCATTTCAACCGAGTTGTGGGGACCAGCATTCTTACGTTAGAGGAATTCCAAACAATCCTGTGTTCAATTGAGGCTTGTTTGAATTCGCGTCCTTTATGCCCTCTCTCCAGTGATCCCACCGACTTGGTTGCCTTAACCCCTGGCCATTTCCTCATCGGAGCACCGCTGACGGCTGTTCCGGAACCAGATGTCACGCAATTAAGCGAGAACAGACTGGACAAATGGCAGCGCGTACAACTACTCAGCCAGCATTTCTGGAGGAGATGGAGTACCGAGTACCTGATCAGTCTACAGCAGCGCTACAAATGGACCAAGAAAGAAAACAACCTATCAGTTGGAGATCTTGTCGTGATTCAAGATGAAAATCAGCCCCCAATGAAGTGGAAAATGGGCCGAGTTACGCAAGTGCATCCCGGAAAGGATGGTCTCGTTCGCAAAGCAACTTTACGCACAGTAATTGATGTCAACGCATCTCCAGTTCGGTATAATGAAATGGTTAGACCTATTCATAAATTAAGCCCATTATTGTTGAGCAATGACGGTAAAAAGTAACCTTGTTTTCTATATTATACGGAATTCAATTGTTGATGGACATGTGGCAAAGTTAGTCTACCAAGCGCGGGCATAAAACCCCAAACAGTTTTGGTTGCATTTGTCACAGTATCGGCGACCTTTGATTTTCTGTTTTATGTAGTTAACTAGGAGCACCGGTTGGTTATCCAATCTACCGTCGCTGAACAATACGTTCAGGGCCCCGGAGTGTTTGCTCCGCAGTCAATATGTAAAGTAGCAGTTTTAATGTGATGAATGAAATTGAATATTTTATGGTCAATAATTTATGTCTTAAAAATATGAACGATTTCTACTAATTTGCCTAATCTCCATAAGTAGATTATTTTAATCTTTTAAGTCTCAAGTCATGAAACGGTCAAGAAATGTCATTGCCAGTGACCTATCTACGTCAATGAAGGAAGAGTCTATTATTTCTATATTGTAACTTGTATTTCACGTGTCTATAAAAAGCAAATGTAATATGAACTACGTGCCCTCACTCTGTCCTCTGACTTCATTGTAGAAACATTACTGTGACTATAAACTTAATCTCAGCGTGCCCCAAAATAAATTCTACCAACTTGACTTTGTATAATAAACACGCCGTTGTCACCACCTCGCTCATTTCTACATACCTACAAATAGCACATAGCATCTCTAACATGTACTGCCTCCACCTCCATCATAATATTTCGAAACTCATCATTTAACGAGTCTTCAAGACTGTTTTATCACCATATTCTTATTAATCATATATTTCATTGTGCATTAACTACCATTTCAGTTTGAATTATCCTATTTTTTTGATGGCTTTTTATCAAGTTGTCCAACACATCGAAAGCAGCTTGACGTGGGCGTTCGTGTGAAAGCAACTCAATAAAGTAGATGGGTCAACATACTAAATTTTTCTTTAAGCGTCTAGAGTTGACAAAATTTTTATTTTCAATAAAACCACGTGTTGTACGGAACTATTATTAATTTCTGAGTGATCAGTTACTACACAAATGTAATCATCCAGTATACGGTGAAACATTTATGCAAGGAACAGCTTCATAATGAAAGTTAAAAATTTACTATTAAAAGGTACTAACATGTTGTGTGTTGTGTGGTTCAGCAAAAACGGATTACCTAATTATATACAGCTTCCAGAACTTTATGAAATAAAGTCAAGTAGTTTCTCCGCCGTCCTCATACCATTGTCGGAATTACATCTCAATGTTTCTTTTAAATTTCTTTTTACGGAACCTGAACACCATTGTCTAGTGGGCTTATGAAATATCTCAATATACTTGAGTACAATACGCGCTGAATATTTACAAATTCATTTCCATGAATAGGTTGTTGCCGCTATCCCGTCGTCGTCGGTAAAATTATGAGACCGACTATCTAAGTGTACTGAAACGATAACTTGCAAGTTGCGCTTCACAAAAATTGCATTATGTCGGAGTGAATGACATGGGGTCGTGAAGCGGGATTATGTGCCTTTTCAACTGAAAATGTGAACCAAATATACGTCCGCAATGGGGGCAATTCCATGTTGTTTCATGTGTATGGGTACCGATGTGACGGTGTAAGTGTTCATTCCGCATGAACTCCTTAGAGCAAAACACATTTAAAAGTAGTTTCCTTTGTGTGCGTCATATACGGCGTTTCGAGATCGTCGGGGCGGGCGAAGCGCTCCACACAAAGCGCGCATTCGTACTGCTACCGGTCTGTATGCGTGAATCTGAGACGCTTGTTCAGTAAGGCTTATAAGCAAACATTTTTGAACATAAGTGTCAGGCATTTTTTATGTGAGCGGGGCAGATGGTGCCTCTTCATGCTCGGCTTTTCTGAGGAAGCATTTGGTGCACACTGGACAATTGTAATGTGTTTCCTTTATGTGCGACGTTAAATGGTTAATGCCGTTTGATGTCCACTTGGACGAGTACGGACAAAGAGAGCACTTCCAATATTTTTCACTTGCGTGGCATCTTAAATGGCTATAAACATTAGATGATGAATAGCGCAAGTAAGGACAAAGAGAGCAGTTGAAATTTTTCAGTTGCGTGTGGGGCCTGCTACTTTCGTCGATGAGAGTTTGTTTTGATTTGAACGATTGGTCGCAGATTTTGAAGACAACTTCAAGAAGAGGATTTTCAAGTGCATAACTTATGACGGTTTAGACTTTGATGTGACATATGGCCCCGTAACGGATATTGTATTTTTTCAATTTTAAGTTACGTGTAGTTACTCAAGTCAAAAATATAGTCTGAAGTTACAATACTTGATATTATTTGCTTCGTTAGCAACTGATGTATGAACATTATTAGTGGTCCCATTCTGCAGACGGTTAGACGATCATTCAAACACCAACTCGGATCATTAATTTAAAGTGAGGAACTCTGCTTCTTACATGTCGATGCCGCAAAAGTATCCTACACAATTACATCGGTGACTTACGAAAGTTGGTTTTAACGATGATATATATACATGTGCTATATTGGCAAAAATATTACATTCTTACGTACAATGCCGTGGATATGGAAGTAGCATGCCTTTCCATGACATTTTGTGCGACATTGTTTTAAATACGTACACTGCACCTACAGTAATATACCGTGTCAAAAACTTGCCAAGGCTTTAATAATTATAACGTTCATTAAATTAATTGAATGAGCGACGCTAACGGATTTAATTATAAAACAAATTTACCATTAAAAAAATAATGACCGTTTTCCATAGAGTATTTGAATCTGTAGATTGGTATAACGAATAGGTAATTAACGAGGACAATTTTGTTGCTCGAACTGCCTGACTTGTATTCAGCTCAGTGACGTTTACTTTCTTTTTCCAAGCTGGGTAATGTCCTATTATGAGGCAATGACTCGCAACGATAATGCGGCTCACAACTTTCTGTTAGAATAAATGTGCCCCATGGCAAGAAAGCGGACGGATTGTGCATAAATGCAGGTAATTTTTCACAAATCTCTTACATAAGTCAGCTTTTGATTTCTTATTGAATCGTTCAAGTTGGGACACTACGTAAATAAATTGTTCTTATTTTGAGATTTAATAGCTTGCAAATGAAGAATCTAATATGCAATTGCCACAATACAAAATACGATAGCATTTTAGCGTAGATAGCATTTGATAAGATTCAAATATGATTTTAATTGAAGCTGTACAGTTTGTTTTCTCTCGTGCCCTATGCTGATAAAGGACGTAATACATATTAGTGCTAGCGCGTGGCACCATGACGAACATTCTACTTTTTAAAATTCTCATAAGATTAAGTGTATATAACTTATGTTCAGTTCAGAATCAAAACCACTCGCACAAGGAATATCTTTTCGTTGTGTGACACCACATCTATAAGCCTTGTTCTAGTGGCACGAGATTTTAATTCACTCAACACAGGCGCTCCTACTAGTTTCAACCGTTTGGAAGCGTACAGTCGGTGGACAAGATACGTTTTACATGGTCGTATGTCGAGTAGATCCACTCGGCATAGGAAAGGGATGAACCGACATAATTTAAAATCGTAATTCATTGGTGTCAGCTTATTCTCCATCAAAAATTAGTACGGAATTCCTATTTACTGATTTTTGCCAATTAATATATCAAATTAACAAATCATCCAAAAATTGACACGACCTTTGACCTCCATTCACTGCCATATATTAATTGGAAAAAATCTGTAAACAAGAATTCCCTACTTATTTTCGATGGCGAATCAGCTGATGCAAATGAATTACGATTTTAAATTATCTCCGGTCTAGCCTTTCGTATGCCGAGTGGATCTACTCGACATACGACCATGTAAAACGTATCTTGTCCACCGACTGTATATGCTGCAACATGAATACGTTGTTTCCGGGTTGGTTTATGGCAAGAAAAAAAGGACCATTCACCAACTGAAAAATACGTGTTATACATAAAATGTTGTTAACTTGTACTTTGGTGAGTAGGGTTGACAGTTCTGTAAAATATTGTTAGTCCCAAGATAGTCGTAATCTGCATACAAATAAGGCAACATAAAATCTGTAATAGATTTCGGAACCTATCAAATTAAATACGAGTTCTGCCTGTTTCAACAATTTAGAAATGTTTGCGCTCATGGAATTTACATCATTTACTTCCAAATTAGGGATAAAAAAATCAACGGCCTTGTAGCAAGTTAAGCAATCTATTAAATACCCGATGTAAAATTACAAACGAAACTCATTGTCCATTGTTCAGTTTTTCAAAGAGTAGAATCCCCAGTACCGCAAATTGTGATTACAAGGAATAATTTTGGTTAACCAAGAACTTTACTAACAACAAAATATTTCCTTTTGAATACGCTGCAAATAGAGTTGGGAAATAGGTTGAATTTTCGCATTCGACAGCTCAATTATTCTCGAAAGTACATTTTGAATTTAATAACATATTTCTCAACTAAGTTAAGAGTTGAGTCTGAAGTTGACTAATAACGTTTTTGGCTTATATTCAATGATAGGCAACAGTAGTCTCTTTTTGAAAAAAGCCTCAATAATAGCAATATAACGTGTCAACTGATTCGGTAGTGCGGAATACTCATAAGTCGTGATTTACTTGTTTTATTTATTTATTGATCGTTTGGCTAGAATATGTCGTTTGGCTAGAATATGTCGTTTGGCTAGAATATGTCGTTTGGCTAGAATATGTCGTTTGGCTAGAATATGTCGTTTGGCTAGAATATGTCGTTTGGCTAGAATATGTCGTTTGGCTAGAATATGTCGTTTGGCTAGAATATGTCGTTTGGCTAGAATATGTCGTTTGGCTAGAATATGTCGTTTGGCTAGAATATGTCGTTTGGCTAGAATATGTCGTTTGGCTAGAATATGTCGTTTGGCTAGAATATGTCGTTTGGCTAGAATATGTCGTTTGGCTAGAATATGTCGTTTGGCTAGAATATGTCGTTTGGCTAGAATATGTCGTTTGGCTAGAATATGTCGTTTGGCTAGAATATGTCGTTTGGCTAGAATATGTCGTTTGGCTAGAATATGTCGTTTGGCTAGAATATGTCGTTTGGCTAGAATATGTCGTTTGGCTAGAATATGTCGTTTGGCTAGAATATGTCGTTTGGCTAGAATATGTCGTTTGGCTAGAATATGTCGTTTGGCTAGAATATGTTGTTTGGCTAGAATATGTCGTTTGGCTAGAATATGTCGTTTGGCTAGAATATGTCGTTTGGCTAGAATATGTCGTTTGGCTAGAATATGTCGTTTGGCTAGAATATGTCGTTTGGCTAGAATATGTCGTTTGGCTAGAATATGTCGTTTGGCTAGAATATGTCGTTTGGCTAGAATATGTCGTTTGGCTAGAATATGTCGTTTGGCTAGAATATGTCGTTTGGCTAGAATATGTCGTTTGGCTAGAATATGTCGTTTGGCTAGAATATGTCGTTTGGCTAGAATATGTCGTTTGGCTAGAATATGTCGTTTGGCTAGAATATGTCGTTTGGCTAGAATATGTCGTTTGGCTAGAATATGTCGTTTGGCTAGAATATGTCGTTTGGCTAGAATATGTCGTTTGGCTAGAATATGTCGTTTGGCTAGAATATGTCGTTTGGCTAGAATATGTCGTTTGGCTAGAATATGTCGTTTGGCTAGAATATGTCGTTTGGCTAGAATATGTCGTTTGGCTAGAATATGTCGTTTGGCTAGAATATGTTGTTTGGCTAGAATATGTCGTTTGGCTAGAATATGTCGTTTGGCTAGAATATGTCGTTTGGCTAGAATATGTCGTTTGGCTAGAATATGTCGTTTGGCTAGAATATGTCGTTTGGCTAGAATATGTCGTTTGGCTAGAATATGTCGTTTGGCTAGAATATGTCGTTTGGCTAGAATATGTCGTTTGGCTAGAATATGTTGTTTGGCTAGAATATGTCGTTTGGCTAGAATATGTCGTTTGGCTAGAATATGTCGTTTGGCTAGAATATGTCGTTTGGCTAGAATATGTCGTTTGGCTAGAATATGTCGTTTGGCTAGAATATGTCGTTTGGCTAGAATATGTCGTTTGGCTAGAATATGTCGTTTGGCTAGAATATGTCGTTTGGCTAGAATATGTCGTTTGGCTAGAATATGTCGTTTGGCTAGAATATGTCGTTTGGCTAGAATATGTCGTTTGGCTAGAATATGTCGTTTGGCTAGAATATGTCGTTTGGCTAGAATATGTCGTTTGGCTAGAATATGTCGTTTGGCTAGAATATGTCGTTTGGCTAGAATATGTCGTTTGGCTAGAATATGTCGTTTGGCTAGAATATGTCGTTTGGCTAGAATATGTCGTTTGGCTAGAATATGTCGTTTGGCTAGAATATGTCGTTTGGCTAGAATATGTCGTTTGGCTAGAATATGTCGTTTGGCTAGAATATGTCGTTTGGCTAGAATATGTCGTTTGGCTAGAATATGTCGTTTGGCTAGAATATGTCGTTTGGCTAGAATATGTCGTTTGGCTAGAATATGTCGTTTGGCTAGAATATGTCGTTTGGCTAGAATATGTCGTTTGGCTAGAATATGTCGTTTGGCTAGAATATGTCGTTTGGCTAGAATATGTCGTTTGGCTAGAATATGTCGTTTGGCTAGAATATGTCGTTTGGCTAGAATATGTCGTTTGGCTAGAATATGTCGTTTGGCTAGAATATGTCGTTTGGCTAGAATATGTCGTTTGGCTAGAATATGTCGTTTGGCTAGAATATGTCGTTTGGCTAGAATATGTCGTTTGGCTAGAATATGTCGTTTGGCTAGAATATGTCGTTTGGCTAGAATATGTCGTTTGGCTAGAATATGTCGTTTGGCTAGAATATGTCGTTTGGCTAGAATATGTCGTTTGGCTAGAATATGTCGTTTGGCTAGAATATGTCGTTTGGCTAGAATATGTCGTTTGGCTAGAATATGTCGTTTGGCTAGAATATGTCGTTTGGCTAGAATATGTCGTTTGGCTAGAATATGTCGTTTGGCTAGAATATGTCGTTTGGCTAGAATATGTCGTTTGGCTAGAATATGTCGTTTGGCTAGAATATGTCGTTTGGCTAGAATATGTCGTTTGGCTAGAATATGTCGTTTGGCTAGAATATGTCGTTTGGCTAGAATATGTCGTTTGGCTAGAATATGTCGTTTGGCTAGAATATGTCGTTTGGCTAGAATATGTCGTTTGGCTAGAATATGTCGTTTGGCTAGAATATGTCGTTTGGCTAGAATATGTCGTTTGGCTAGAATATGTCGTTTGGCTAGAATATGTCGTTTGGCTAGAATATGTCGTTTGGCTAGAATATGTCGTTTGGCTAGAATATGTCGTTTGGCTAGAATATGTCGTTTGGCTAGAATATGTCGTTTGGCTAGAATATGTCGTTTGGCTAGAATATGTCGTTTGGCTAGAATATGTCGTTTGGCTAGAATATGTCGTTTGGCTAGAATATGTCGTTTGGCTAGAATATGTCGTTTGGCTAGAATATGTCGTTTGGCTAGAATATGTCGTTTGGCTAGAATATGTCGTTTGGCTAGAATATGTCGTTTGGCTAGAATATGTCGTTTGGCTAGAATATGTCGTTTGGCTAGAATATGTCGTTTGGCTAGAATATGTCGTTTGGCTAGAATATGTCGTTTGGCTAGAATATGTCGTTTGGCTAGAATATGTCGTTTGGCTAGAATATGTCGTTTGGCTAGAATATGTCGTTTGGCTAGAATATGTCGTTTGGCTAGAATATGTCGTTTGGCTAGAATATGTCGTTTGGCTAGAATATGTCGTTTGGCTAGAATATGTCGTTTGGCTAGAATATGTCGTTTGGCTAGAATATGTCGTTTGGCTAGAATATGTCGTTTGGCTAGAATATGTCGTTTGGCTAGAATATGTCGTTTGGCTAGAATATGTCGTTTGGCTAGAATATGTCGTTTGGCTAGAATATGTCGTTTGGCTAGAATATGTCGTTTGGCTAGAATATGTCGTTTGGCTAGAATATGTCGTTTGGCTAGAATATGTCGTTTGGCTAGAATATGTCGTTTGGCTAGAATATGTCGTTTGGCTAGAATATGTCGTTTGGCTAGAATATGTCGTTTGGCTAGAATATGTCGTTTGGCTAGAATATGTCGTTTGGCTAGAATATGTCGTTTGGCTAGAATATGTCGTTTGGCTAGAATATGTCGTTTGGCTAGAATATGTCGTTTGGCTAGAATATGTCGTTTGGCTAGAATATGTCGTTTGGCTAGAATATGTCGTTTGGCTAGAATATGTCGTTTGGCTAGAATATGTCGTTTGGCTAGAATATGTCGTTTGGCTAGAATATGTCGTTTGGCTAGAATATGTCGTTTGGCTAGAATATGTCGTTTGGCTAGAATATGTCGTTTGGCTAGAATATGTCGTTTGGCTAGAATATGTCGTTTGGCTAGAATATGTCGTTTGGCTAGAATATGTCGTTTGGCTAGAATATGTCGTTTGGCTAGAATATGTCGTTTGGCTAGAATATGTCGTTTGGCTAGAATATGTCGTTTGGCTAGAATATGTCGTTTGGCTAGAATATGTCGTTTGGCTAGAATATGTCGTTTGGCTAGAATATGTCGTTTGGCTAGAATATGTCGTTTGGCTAGAATATGTCGTTTGGCTAGAATATGTCGTTTGGCTAGAATATGTCGTTTGGCTAGAATATGTCGTTTGGCTAGAATATGTCGTTTGGCTAGAATATGTCGTTTGGCTAGAATATGTCGTTTGGCTAGAATATGTCGTTTGGCTAGAATATGTCGTTTGGCTAGAATATGTCGTTTGGCTAGAATATGTCGTTTGGCTAGAATATGTCGTTTGGCTAGAATATGTCGTTTGGCTAGAATATGTCGTTTGGCTAGAATATGTCGTTTGGCTAGAATATGTCGTTTGGCTAGAATATGTCGTTTGGCTAGAATATGTCGTTTGGCTAGAATATGTCGTTTGGCTAGAATATGTCGTTTGGCTAGAATATGTCGTTTGGCTAGAATATGTCGTTTGGCTAGAATATGTCGTTTGGCTAGAATATGTCGTTTGGCTAGAATATGTCGTTTGGCTAGAATATGTCGTTTGGCTAGAATATGTCGTTTGGCTAGAATATGTCGTTTGGCTAGAATATGTTGTTTGGCGAGAATATGTCGTTTGTCTTGAGTAGGTGGTTTCGCTTGATTTGGTCGTTTGGCTAGAATGTGAGCTTGACAAAGTTCTTATTATGAGCCAAGTCTGAAACTCATCGACGAGTTCATTGTCGCTAACCATACTGTCAGAAAGCCATCGTCGATTGTGTCTTCCAGAAGCATCACTTCTTGTTTGTATGCAGATCGTATATAGTACTGCAATAGTGTTTACTCTTTGAAGAAGCGTCCAGCGAATATAAACTGTCAACTGATTCAGTTGTGCTGAATACTCGTCAGTAGTGATTTATTTTCTCTTACTGCCGCAACTTTGCAGAAAACGGAATCATTCATAAATTCAATTTAAATGCAATATTTAAAATTGAGATCCGAATGGCTCCTTTTTCTGCAAATTTTCGGCAACATTTATAATCGGACCTAGCGGAACTACTTCTACTTTATTTAATAGACTGCTCGTGATAAAAGTGCTTACACCACTAACAAGTCAAATTGGTGAAATCCGTGCACTAATTTTCTTCTATTGACTTTCGTGCTTCTATTTGCATTTCTGTGTTCGTGCTGGAGCGAAGCTTTACAAATGCTCAGCGTGCATCAAGACATTTTGCAGTAAAAACCAAGCCAAATCTAGTGAGGTGTTAAATTACTTTCAGTCGTTGTGAAAAAACTGAACGGCATCAGTACTCACACTCTCAAGAGGACTTACAAGTGCAGGACTTGCGAAAAGAAAATGCCAGTAGTCAATCGTTTTGCGCTGACGCCGGAGGAGTTGGCGTTGGTGAAGAAGTCCTCGGAAATTAGCGCGTGGCTTTTGGATATTATAGTCGACCAAATAAACTCGACCGAAGGCGTCTCGCACGAGTTTATTGAAAACCACGCCAGAACTTGTCTTCAAGATCGTGCAAATCGAACAAAAGAAAGGATTGACTTCGGTCTGAAGAAGACCAAAATCGTTGTGCGATCTGGGCGGTACGCCACCCTTGATGCACAACAGACAAAGCTGAATGGAGACAAGTGTTTGGATTCGACTTTGCCCGTCCTCATTTTTGTGCAAGTATGTTGTGAAGGCGCCTACTCAATGCTATGGAGAACGGCGCTACGCGATGAGGACAAGGAAAACCGTGCAATCCTGTGGGAGTGTGCGAGATGGTATGATGAGCTTTGCGATATTTTAGTGTCTGGAAACATATACGAGCAAGTATATGACAAAATGTCCGACTACTCCAATTACCTTTTCGACGGTGGAATGCCACGCGAACAATTCGCGTGGCCTATGGGGCTCGTTGCACAAGCCAAAGATGGCGTTTTCCGAAAAAACGCATATAAGAACTATGTTTTGGAGGAGGATTCAGTGTATGGTGTGCTAGTTGGATGGGAGTGGAAGGATAAGGTGATCGCCCACGGCAGCTCCGTGCTAATTAGGAAGGACGGCAGAGCCTGCGTAATTAGTGCAGTTGATTTGGACTCCGACAAAAGAAGCATAGTTTACACACCGGCGAAAACTACTTCAAGTGCGGAGTCTGTGAGTGCGCATTGTTCCTCTCTTCCTATGCCGAGCAGCTCTAGAAGCTCCACACCGCAGGAACAACTAACAGTTGCGACACCTGCGGAAAGCACATCACGAAGTTCCATTCCCGAGAACACGCCAATGAGACGCCAATCTAGTGTCCAATGTGTGGTACTGAAAACCGATCCATTCGGCTGTACTGAAGTTAGCTACGCATTCGTTGATAGTACTGATAAAAGGGAAGGAGACACACCGGGAGAAGGAGCTACAAGTGCGGACTTTGCGGGGCAAAATTTTTATTTTGCTGCTGCAACAAGTGGCGAAGCCTATGCCACAGTGTCGACAGGCACTTTAAATGTTTCGTATGAGCCAATCGAAGACTTGACCCCAAGACCACCATCAAGGAAGAGCGCCTTCTTCTGTGCCACTCAGAATAAGCCGGACATGTCAGGAGAATTGAAGAACAAGGAAAGCCCGGAATGTGCTTTCCGGGAGCGTCACAGCGTTAGGAGCGACACATTGCCTTCAAGCTATTCTAAAATTGAGTAGCGTCATGAGTAATGCAACTGAGTTGTGCCGTAATTTTTATACTTTCATATTCCTTTATTTGAGCAAACAATTCCAATTTAATTTCCATATTTGGCCAATAAGTGATATACATTTTTGAGTAATCAAAACATCATATATAATTATTATTATGGTAAATAGTTTAAGCGGTAAAACAAAAATTGTAAATAATTTACAAATGGTAGTATGCTTGCATTACGATATTAGCCTTTTTCCAATATATTTGTCATTAATTACAATAGAATAAATAGTATTGCAAAATTATTTTCCTACTATTGCGATGAAACTTTTTGATTGTTTCGAGAACCAGTGTGAAATAATTTCATTTGGAAAGCAAATGTTGAACATATAATACAATCAATTTTATCAAAACTTTTTACGAGTTACCAAAGTTGAAATCAGGAACATAACACTTATAAATGGACATGCTACAAAAGAAATAGGAGTGTCGAGAAGCCGAAAATCTCACATCCGTTGCATCTGCAAACACACGTAGTCATTTCGGTGCGTAGATATGTATATACCGGTATGTGTCATGAACGCTCTCCGGATTTAAACCAAAATGCTGTGGGTGATTTACTGCTTGCAAAATATGAAGATTAAACATTTTAAACTATTTACTTTGACGAGTAAATTGGCTTGCACATCAGTAATAAGTATTGATTTATTAAGTGAGGTGGCGTCGATTTGTCTAAATATTTGGCGCATTTGTAAATTCCATTCCGTTTTGAAAAATGTGGACAAAATGGGCCAAAATCTGATGTATATGAGGTGCACCTGAGACGCAATTTCGATAACCCGCTTTACGTGTTTTACGACGTGTACTGAAGGGTCTTTGCGCTTGGTCAACATCGGAAATATATTGGTCGTAAGTATGTTCAATTCAGTTATTTTCTAAAAATCGAACACCAACCAAAACTCACACTTTGGAACACTATCAGGACTTCATGTTGAATCATACATCCAAAATATGCGGTGACGCATTATTCAATTTTGGACGACGAACCTAATTCTGATTTGGTGTCTTGAATATTTGGAAACCCGCAGATATGTCGCACGACTCAATTAAATTAATGAAGGAATTTGTAAACCGATATCAGTCTTCTGGTGCTGACGACCAACATACACAGATTTGGACACCAAAACTTTCCCGGTCTTACGTCATCCCATATATGATGCAAAAATGTACGAAAAACGGGTGAATCAACTTTATCTATCGCACGATGTATATCTTGCAATGTACGTTGCAGTTTTACAAGCAAGTAATCCTAATGCTTGTGCATGCAATCGTGCAGTATGGCAAATTAAAGTATCGACACATGTGTGATACCAAAACAACCAAACACATTAACCTTTGCTCGCCATATCTTGAGTTGCGCCTTCCATCTCCTTTCCGACATCTGCTCGTAGTGGTTGTGCATTTCATCATACGAATTGAATTATGGAAGTATAAAAAAGTAATAAATTAAAGGTGGGCACTGGGTGCGTCTGTTATATTGTACATAAATTTGTGGACGCTATGAATGCTAGCAGAAATTCGAATAGCACATTCCGGGCGGGAAACAGAGCCGCTTAATGTCCATACGTATGTGCTTCTAAGTGACGATTCTTAATTAACCGCGACTCGGACCTTACCAAATTTTCGGCTGAGCAAGTAAATTGCGAATATTCTTGACGACGATGAAGTGGTTTAACTTGAACACGTGCCGCGTTTATAGCTGAAACTAATTTCATGTTTTGTATGAAATATTAAATAACAATTAACTGAATCTATAAGAATGAATCAATAGAACCGGTATTCCGTGGCATTCGGCGCGTAAAAGTGGTTTTATTGGTTCAATAATTGAAGTGTTATGATGTACGATCAATGCAGCACTGACTCACTCAACGTTTCGGTCATCTTAACTAATATGTGTCCTACTTTTCAAACGATACACAAGCTCTCATAATTAACAGGTGCCGTAATTTAACAATAAAATTATTGACAAGATTGCGTTTTCGCTTTTATTAGTAGAAGTAATCAGATTGGTCTTCCACAGAGAAGGTGCTCAACTTTGTCAAATTTTATATCGGTAACGGGAGGAAAACGGATTCCAACCGATGGGTTAATTCGGTTGCACAGATACTTTAGCTGGTTGAATTGCGGATTCACTCTCTTCCAGATCCAACTGGGCCCTCGTCTCGAGGCTCCAGACTGGACGTACGTACGATGTTTACAACTGATTCCGTTGGACTGTAATCTTTTAAAGAGCCCACATAGGAATGGTTAACGTTCACATTGCCGTTGCAGAAATAAATTCCAGCCTGTCATAAGTGCAGCGTATAATTGCCGACAATGAACAAGCAAATTATATTTTTGCATTGTGTTTTAGATAAATGACTTCGTATCGATTTTAGTCAACTTAAATATAAATAGAAATTCAAGGTCAACATTAGAAACTCTGCTGGACTCCCCTGCAAACTTGTTGTCGGGTATCAAGTTGTGGGGCTCAGCAATTATGCATAACGAAACTGGTTTAATAAAATGCTTCATTCAACATGACCAAATTCACGGAGTGGCTACCTTGGAAGAAGAAACCATGAAATACTCCATAGGATGAGTTATACCTGCTCACGTATACGGTTTTGGCTCATGTTTTTTCGATCAATAGAAGGAACGTTTTGCCAATAACATACAGATCGCTTGCAAAGGCGATCGCGTTATTTAAGCAATTAAGCTTTTGATTCGCCTCTACTCAACGAAACAATATAAGTAATAAAAATTGGACTGCAGTTGTCCCTCATTATGCTCACTGTCGTCACGAACTTCATTGCGTGTCTTCTGGAATATCTTGTAATTATGTTTACGTCCTAGCATAATTATGCTGGGAACCTGTGAATTGGTCGACGACGATGAAATTATCTATAGGAAAGGCACATATGAAGCACTTTAGAATTGTATTTCTTTATATTGACGACCAATAATATTCATGTTTAAACGGTGATCCAATCTTAGCACCTTTGAATCTTTACTCTGAAAATCTGTAAGCTAAAGTACTCAAAGAATCCTTGGCAAATATACTAACATATTGCGTTTCACCTCAAGCTTCTAGAGCTGAATACTATTTTATTTACCATTTTTCAACTACTACACGGACATTTGTTATACAATGATTGATCATCTACTAGATATACTACATCTATCAGTAACTCACCCATGAACGGTGAAACATGTTAACAAACTCGGAGACAATTTTATTCAAAAGCAACTTGATAATGAGAGTTGAATATTCATAATTACACTTTATCAAAACTACCACGTTTTATTTTGTTGTACGTTTGTGCATGCATTGTACATGAAATCCAAGAAATAAAATGAAATAATGTCTCAGGTTCCCTTCTTTCAGGATTGAATTGAAGAGACTTTCGAATTTGTGTGTGACAGATGAATCCATGCCATCGTTGTTGGTAAAAATCATGAGATGGATAATCCAACTGGCCGAAATTAAACACTGCGCAATGCTCCTTAACGAGGACATTATACCTAAGTCGACGGAACGGGATCGTGATTCGCTTTTATGTGTCTATTGAGGTTATTGGATGCGCCAAATGTTCGTCCACAGTTGGCAACAATTCCAAGGCTTGTCGCGGGTATGGCTTCTGATCTGACCTTGAAAGTTCCCAGTTTTCAAGAACTCTTTAGAGCAAAACACGCATTTAACACTACATTCCCTCGTGTGTGCCAAATAGTGTGCTCGGAGAACATCGGGCCTGGAGAAGTGCTTCCAGCAAAGCTCATATACATACCGTTTCTTGTCGGAATGCGGCAACTGGAGATGTTTCGTCAAACAGACCTTACGAGCAAGCATTTTTAACACAATTTGCACGAATATATCTTTCCTTCATGCGAGTTTGTCAGACGGTGTGATTTCATGGTATCATTTTCAAGAAATCTTTTCGTGCACAACGGACACTTGTAATACTTTTCCCTTGTATGTGACATTAAGTGCCGATTGCGGTGAAGCGTCTTACTTGACGTGTAGGGACAATGTGGACACTGAAAGGTTTTCCTTATTTTGTGTTCCCGATTAAGGTGATCATGAAGTTCATGTCGCAGGAAGTGCATTGAAATTCCATGACATCCGAGCGCACGACTTCATGGCGACGGTGATTCGACCCGTTGATGAACCCCTTTTTAACAAATGACACAACGAAATGGTTTTTCGCCTGTGTGAACTATTTTGTTAGCTGTCTTTTCGTAGTTTGATGAGATTTACTTCTGGCAATACCGGCAATATTCAGTTGTTTTAAGGTGAGATCGCATGTGGGGAAACATATAATGAAAATGGAGAATTGTGTCACAAAATACGCACGTTCGATGGTATTTGTATTTACGTCTTCTGGAGAAACTAAAAATGAAGTCAATTTTTAATAATACATTAATATCTTACATATTTGTATTTTTGTGAAACACACATGTTTGTGTACGTATAATGGCGTTGCCTAGGTTTTTGTGTTACTCCACTTACTACAAGATTAAATTCAGCAAAATACGACGCTTTACCACTTGCAAATTATCTAGCTGATTTGTTTTGTACGCTGGTTTGATCGTTTTTTGCAGCATCTGCCAGATACGTCAAATCACTTTCTCCATAACGCGTGAATGACTTGTGGGATATTGTTCCACTTATATGAATTATGGGTGAAACGTACTGAACGTTTGATAAGACAAAATAAATTTTTGAAAATGTAAAGAAAAGCACTGAACTTAAGAGATTTTGGCTTTTCCGTAATGTGTAAACAATGGGAACCGGCACATATAATAAATGCTGCCCTTTAATGAAAATTAATGACGGGAACCCAACATTTCAGCGCGGATCGTTCGAGACAAAAAGTGTTTGTCTCGCTAGTAGTTTGCTAGGAGTGGACGGTAATTTCATTAATGTGTAAGAAAATCAAAAGAGACCACTCTTAACTGTAACAACATATCATATTTGAAGTCAAACATTAACAGCTGAAAAACATTCGTTTTTACAAAAAGAACGCTGGCTGTAAAGAACTTTCAGTGGAAACTATTTGGACCGTGGTCCCGCTAAATATGCATTACATCGAGTTGTACAGCGTCCAGAAGTTTATCAAATTATGTAGAGTAATTTCTAAGTTGTACTCCACTCATTATTGAATTTTAAGATCGCAATTGGATTTCGCTAAACAAAAGGAAAACACCATTTCATTACATACATTGGAAATATCTCAGAATACCCGATGAGCAAATTGTTTTCTTGCTGCGTGTAGGTGAGAAGGTGGCCACTCATGTTGCCTTTTCAGAAATAGCTTTTTCGAGCACGTTGAACACTTGTAATATTTTTCATTTGTGTGGGACCTTAATTAATATTGATTATTGCGTTCAGATAATGTACAGCCCGTTTAGTGGCAAAGAGGGCACTTGAAGATTTTCAGTTTCTTGTGGCGCCTCCTTATATGTTAACGGAGATTTCGTTTCGTCTAACACTCTTTGGCTTGAATAGGTCGTACGGCTTCAATATGTCGTTTCGATTGAAAAGGTCGTTGGGCTTGAATATGTCGTTGGGCTTGAATATGTCGTTGGGCTTGAATATGTCGCTAGTTTGCATATATCGTTGGGCGTGAATAATGTCGTCGAGCTTGAATATGTCGTTGGGCTTAAATATGTCGTTGGGCTTGAATATGCCGTTGGGCTTGAATATGTCGTTGGGCTTGAATATGTCGTTGGGCTTGAATATGTCGTTAGTTTGCATATATCGTTGGGCCTGAATAATGTCGTCGAGCTTGAATATGTCGTTGGGCTTAAATATGTCGTTGGGCTTGAATATGCCGTTGGGCTTGAATATGTCGTTGGGCTTGAATATGTCGTTGGGCTTGAATATGTCGTTGGGCTGGAATATGTCGTTAGGCTGGAATATGTCGTTGGGTTTGAATATGTCGTTGGGCTTGAATATGTCGTTGGGCTTTAATAGGTCGTCTGGCTGGAATCGGTCGTCTGGCTGGAATAGGTATTCTGGCTGGAATATGTCGTTGGGCTTGAATATGTCGTTGGGCTGGAATATGTCGTTAGGCTGGAATATGTCGTTGGGTTTGAATATGTCGTTGGGTTTGAATATGTCGTTGGGTTTGAATATGTCGTTGGGTTTGAATATGTCGTTGGGCTGGAATATGTCGTCGGGCTTGAATATGTCGTTGGGTTTGAATATGTCGTCGGGCTTGAATATGTCGTTGGGCTTGAATATGTCGTTGGGCTTGAATATGTCGTTGGGTTTGAATATGTCGTTGGGTTTGAATATGTCGTTGGGCTGGAATATGTCGCAAGTCTTGAATACGTCGTTGGGCTTAAATATGTCGTTGGGCTTAAATATGTCGTTGGGCTTGAATATGTCGTTCTGCTTGAATATGTCGTTGGGCTGGAATATGTCGCTGGGCTGGAATATGTCGTTGGGCTGGAATATGTCGTTGGGCTGGAATATGTCGCTGGGCTGGAATATGTCGCAAGTCTTGAATACGTCGTTGGGCTTAAATATGTCGTTGGGCTTAAATATGTCGTTGGGCTTAAATATGTCGTTGGGCTTGAATATGTCGTTCTGCTTGAATATGTCGTTGGGCTGGAATATGTCGCTGGGCTGGAATATGTCGTTGGGCTGGAATATGTCGTTGGGCTGGAATATGTCGCTGGGCTGGAATATGTCGCTGGGCTGGAATATGTCGTTGGGCTGGAATATGTCGTTGGGCTGGAATATGTCGTTGGGCCGGAATATGTCTTAAGTCTTGAATACGTCGTTGGGCTTGAATATGTCGTTGGGCTTGAATATGTCGTTGGGCTTGAATATGTCGTTGGGCTTGAATATGTCTTAAGTCTTGAATACGTCGTTGGGCTTGAATATGTCGTTGGGCTTGAATATGTCGTTGGGCTTGAATATGTCGTTGGGCTTGAATATGTCGTAAGTCTTGAATACGTCGTTGGGCTTAAATATGTCGTTGGGCTTGAATATGTCGTTCTGCTTGAATATGTCGTTGGGCTGGAATATGTCGTTCTGCTTGAATATGTCGTTGGGCTTGAATATGTCGTTGGGCTGGAATATGTCGTTGGGCTTGAATATGTCGTTGGGCTTGAATATGTCGTTGGGCTTGAATATGTCGTTGGGCTTGAATATGTCGTTGGGCTTGAATATGTCGTTGGGCTTGAATATGTCGTTGGGCTTGAATATGTCGTTGGGCTTGAATATGTCGTTGGGCTTGAATATGTCGTTGGGCTTGAATATGTCGTTGGGCTTGAATATGTTGTTGGGCTTGAATATGTCTTTGGTCTTGAATATGTCTTTGGTCTTGAATATGTCTTTGGTCTTGAATATGTCGTTGGGCTTGAATATGTCGTTGGGCTTAAATATATCGTTGGGCTTAAATATGTCGTTGGGCTTAAATATGTCGTTGGGCTTGAATATGTTGTTGGGCTTAAAAATGTCGTTGGGCTGGAATATGTCGTTGGTCTTGAGCTATGAGCTATATGAGCTTGACTAAGTCCTTAATATTAACCAAGTCTGAAACTGATTGGCGGGTTCCTTGTCGCTAACCCTTCTGTCAGAAAGCCATCGTCGATTGTGTCTTCCAGAAGCATCACCAATTGTTCAAAAACAAAAATAGTGCTGCAATAGTATTCACTTTTTGAATACGCGTGGTCATTAAATAACAGTTTAAATTGTTTACTGTGTCAGTTATGCTGAATAGCCATAGGTAGTGTTTTTTTCTCTCTAATTGCCGTAACTTTGCAGAAAACGGAATCATTCTGAAATTCAATTTTAAATCCAATATTTAAAATTGAGAACAGAATGGCTCCTTTTTCTGCAAATTTTGGGCAATATTTATAATCCTGCCTGGCTGCCGCTGCTACTACTTTATTTAGTTAACTGATTGTGGTAAAAGTGCTTACGCCACCAACAAGACACATAAGTGTCATCTGTGCCGGAATCTCTGGTATAAATTTTTCATGTTTGTATTTGCCTTTCTGTGTTCGTGCTGGTGCGAAGCCTTACAAATGTGAAGTGTGCATCAACACATCTTGAAGTAAAAAGCCAAACCCAATCTAGCGAGGAGTTAGTTTACTTGCGCTCGTTGTAAAAAACTGCATCCGTATTCACACGCTGAAGAAAACTTACAAGTGCACGACTTGTGAAAAGAAAATGCCAGTGGTATCGCGTTTTGCGCTGAAGCCGGAGGAGTTGGCTTTAGTGAAGAAATCGTCAGAAATTAGCGCGTGGCTTTTGGATATTATAGTCGACCAAATAAACTCGACCGAAGGCGTCTCGCACGAGTTTATTGAAAATCACGCCAGAACTTGTCTTCAAGATCGTGCAAAGCGAACAAAAGAAAGGATTGACTTCGGTCTGAAGAAGACCAAAATCGTTGTGCGATCGGGGCGGTACGCCACCCTTGATGCACAACAGACAAAGCTGAATGGAGACAAGTGCCTGGATTCGACTTTGCCTGTCCTCATTTTTCTCCAAGTCTGTTGTGAAGGCGCCTACTCAATGCTATGGAGAACGGCGCTACGCGATGAGGACAAGGAAAACCGTGCAATCCTGTGGGAGTGTGCGAGATGGTATGATGAGCTTTGCGATGTTTTAGTGTCTGGAAACATATACGAGCAAGTATATGACAAAATGTCCGACTACTCCAATTACCTTTTCGACGGTGGAATGCCACGCGAACAATTCGCGTGGCCTATGGGGCTCGTTGCACAAGCTAAAGATGGTGTTTTCCGGAAAAACGCATATAAGAACTATGTTTTGGAGGAGGATTCAGTGTATGGTGTGCTAGTTGGATGGGAGTGGAAGGACAAAGTGATCGCCCATGGCAGCACAGTGCTAATTAGGAAGGACGGCAGAGCCTGCGTTATTAGTGCAGTCGATTTGAACTGCGGGAAAAGATCCATAGTTTACACACCGGCGAAAACAAATTCAAGTGCGGAGTCTGTGAGTGCACGTAGTTCCTCTCTTCCAGTGCCCAGCAGCACAAAAAGCTGCACACCGCAGGAAAAACTTACATCTGCGACATCTGCGCAAAGCACAACACGGACTTCAATTCCCGAGCACACGCCAATGAGACGCCAGTCAAGTGTGCAATGTGTAATACTGAAAACCGATCCATTCGGCTGTACTGAAGTTAGCTACGCATTCGTAGATAGTACTGATAAAATGGAAGGAGACTCACCGGGAGAAGGAGCTACAAGTGCGGGCTTTGCGGAGCAAGATTTTTATTTTCCTTCTGCAGCAAGTGGCGACGCCTATGCCACAGTGTCGACAGGCACTTTAAATGTTACGTATGAGCCAATTGAAGACTTGACCCCAAAGCCATCATCAAGGAAGAGTGCCTTTTTCTGTGCTGCGCAGAATGAGCCGGACACGTCAGGAGATGGGAGGATGGACAAGGGCAATCCGGAATGCGCTCAGAAGCGTCTTAGGGTTAGAAACACCGCATTGCCATCTTGCTACTCTAAAATTGAGTAGAGTTGCTTGGGTGATAAAATTGAATAGTGCCGTAATTTCTTTATTAATTCTTAATCTTTAGTTTGTAAAGCAGTAATAATTAAACTAGTAGTTCAAATAGTTTGCTTCAAATCAACTTTAACTTGCAGAGTTGGTAATTCAATGGTATGTACTTAATATTAATGAGTAATAAAAATGTTGTATTTACTGTAGAAACAAACGAAGTCATTTAAAATGGTCGTGTTGCGGTATCACAATGCTAACTATATTTAATTTTACTTGAATATAGAATTTGTGAATAAACATAACAGTAATGGAGTAAATATCACTACAACAAATGACTTTCTTTTAATGCGTTGAGTTGCCGATACAATTAGCCATTTCCTGCATTCTGTTGTGAGTAAAACTGAACAATTAGTACAAGTAGTGCCTCAGAGAAGCTGTTAATTACCGCATGAATTAATCGGCCTGATAGATGTGTACAGGTGTTGGAAATAGTAACGATTAATTCTGAATGCAACAAGGAAAATATTTTTCGTCATTAAATATCCAGAGATAAATAAAATACCGAGGCGCTTTATGCTGGGAGAGGCATGAGATGAGGTAAAGGGCAAGAGCCCATTCACTGCATGACTGCCGTCATTCATTGGTTTCATTTCAGTTTGCCGAATGAACATCAGTCAGAAGATTAGCAGTACCGTTAAACCAGATAGCAACCATTGTATCTTCTACTTGAACAATTTCGCCAGATTGGTCCTTTTTATTTTTTTGAATACATCCACGCCATTTGTTCATTCTGAAAATTTTGTAAATTTTAATATTATAGATATGCAAACGTCAATATCGTCTGAACGGAATGTATGTCTGCAAAGAAAGATTGATTCAATTGGCCAACATTTTATTCCTTACACAGAATGATATGTTTCGATGGCAGCGGGTATTTTGATTTGTTTTCATTGCTGGACAAATGTATCATGTTAAGCGTTGCCGAATTCTAGCAAGCACGCAGCAGACCAAATATTTAGACTCGCATTTGCAAGGACGATCTTACATTGAAAGTGGATGTAACTTACAAGATTGATACAGTTTAGCATCTTGGTTTCTTGCTTATCAATTACAGCCGTGACAAAACTTTAATTCGTTATTTCAAACTCGCAAAATAAACCATCAGTGCGATACCAGATATGTGACTCTGACATTAAAGAAATTGCGGAATTTTATTCACCGTATCAAGATTTAATGAGATCGAAAACCGATGAAATGTCGAAAACGTGTTGTGCACTTTTTCAACAGTTGATGCAACAAAGTGCACCATTAACGCAAGTGATATCATACGGCACCACAAATTGAATTACACCTTCCAATTTTAATATACGAGTATTTATTGAAGTTCCAATGCAACTGGTTACGCAAAAGCATTCATATGAGCCTGAACAATGGACACACACACGTTTAACTTTTCAACGACACATGTTTATGAATTGCATTCAACGAAGCTAACTGCGTGCTAATTACTGAGAATATTGAATCCAATATACCAGGATTTAAGTCAACCAGTCATTGCATATAATTTCAATGTTCAAAGTGGCGGCATAGTTACAACATATCTTTAGTGTCGAGAATCCACACTGGATCCAATATTGGTGCCTTTATCAGCAATGTGTGTGGTCATGATCTCCAAACAGAACTGTGTTCCACATACAACGATACCTTGTTAGACGTATTTGATTGATCAGTTGAACACCGTAACAGTTGTAATTTTAGGCATTGTAACCGGATCACGCATGTAACCGGATCTCACCGCGAAGCTACAAAGTTTGCAAAATACACAAGAAATGGTGGAATACGTGAAACTGAATTGAGACAATTATTCAATGCATTCCAGAGCCAAAGCTAGTATGCAATTATATTCAGTGACTGTATATTAACTAAAGCTTATTATGAAATAATTAATAAAAAATAAGACTCCATCAGATTTTTAACATATGTCAATCTGGGAGCGGAAGTAAACTACTGTAAATACAATACAATAAAGTATTACAATGTTTAAATCCTGGTAGAAGCAAATATACCAACATGCCGATCTGATTGCTTTGCACGCGTAGTTCCAAAATTTATTGAAAATCCCAGGAGCCTTATTTTGTGGAGACGGTGACTGTCTTGGGATACCGATGCAAGCAACCTACGGGAAAACTCAACGCGGAATTATCGAGCTTTTCAGGATGATACCAGTCATCAGAAGCTCTTCATGAAACATAGACCCATCCGCTGATTTGTAACAAAGAATGATATTGCTGTTAAAATATTCGACCAACCAAATTTAGGGACTGTATAATTAGAGCCATAACTTGCGTGTGGATGAAGTAAATTACCTGGAATGAGGGACTCATCAACGCAATACGAATATTAATCTGTAATTGGATTACTATATCCCGCTATTGTCAGATTCCCTTCCAATCTTGCAAAAAGGTATCAAATGTTCTAAAGCCTAAGCTACTTACCTATGTTTGCTGATTATCAAGGAAATTTCATGCAAAAATAAATACAGGAACACTTAAATCATGCATTGAATTATTATGTTATGGTATCTCAATGTTTGAATTACGGGGAATCTAAATAATATGTTTTATGTTATGTGTTGTTGACGACTTGCCTGCCAATCGATAATTTGGCATTCCAACATGATCCCTGTTAAATTCTGTTAAATTCTGTTAAATTTGTACATGTCTCTCTGTATACATGTTTCTTGGACTACTTACATATGTAATTCACCAACTGTTATTCCGGACACTGTGAATATGCCCAGCGCAACTGGAATATATTTAAATTTGTCCACCTAATATATGGTTTGGATTTTACTGGTGCAAATTGTTAGGGTCGTGGGAAAATGAATTATTATAAACTAGTTTCAACTGTAACTTAATTAAGATCCATACAGTTTTATGAGCACAGCCTTCTCCATTACATATTTCATTGTGGACAAACTTTTCAGTTCGAATTATCGTACTATTTTGGTCAGTACTTGCTAAGGTGTTCAATACATTGGCAGCAGCTTAAGGTGGGTGAATGTAATATATGGTTTTGTGGCAATGAGTGTAGCTAATTAAATTATTAGGAAGTATGAATTGCCATAAGTTTGACTTCCACCTTTATTAAATAATCGTGGTTGTGTGTAACAAAGTCAATAAAGTACACCGGCAAACATACAAATCATACCTTTAAGCGTCTATAGTCGAATAATATTTTATTTACTATAACACCTCATGTTGTGCAGAACTATTATTATACTCTGAGTGATCAGTTACTGCCAAAATGTAATTATCAAGAATACGGTGAAAACATTTATGCAAGGAACTTACCACTTTTTCATTTCGCCAACAGGATGGGAGTGATCAATAATCAAGATGACTTTATCCAATTATCACTTCTAAATTTTCGACCCAATATATAAGTAAATAAAATATTTGATCATGAGTTTTATTGTTTGGCAAATAGTAAAATGAGTTGAACATTCGGCCGAGTTAAGGTTTAAAGTACATACTTCAGTCATTTTCTCCTTAATGAGGATGCAAATTTGTATTTGATTGTTTATAGTCTTTCAAGGTTGTTGAGGTGCGTCAGTGTAAGCATTACCTCTGACACATCTTTAGCCATTACAAAAGAATCACCGTCATAGGTAAGATCGCGTTGGAGAAAACATTGTACTTCGGTTTGCTTATACCCAATGCCAGATATTTCATTAATACATCTCAGTTGTCAGTATGACTCCATAAATGAAGTTGTAATGTCAACAGATATTAGTGGCAATATACAGGTTAAACCCGGTGGAGTGCAACGTGAACCGATGGCTACCGATGAAAATGGAAAATTAAACGTTGCGTATGCGTGCACTATGTGTTGCTGCCATTCAACATTGTTTATATACCTTGCATTTTATTATATTCCTTGGGTTATCCCATATCTTGCTTGCAGAGGGTATACAATTTGTTACTTCCACGAGAAGCTACTAGGATTCATTGGGAATGAGTAGCAAATATGCAAGCTGATCCATGTCGCAAGCCATGTTATGAGTTATGCGATTTTACTTATAGATGGGAAATGACATCTCGTGGTATGACCATAATGCTTACGGTGGGCACCAAGTCAATTTTGATTCGCGCCAATAACTACAATAAAACTGTTGAATGCTGCCAACAATACAAACAAAGCTTATCCAAATCTCTGCAATTTTTGTCTGCAATTTATCAAAGAAATTGCATGTGTAATTGAGAAATCGAACACACCAATGACATTTTGAATAATTATGATATATTCGGCCATTAGTAACATTTGACACAGCGGTGCATTACCGAAGCGTTTATTAGGTAATCATAGTTGCGATGTCAAATAGGATCAGTCAATAGATTCATGATAGACTTGGAAATATTTTCGCATTGAAATATTATTTTTTCAGAATGGTGTGTTCTGTTCGTGATTTTCCTCTGATGATGCTGAAGTATGATAATTACCTTTTCCGCTTTCCTTCACTCACCGCATTGCTAGCCAATCAAAAATTTCAAAAGAGGGCAATGTCATTGGGAGACCGTTGAATTGGTACGTCGTCTGAATTCATGAGGAATCTAAATGAGGATTTATATGACTTAACTTTAACTAAATAAAAACTCACTTTCCTTTGTCAACATATGCGTATCTTAATGTTCTTAATATGAAAGGAAATAAACAAAGGAATAGTAATATATTTGTGAATATACAGTATCTTTATTTAGCTTCTACAATTATATACTATTTTGAACACAATTGTAACGCTGGCTTTGTGGATGTTTACACTGATTAATAGGTTACAAGATACCAGTAATATATGCATACACGGCGAAATGTTTTTGTAAATGGGATGGAAATTTATTGCCTAAAACGGTTGATGAATAAGTATGTGAACACTATCTCTGTTTGGAAAGTCAGTTTGACCAATGGGACATTATGCCGAAGTCGATACTTTTTGGCACGGCGTGCATTCATGTGTATTCTAAGGTTATCAAGTGACCCAAATGTGCGATCACAGTGAGAACAGTCCCAAGGAGTCTCGAGTGTATGGGTCCCGATGTGACGGTGTAATTTGTTTTTGTGCTGGAACTCCTTTGTGCAAAACACGCATTTAAAACTGCATTCCCTCGTGTGGGTCAAATAGTGATTCTTTAAGCCATCTGGCCGGGCGAAACGCTTTTCACAAAGCGCACAACCGTACTCCTTTTGGTCGCAATGCGTGAACCTGACATGTCTCCTCATATAACGCTTACAAGAAAACACTTTTGGACACAACTGACAGGCAAATTCATTTTCTTCATGCGTGTGTGTCAGAAGGTGTACCTCAATGTCGCCTTTTGTGAGAAAGGTTTTCGCGCACACTGGACATTTGTGATATTTTTCATTTGTGTGTGACCTTAAATGTCGACTGCGGCTAGATGATGTACTGGATTTGAACGGGCAAAGAGGGCACTTGAAATTTTTCAGTTTCATGTGGACAATCCTAATATGGTCACAAAGATAACGTTTTAATTTGAACGCTTTGTCGCAGTAATTACAGTGAAATTCCTTAACACCCGAATGGACGAGTTGATGTTTACGGAGATTCGACCTGTTGCTGAATCGCTTTCCGCAAATTTCGCAAGAAAAGGGTTGTTCGCCGGTGTGAACTCTCTCGTGATTTACATTATCGTAGTTTGTATAGAATTCCTTGGGGCAATAACGACAAAAATCAAACTTTTCCTTGATATGCCGCCGCAGATGACGAAACATATTCTCTACCGAGAGTACCTTGTCGCAAAAAAGGCAAGTTCGTTGGCACCTGCAATTTTGGGTGCGACTGTAAATGAAACAAGGTTTGGGTAAATATATAATTACCTTAAATGGATTGCAATTGAAGGACTTTTTGTGAAACACATGTATATACAGCGGGTTTGAATTTTTGTTTTACTCCACTTACCACATGATGAAACTTCGTAGCAAACGATTTGCCGCTATTCAATTGATTATGATTTTGGTTTTTCTGTAATGCGAAGGCGTAAATCCTAGGCTAAAACACAATTAATAAGTTGCCGCTGTTTAATGAAAAATAATAACAGGCGGCCCAAATTTCATCGCAGAACACTTGAGAACATCGCAGAAATTAATATTGTAATATTCATTTGCTAATAGCGGATGGAAATTTCTCACATCCGAACACAAATCACAAAAGTAAAAGACTAACTATAAATTCTTAATCGGATTCAGTGAAGCAATGTAATCAAATGAGGGTACGCTACAAATTTTTTGCAAAACGAACTGATATGTTTATCGTGGAGAAGCTTTCTGTAACTACCTAACGAAGTCTTTTTTTTGGTAAATTATGAATTGCATATATTCACAGAAATGGTTGCGTTCAAGTGGCTCCGCTTTTGTGGTACTATATCTGCCATTATTGTTACATACTGTCTTCAATTTATGTACATGAACTCTACGCCAACAGTGGGTTATTTTTGGAAATTATGGCGTACTTGACAGTACAAGAAAATGTTATTTGTTTGCCTAGCAGGTATCATATTCTGTGATTCGATCACACCGCACGTACTCAAGTCCCCCTCTGGCCTAAAGCATTACCTGCCATTCTATCTTGGGAAAAATGCTGCAAGGAAGAGAAGGAGGAAAACAACTAATCCTTTTACATTACAGATATTTTCAATTCCCCGTTTGCAGTATCGGAAGATAAGCTTTCCTAAATGTACTAACATGATTTTCCCATGCTGGGATATGTATTCATTGGAAACATACTGTAATTAAAGACAATGTCCCATGCTAATATGTTTAATTTAAAAAAAATAATCAATACGAAACGACAACGCAAATGACCTTTTCATGTGTGATTTAAATGCAGCTGTAACTCACTGATGATATTGGTCGCTTCATATAATTGGAAGGCATTTTCTCGCAAAGTACACATTATATGACCTTACGTAAAACAAATTCAAAACCATAAATCCCTGTTTGTATGACAAAATGTAAAAATATAAACTTATGACCGGATGTTTATAATATTTTAATAATATTAATAATATTAAAATATTAATGACCGGACCTTGTAAACCAGTTTTGTAGAAACTTTAAGAAACGTAGGATACGTTAACATCGTCCGATAACTTGGACTTCATCACGGACATGGACGGATATCACAAAGTACAGCAATACATATGTTGTTACCTAATATTTTGCGACAACAACAACAACACGTTTAGCAAAACCTTACGACAACAAAGAATACAACAAGCTTGGGTATATATTTAGTAAAAATGATATTAAAGTACCAAATATGCCTTAATAAGATGATAACAATTCGATAAACCTAATTGTCATTTTATTTGCAGCAGGGCAAGTACAACAACATATAGTTCTCTCGTTTTTGCACACAACGCAATAAAACACATTTGCTCTTACTCATTGCATATTATATATTACATATTGCGACATCAATCTATTTTCGCTGCCTGAGAGACATTCTCTATTTTATGGCATGAATTTGGTGGAATAGAAACACAAGAGATTATTAGTCCAACATGCGGAGACTGGATTGTGCGACGTCAAAACCCAGGAAACAAAAACATTTTTTGAAGCGATTGCTCGTTGAGTTAAAATGAAATCCGCTTAAATAGTTTCAAAATAATATTTTGGTTCCTTAGCTTTGAGAACGTGATTAGAAGAATCTTCATTCCTTTGACTGATACCAAAGCGGCGTCATCCTGGTGCACGAAATGTTATATCTCATCCATAAACGGAATATTTCGGCGATTCTCTTCCTATGCTTTTCGGGCAGACAAAAAAGCCCATCAAAAGACATTTAATTTTAGAAGTTCATTTGCTTACATGAATGAACAACCAGACATAAGTTTTAGCCGGGTTCCGCTGCTACGTACAACATCAACAGTATGTACTATAAAACATGCTTGGGACAAACTATTTTCTCAAGATTTTGTTTCCCACATTGTCATTCATGTGTTCGGCAAGAGTAGAAGTCCAGCATTGGCCAATAAGACATCAAATTTCCGATCAGAAATCTGATACAATGCGATCCTAGCATTTGGTCTACTCTGTTGGCAATATATTTAGCTGATCAAAATGGGCCATCATACTCTTCCAGTTTATACTTTCTCCCTGGTTATGAAAAATTAACATTCTTCGCCTCGGCCTCCTGCTGTACATTTCCATGAGTGATGCAATTTAACCAATGTTAAGGATGAACACGCCAATATACCATATTACATTTCTTATTGCGAAAATAAAAAAATACTGTTTCTTACACCATTATAATATTTTAAACGGTTTTCAATTTGCGGGATGCAGCAAAGATAAGTAACGAAAACATGTTGCAAAAATTGATATTTCGATTTAACCTTATTTGGATTCAAATAAATTATAATGTTTATATATGGCGCGGTTTTTTAAATACAATTTACATGTGATAATGACAAGTTCCGCGGCTAGAGTTAGCTGCCGATAATTTGAGTAGGAAACGTTACTGGTTGCATCCAATCTCTCAAAGGGTTTTGTGCCCAACACACCTACCAATATATTAATGCATATTCACCACATATTTCATGACGATCTTGTAAGTAGCATGACCCGCTATCATCTCATCCAAATCTTTAATGTGATAATGCGCAAGCAAAAATAAATGAATCCTCAAAAATCTGGGACCTTCAAGTATGCCATTTTAACGAAATGCAATTTATTAGTAATGTAGCTTGGTTTACGAAATTGTATTATAGTCGCTCATTCCGCAACTTGATTACTGTAATTATCCCGTAAAAGTTGCAAAGTGTTAACACAATTGGTAAAAATTTAACGCACCGAACACTTTGTAAATGACGGTTCAATTTTCGTTATTATACTTTATTAACGCTTTCCTTGTTTTGTGATTGCGTTAAAAATAAAATTAATATGTACAAGTTGAAGAATTTATGAAGGAAAATCAACTAATTTCTACCTTCTGCTCATATAGGAATTGCGTTTTCAGATTTCAATAGAATTTTCATAAACACAAAGAGAATACTTCATTTCATTACACTACTGGCATAGTTCTTGCTCTGCCATATTCGAGTACGATATTCACTGAACAAGTTGAATCTCAACCGTTACTAAATCTTCCAACTAACCGTTTGAAGATACATTTGACGGAACGGGCATTATGTCGAAGTCAATGATACGGGACCGTGAAGCGCTTTCATGTGTCTTCTGAGGTTGTCTTTTAAGCCAAACGTGCGGTTACATTGCGAACAGTTCCAAAATCTCTCGCGCGTATGGGTTGTGATGTGGCGGTTCAAGTTTCCAATCTGCAGGAAATTTTTAGCACAAAATACACACTTAAAGTGTTACAAAATACACAAAATACAAAATACATGTTAAGCGTTGCCGAATTCTAGCAAGCACGCAGCAGACCAAATATTTAGACTCGCATTTGCAAGGACGATCTTACATTGAAAGTGGATGTAACTTACAAGATTGATACAGTTTAGCATCTTGGTTTCTTGCTTATCAATTACAGCCGTGACAAAACTTTAATTCGTTATTTCAAACTCGCAAAATAAACCATCAGTGCGATACCAGATATGTGACTCTGACATTAAAGAAATTGCGGAATTTTATTCACCGTATCAAGATTTAATGAGATCGAAAACCGATGAAATGTCGAAAACGTGTTGTGCACTTTTTCAACAGTTGATGCAACAAAGTGCACCATTAACGCAAGTGATATCATACGGCACCACAAATTGAATTACACCTTCCAATTTTAATATACGAGTATTTATTGAAGTTCCAATGCAACTGGTTACGCAAAAGCATTCATATGAGCCTGAACAATGGACACACACACGTTTAACTTTTCAACGACACATGTTTATGAATTGCATTCAACGAAGCTAACTGCGTGCTAATTACTGAGAATATTGAATCCAATATACCAGGATTTAAGTCAACCAGTCATTGCATATAATTTCAATGTTCAAAGTGGCGGCATAGTTACAACATATCTTTAGTGTCGAGAATCCACACTGGATCCAATATTGGTGCCTTTATCAGCAATGTGTGTGGTCATGATCTCCAAACAGAACTGTGTTCCACATACAACGATACCTTGTTAGACGTATTTGATTGATCAGTTGAACACCGTAACAGTTGTAATTTTAGGCATTGTAACCGGATCACGCATGTAACCGGATCTCACCGCGAAGCTACAAAGTTTGCAAAATACACAAGAAATGGTGGAATACGTGAAACTGAATTGAGACAATTATTCAATGCATTCCAGAGCCAAAGCTAGTATGCAATTATATTCAGTGACTGTATATTAACTAAAGCTTATTATGAAATAATTAATAAAAAATAAGACTCCATCAGATTTTTAACATATGTCAATCTGGGAGCGGAAGTAAACTACTGTAAATACAATACAATAAAGTATTACAATGTTTAAATCCTGGTAGAAGCAAATATACCAACATGCCGATCTGATTGCTTTGCACGCGTAGTTCCAAAATTTATTGAAAATCCCAGGAGCCTTATTTTGTGGAGACGGTGACTGTCTTGGGATACCGATGCAAGCAACCTACGGGAAAACTCAACGCGGAATTATCGAGCTTTTCAGGATGATACCAGTCATCAGAAGCTCTTCATGAAACATAGACCCATCCGCTGATTTGTAACAAAGAATGATATTGCTGTTAAAATATTCGACCAACCAAATTTAGGGACTGTATAATTAGAGCCATAACTTGCGTGTGGATGAAGTAAATTACCTGGAATGAGGGACTCATCAACGCAATACGAATATTAATCTGTAATTGGATTACTATATCCCGCTATTGTCAGATTCCCTTCCAATCTTGCAAAAAGGTATCAAATGTTCTAAAGCCTAAGCTACTTACCTATGTTTGCTGATTATCAAGGAAATTTCATGCAAAAATAAATACAGGAACACTTAAATCATGCATTGAATTATTATGTTATGGTATCTCAATGTTTGAATTACGGGGAATCTAAATAATATGTTTTATGTTATGTGTTGTTGACGACTTGCCTGCCAATCGATAATTTGGCATTCCAACATGATCCCTGTTAAATTCTGTTAAATTCTGTTAAATTTGTACATGTCTCTCTGTATACATGTTTCTTGGACTACTTACATATGTAATTCACCAACTGTTATTCCGGACACTGTGAATATGCCCAGCGCAACTGGAATATATTTAAATTTGTCCACCTAATATATGGTTTGGATTTTACTGGTGCAAATTGTTAGGGTCGTGGGAAAATGAATTATTATAAACTAGTTTCAACTGTAACTTAATTAAGATCCATACAGTTTTATGAGCACAGCCTTCTCCATTACATATTTCATTGTGGACAAACTTTTCAGTTCGAATTATCGTACTATTTTGGTCAGTACTTGCTAAGGTGTTCAATACATTGGCAGCAGCTTAAGGTGGGTGAATGTAATATATGGTTTTGTGGCAATGAGTGTAGCTAATTAAATTATTAGGAAGTATGAATTGCCATAAGTTTGACTTCCACCTTTATTAAATAATCGTGGTTGTGTGTAACAAAGTCAATAAAGTACACCGGCAAACATACAAATCATACCTTTAAGCGTCTATAGTCGAATAATATTTTATTTACTATAACACCTCATGTTGTGCAGAACTATTATTATACTCTGAGTGATCAGTTACTGCCAAAATGTAATTATCAAGAATACGGTGAAAACATTTATGCAAGGAACTTACCACTTTTTCATTTCGCCAACAGGATGGGAGTGATCAATAATCAAGATGACTTTATCCAATTATCACTTCTAAATTTTCGACCCAATATATAAGTAAATAAAATATTTGATCATGAGTTTTATTGTTTGGCAAATAGTAAAATGAGTTGAACATTCGGCCGAGTTAAGGTTTAAAGTACATACTTCAGTCATTTTCTCCTTAATGAGGATGCAAATTTGTATTTGATTGTTTATAGTCTTTCAAGGTTGTTGAGGTGCGTCAGTGTAAGCATTACCTCTGACACATCTTTAGCCATTACAAAAGAATCACCGTCATAGGTAAGATCGCGTTGGAGAAAACATTGTACTTCGGTTTGCTTATACCCAATGCCAGATATTTCATTAATACATCTCAGTTGTCAGTATGACTCCATAAATGAAGTTGTAATGTCAACAGATATTAGTGGCAATATACAGGTTAAACCCGGTGGAGTGCAACGTGAACCGATGGCTACCGATGAAAATGGAAAATTAAACGTTGCGTATGCGTGCACTATGTGTTGCTGCCATTCAACATTGTTTATATACCTTGCATTTTATTATATTCCTTGGGTTATCCCATATCTTGCTTGCAGAGGGTATACAATTTGTTACTTCCACGAGAAGCTACTAGGATTCATTGGGAATGAGTAGCAAATATGCAAGCTGATCCATGTCGCAAGCCATGTTATGAGTTATGCGATTTTACTTATAGATGGGAAATGACATCTCGTGGTATGACCATAATGCTTACGGTGGGCACCAAGTCAATTTTGATTCGCGCCAATAACTACAATAAAACTGTTGAATGCTGCCAACAATACAAACAAAGCTTATCCAAATCTCTGCAATTTTTGTCTGCAATTTATCAAAGAAATTGCATGTGTAATTGAGAAATCGAACACACCAATGACATTTTGAATAATTATGATATATTCGGCCATTAGTAACATTTGACACAGCGGTGCATTACCGAAGCGTTTATTAGGTAATCATAGTTGCGATGTCAAATAGGATCAGTCAATAGATTCATGATAGACTTGGAAATATTTTCGCATTGAAATATTATTTTTTCAGAATGGTGTGTTCTGTTCGTGATTTTCCTCTGATGATGCTGAAGTATGATAATTACCTTTTCCGCTTTCCTTCACTCACCGCATTGCTAGCCAATCAAAAATTTCAAAAGAGGGCAATGTCATTGGGAGACCGTTGAATTGGTACGTCGTCTGAATTCATGAGGAATCTAAATGAGGATTTATATGACTTAACTTTAACTAAATAAAAACTCACTTTCCTTTGTCAACATATGCGTATCTTAATGTTCTTAATATGAAAGGAAATAAACAAAGGAATAGTAATATATTTGTGAATATACAGTATCTTTATTTAGCTTCTACAATTATATACTATTTTGAACACAATTGTAACGCTGGCTTTGTGGATGTTTACACTGATTAATAGGTTACAAGATACCAGTAATATATGCATACACGGCGAAATGTTTTTGTAAATGGGATGGAAATTTATTGCCTAAAACGGTTGATGAATAAGTATGTGAGTCAGTTTGACCAATGGGACATTATGCCGAAGTCGATACTTTTTGGCACGGCGTGCATTCATGTGTATTCTAAGGTTATCCAGTGACCCAAATGTGCGATCACAGTGAGAACAGTCCCAAGGAGTCTCGAGTGTATGGGTCCCGATGTGACGGTGTAATTTGTTTTTGTGCTGGAACTCCTTTGTGCAAAACACGCATTTAAAACTGCATTCCCTCGTGTGGGTCAAATAGTGATTCTTTAAGCCATCTGGCCGGGCGAAACGCTTTTCACAAAGCGCACAACCGTACTCCTTTTGGTCGCAATGCGTGAACCTGACATGTCTCCTCATATAACGCTTACAAGAAAACACTTTTGGACACAACTGACAGGCAAATTCATTTTCTTCATGCGTGTGTGTCAGAAGGTGTACCTCAATGTCGCCTTTTGTGAGAAAGGTTTTCGCGCACACTGGACATTTGTGATATTTTTCATTTGTGTGTGACCTTAAATGTCGACTGCGGCTAGATGATGTACTGGATTTGAACGGGCAAAGAGGGCACTTGAAATTTTTCAGTTTCATGTGGACAATCCTAATATGGTCACAAAGATAACGTTTTAATTTGAACGCTTTGTCGCAGTAATTACAGTGAAATTCCTTAACACCCGAATGGACGAGTTGATGTTTACGGAGATTCGACCTGTTGCTGAATCGCTTTCCGCAAATTTCGCAAGAAAAGGGTTGTTCGCCGGTGTGAACTCTCTCGTGATTTACATTATCGTAGTTTGTATAGAATTCCTTGGGGCAATAACGACAAAAATCAAACTTTTCCTTGATATGCCGCCGCAGATGACGAAACATATTCTCTACCGAGAGTACCTTGTCGCAAAAAAGGCAAGTTCGTTGGCACCTGCAATTTTGGGTGCGACTGTAAATGAAACAAGGTTTGGGTAAATATATAATTACCTTAAATGGATTGCAATTGAAGGACTTTTTGTGAAACACATGTATATACAGCGGGTTTGAATTTTTGTTTTACTCCACTTACCACATGATGAAACTTCGTAGCAAACGATTTGCCGCTATTCAATTGATTATGATTTTGGTTTTTCTGTAATGCGAAGGCGTAAATCCTAGGCTAAAACACAATTAATAAGTTGCCGCTGTTTAATGAAAAATAATAACAGGCGGCCCAAATTTCATCGCAGAACACTTGAGAACATCGCAGAAATTAATATTGTAATATTCATTTGCTAATAGCGGATGGAAATTTCTCACATCCGAACACAAATCACAAAAGTAAAAGACTAACTATAAATTCTTAATCGGATTCAGTGAAGCAATGTAATCAAATGAGGGTACGCTACAAATTTTTTGCAAAACGAACTGATATGTTTATCGTGGAGAAGCTTTCTGTAACTACCTAACGAAGTCTTTTTTTTGGTAAATTATGAATTGCATATATTCACAGAAATGGTTGCGTTCAAGTGGCTCCGCTTTTGTGGTACTATATCTGCCATTATTGTTACATACTGTCTTCAATTTATGTACATGAACTCTACGCCAACAGTGGGTTATTTTTGGAAATTATGGCGTACTTGACAGTACAAGAAAATGTTATTTGTTTGCCTAGCAGGTATCATATTCTGTGATTCGATCACACCGCACGTACTCAAGTCCCCCTCTGGCCTAAAGCATTACCTGCCATTCTATCTTGGGAAAAATGCTGCAAGGAAGAGAAGGAGGAAAACAACTAATCCTTTTACATTACAGATATTTTCAATTCCCCGTTTGCAGTATCGGAAGATAAGCTTTCCTAAATGTACTAACATGATTTTCCCATGCTGGGATATGTATTCATTGGAAACATACTGTAATTAAAGACAATGTCCCATGCTAATATGTTTAATTTAAAAAAATAATCAATACGAAACGACAACGCAAATGACCTTTTCATGTGTGATTTAAATGCAGCTGTAACTCACTGATGATATTGGTCGCTTCATATAATTGGAAGGCATTTTCTCGCAAAGTACACATTATATGACCTTACGTAAAACAAATTCAAAACCATAAATCCCTGTTTGTATGACAAAATGTAAAAATATAAACTTATGACCGGATGTTTATAATATTTTAATAATATTAATAATATTAAAATATTAATGACCGGACCTTGTAAACCAGTTTTGTAGAAACTTTAAGAAACGTAGGATACGTTAACATCGTCCGATAACTTGGACTTCATCACGGACATGGACGGATATCACAAAGTACAGCAATACATATGTTGTTACCTAATATTTTGCGACAACAACAACAACACGTTTAGCAAAACCTTACGACAACAAAGAATACAACAAGCTTGGGTATATATTTAGTAAAAATGATATTAAAGTACCAAATATGCCTTAATAAGATGATAACAATTCGATAAACCTAATTGTCATTTTATTTGCAGCAGGGCAAGTACAACAACATATAGTTCTCTCGTTTTTGCACACAACGCAATAAAACACATTTGCTCTTACTCATTGCATATTATATATTACATATTGCGACATCAATCTATTTTCGCTGCCTGAGAGACATTCTCTATTTTATGGCATGAATTTGGTGGAATAGAAACACAAGAGATTATTAGTCCAACATGCGGAGACTGGATTGTGCGACGTCAAAACCCAGGAAACAAAAACATTTTTTGAAGCGATTGCTCGTTGAGTTAAAATGAAATCCGCTTAAATAGTTTCAAAATAATATTTTGGTTCCTTAGCTTTGAGAACGTGATTAGAAGAATCTTCATTCCTTTGACTGATACCAAAGCGGCGTCATCCTGGTGCACGAAATGTTATATCTCATCCATAAACGGAATATTTCGGCGATTCTCTTCCTATGCTTTTCGGGCAGACAAAAAAGCCCATCAAAAGACATTTAATTTTAGAAGTTCATTTGCTTACATGAATGAACAACCAGACATAAGTTTTAGCCGGGTTCCGCTGCTACGTACAACATCAACAGTATGTACTATAAAACATGCTTGGGACAAACTATTTTCTCAAGATTTTGTTTCCCACATTGTCATTCATGTGTTCGGCAAGAGTAGAAGTCCAGCATTGGCCAATAAGACATCAAATTTCCGATCAGAAATCTGATACAATGCGATCCTAGCATTTGGTCTACTCTGTTGGCAATATATTTAGCTGATCAAAATGGGCCATCATACTCTTCCAGTTTATACTTTCTCCCTGGTTATGAAAAATTAACATTCTTCGCCTCGGCCTCCTGCTGTACATTTCCATGAGTGATGCAATTTAACCAATGTTAAGGATGAACACGCCAATATACCATATTACATTTCTTATTGCGAAAATAAAAAAATACTGTTTCTTACACCATTATAATATTTTAAACGGTTTTCAATTTGCGGGATGCAGCAAAGATAAGTAACGAAAACATGTTGCAAAAATTGATATTTCGATTTAACCTTATTTGGATTCAAATAAATTATAATGTTTATATATGGCGCGGTTTTTTAAATACAATTTACATGTGATAATGACAAGTTCCGCGGCTAGAGTTAGCTGCCGATAATTTGAGTAGGAAACGTTACTGGTTGCATCCAATCTCTCAAAGGGTTTTGTGCCCAACACACCTACCAATATATTAATGCATATTCACCACATATTTCATGACGATCTTGTAAGTAGCATGACCCGCTATCATCTCATCCAAATCTTTAATGTGATAATGCGCAAGCAAAAATAAATGAATCCTCAAAAATCTGGGACCTTCAAGTATGCCATTTTAACGAAATGCAATTTATTAGTAATGTAGCTTGGTTTACGAAATTGTATTATAGTCGCTCATTCCGCAACTTGATTACTGTAATTATCCCGTAAAAGTTGCAAAGTGTTAACACAATTGGTAAAAATTTAACGCACCGAACACTTTGTAAATGACGGTTCAATTTTCGTTATTATACTTTATTAACGCTTTCCTTGTTTTGTGATTGCGTTAAAAATAAAATTAATATGTACAAGTTGAAGAATTTATGAAGGAAAATCAACTAATTTCTACCTTCTGCTCATATAGGAATTGCGTTTTCAGATTTCAATAGAATTTTCATAAACACAAAGAGAATACTTCATTTCATTACACTACTGGCATAGTTCTTGCTCTGCCATATTCGAGTACGATATTCACTGAACAAGTTGAATCTCAACCGTTACTAAATCTTCCAACTAACCGTTTGAAGATACATTTGACGGAACGGGCATTATGTCGAAGTCAATGATACGGGACCGTGAAGCGCTTTCATGTGTCTTCTGAGGTTGTCTTTTAAGCCAAACGTGCGGTTACATTGCGAACAGTTCCAAAATCTCTCGCGCGTATGGGTTGTGATGTGGCGGTTCAAGTTTCCAATCTGCAGGAAATTTTTAGCACAAAATACACACTTAAAGGTAGATTCCCTTGTGTGTGTCATATAGTGTTTTCTGAGATTGCCAGGATGGGAGAAGTGCTTCACACACAGCTCGCATTTGTACTGTTTCCGGTCCGAATGCGTCAACTTGAGATGGTTCGCCAAACTATCCTTGCGAGAATACAATTTTGAACAAAAGTGGCAGGTAAATTTCTTTTCCTGATGCGAATGGGAAAGAAGGTGCCTCTTCATGCTGGACTTTTCGAGAAAGCTTTTTGTGCAGATTGGACACTTGTGATATTTTTCACTTATATGAGACTTTAAATGTCTGTTTCGGCAAGATGATGTACTGGACGAGTACGGGCAAAGAGGACACTTGAATGTTTTTTGCTTCGTATGGTGCCTCTTAACATGATCGTAAACACTTTGTTTAGATTTGAACGCTTGGTCGCAGTAAGTACAGCGAAATGCCTTGACATCAGAGTGAACGTCTTTATGTCGTCGGAGACTCGATCCGTCACTGAAGCACTTTTGACAAATGCCACAGCAAAATGGCTTTACGCCTCTGTGGACTCTCTCGTGCGTTATCCTCTTCTGAGTTGAACAGAATTCCTTCGAGCAGTAACGGCAAAATTCACTTTTTTCTTTGACGTGAGACCGGAGGTGGCGAAACAGATGGGTAAGGGAGAGAATCTTGTCACAAAAGATGCAAGTCCTTAGGTATTTGCGACTTCGTGAGAAACTGTAAACGAAATAAATTCTGAATAAATACCTCTACTTCCCTTTAAATGTGTTCCGGTTGAAATATGTTTGCTAACCACTAATACATAGAGTGGGATCGCATTTGTATATTTGTTTCAATATACTTACCACATGATTCAGTTCTGCAATTCACGACGCTAGGATGTGAATGGTCTCTCTAACCGATTTATTGACTGACTAGGTTGATAGATTTTCAGATATAATATTTGTCTACTTCGTTTGTCATGGGCGAACGGAGATTGATTTCTTTGGGATCGAATAAACAGCACTTTAGTAGAGGATAGTATAAGTGTCATAAATTATGGATCAGATTCCAAAAAAACAACGTCAAACATAGAAGGCTATTTTAAAATATATGTAATAATGGACTGTTATGCTTGTCACGTAGCAGCATACTGCAAATAGGTAACATTTTTTCAATAAGTTGTGAACTATACACATGGACGCAAAAGGGTCTTGACTGACGTGTCGCTCCGATTTTGTGGTATTGTACTTGCCGTTCTCACAACATATTAATAAAATCTATGCACAGGAGCAGGTCCGCAGCATGAGGTTATTTCTGGATATAATGGCTTAAATAACAATACAACAATGTGTTGCTCGTTTAGTTTGCTGGCATTACAATATGTGGCATGAGCACAACGCACGTACTCAAGGTCCATCTGACAATTACAATTGGTAGCTCTTCTATTTTGGGAGAAAATTCATCAAGTAAATGTACCATTCAAACAATCTTTTGACAATTACATATTTTCTGAATTTCACATGATGGGTAGTTACTTGCCAACAATACTAACCAAATATATGCCAATTTTATTTTCGTCTCAGGTCCGGGGTTATTAACAATCCGGAAAATTTATATTTTTAAATATTATATAATGCTAATATGGTATGTTTTTATATAAAAAGGTATTCATACTAAAGCATGGTGGTCTTGCAACCACATCTTTCTTGTTGAATTTTTTGCACAAAATAGGTTTCGTGTCGTGTCAAGTCTAACTGTATATTATATTTAATTCTCCTTCTTCACACAAATGCTAAACCTGTCACCTGGTAATATCGGAGATGTGTGACATGTTAAAGGAATTTTTTCATCTTATTATCATACTATATCATTTGGACTTCAGGCTAACTGTTAATGCTGATTTTCTATGACGAACGAAACTGAGCACATAAAGGAGACTCAATATTTATATAATCGTGAACCGATTGGGAACGCTCTATTTTTCCTGAGAATATATGACCCTTTATTAATTTTTGGCAAAGTAGTCCTTCCACATCAATACACATGTTCAGTAATCATTTGTAATACAACACTGCTTGACCTTAAAATCCTTCACAAATCTCATAAGCCAGTTAACTATTCAACTATAGTTTTTGTAGCCGCTGTTGGCACATTGTGTGCGCATATTTATATTTCTCCCGCGGCAACGAATTTAAAACACTTTGAATCATATATATTTTTGTTTTTATTTTGTCCACGAAAGGTCACGTATAAATGAGAAAAGGATCACTCAAAGGACGTGTGGAATATGCTTCATATAGTAACGGCAAACAGTTCAGTGTTTGATAAAGCATTCTTTAAATAACAATTTGTGACAAATTAAAACCCGCAGGATTCTGAACAAAAAAATCATGCAGAAAAACTAAACTTGATGAACGGTGCCGTTTTATTATGCATAGATTTATTGTCAACAAGATTGCAATCATCATCCCGAAATGGGAGAAATGTATCAAAATATGTGGGAAATTTTTAACAAGAAACCAATTTGTAAATTGCAGCTCATCATACTCGGTATTTTACATTATTAAATAAGTAGCTGAATTTTTCTTTGTAAAACACAAAACGTACAAGTTTTTCGGTACTTTTGATTTCGCGAGAAACTGTAAATGAAATAAATGCTTAATAAATATATTAAAATATTAAATCGATTGCTATTGAAATATTTTGTGTGAGTATGGAGTAGATAGAATGCACCGGGAATGGCATCACATTGATATTTTTGATTCACTCACTGACCACATGATAAACTTGAGGAATACACGGTGATTCGCTGAGGTATTTTTCTCTTTATGATTTATTTACATACTGGCTGCGATGGCGATTTTTCAGCAGTACTAGCTGCACTCTTGAAATTTCCTGAACCGAAATCAAAGAATAATCGGTTGGAAATTATTGTATGGGAATTAAAAATACTTAACTGACTTGATGGCGAAACTTTATACCGTTTTGCGCGTTCCAAGGGAGAATAATATGAAGGTAATTTCAAGTATATGATTTAGAAGCAGGGGATTTATGGTGAATTTGGCTTTGATGTAATGTGACGTCGTAAATACACTTAATCCAGAGGATCAAGCATATGCAACAAGTACCTGTGTTTGATCAAAAACAAGATCCGGCTACCAAACTTCAACACATGAAATTGGAGCCGATAATTATTAAAATAAGGCAGGTATTTTTTCGTCCATAATATTTCATCGAGTTAGTGCTAATTTTTCATACGATTCTTCATTGAAAAAAAAATATTTTCTATGGCTCAATGAATATTTTTTGTGGATGAGAAATTATTGGTTAGTTCAAATAATAATTATTTTCGTATGTACCAAAAATGATTTTCTAGGGCTAATGTATTAGGATTCTGTATCAATCCTGGCAAGTAGAGGTTATGTGCAATTAGTTCACATATAATGATTATTGATAGGTATGTATGTTCATGAACTAAAATTAAAAAGCATTCCTACCATTATACTCTCATGTACCTTTGGGCCATAACGACTTCATGAAATGCCATTTCAGCTTACATCAAACGCCCAACAAGTTAGTTATCGAAACGGCTCTAGAAGAATCACGTGATCGTGTGGTTTTAACCGCTTTTGGTCGTAACAACTGGAGTGATATAGACATTTCTGAAGATGAGATAAAACGTGATTGTAGAAAGAAAGTAACATTACATGTGCACTAGTGAAACATGTCGATTTTATTGTGCTTATGAACCGAAAAAACCCAAGCTTAATAATTTCCTTCAACGCAATCCCAAACAGTATCTACATAATAAACATAAAAGACGACATCGGTGATCGGCAGTAAAATTTCGGAACATATTTGTAAAAAAAGTTTCTTTTATTTTCCAAAAAATATTTCATTTGCCAAAATTTTAAAACAAAGTGTCCATTAAAAAATATTGCTTCATCTGACAAAAATAAATGCAAATAAGTGTGAAAAAATATTCATTTACCTGTCAAAAAATATTTTTTTTTCAATGAAGAATCGTATGAAAAATTAGGACTAAAGTGATGATTTTCTATGGACGAATAAAATATTCTCTTAAAATAATATTTTCATGTACGTCTTCCAAGTGCGGATGGGGATTTATAGCATTCCAAAAGACAGCACAGAAACGTAAAACATACTATAAATTAATAATATATCCCCCTTTGTATTTTCCACCGGAAATGGTGAAATTCGTTACCAAATAGTACTGAAATTTATGGCTAATTATATTAGTTGATTTATAAAAATGGTAAACTTCACACCTGATAACATCACAGATGCGCAACATGTTAAAGGAAATATTTAGTCATATTCTTTGATTATATCATTTTAACTGCAGATGAAACATCAATTCTGATATTCAGTGAAGAACGAAACTAATCATATAAAGAACACTCAATATTTTAGTAACCGAGAAGCAATTTGTGAACGTTTTATTTTGGTCAAGGAATATATAACCCTTTGTCATCGTTGTGCAATGTTGTTCATGTACGTCTGCACAAATGGTCCATAATCTTTAATGCCTCAGTATTGAATGATCTTGGGTGCATGTATTAGTCTGATCAAACCAGTATATTGTTCAACTGTAGTTGTTCCAGCCACTACGGTCACATTTTGAACACTTTTTGGTGTTTCAACTGGCGCATATGATTGACGCAATTGGAGGCTTGGATATTTTTGTTTGCAATTTATCCACGAAATTGCACGCGAACGTGATGAGAACAACATTGAAACGCCGTACTGAATAGTTATGTCATCTCGGTAAATTATCAGCGTTCAGCATTTCAGTGGTTCCCGAATCATTTATTTAAAAAATGGGGACATATTATAGAAAATTACGCTTGTAATACACATGGTTACATTACCGCGTGCTTTAATTATGATCCTATGTACTCTGCTTCCTGTTCTTATCTTTTTGACAACATTTCCGGTCCATTCCAATATGAATCCTTTTTTCTATAGTGTATGTCGTGATGTTTATAATGTCTGCTGGACTAACTACTTACCAGTAATTTCAAGGCCAACTAATATTACTCAAATTTTCAAATCTAATACATTACGTGCTGTTAATAAGTGCAAATTGATGAAGTTATAGGGAATTTAAATACATTTTTTCATGATTTCTGAAGTGACGAAACTATCGTTCAGTTTTTGGTATTCAGCACATGCTTACCTATACTATGTCAACGTGACGCGAAACCATACCAATAACCGCAATGCGGCTGCCATCCATTTTTAACCTTTCAGCTTCCAACGCCTGAACATATGCAGTGCAAAATAATAAAACTAGACGTCAAGAGAATTATTTATACACTGATTGATCGCCTACCGGATAATGGGAATTGAACAAAAAACAGTGAAATATCATCATAAAAATTTAATCAACCAAACTATTTGTAATTAGTGGATCAATTATCTTTACAACACGTAGTTTTCGTGGTCAGCTTTCATGTGTCTTACGACGCTAACATGTGTCCCAAATGAGGTTTCGCAGTAAATTGTTAGGTGTGTGGGCTCCGATGTGACTGTGCAAGTTTCCAATGTAAAGGAAGTCCTTTGAAGTCCAACATATCTGTAATTATGTTTTCTCGTGTGGATCATGGAGTGTCTTTTCAGAACTTTGGAACAAGTTAAGCGCTTCTGATAAAGCTCGCAACCGTAATGCTTCCTATCGGAATAGATGAACCTTAGATACATGATCAAGTACCGCTTGTAGACAAACACCTTTGAACACAGGTGGTAGGAAGATTTCTTTCCTTCCTGCTAGTGCGTCAGAGGGTGTACCTTCATGCTACATTTTTTGAGAAATATTTTCGTGCACTCGTGACGCTTGAAGTATTTTTCATTTCTGTGCGACATTAAATGGCATATGCGGTCAGATGACGAACTGCGCGCGCAAAGAGGACACTTGAAGTTATTCAGTTTCTTCTAGCACCTCATAATATGTTCACAGAAATTTCGGTTTGATTTTAACGATTTTTTTGCAAAACGTGTAGTAAAAATCAATGACTGCCGGTGCAGTCGATGTCGTAGATTCGATCTTCTGCTGAAGCACATTTCGCAAATCTCGCAACAATAGAGGCATTCACCAGTGTGGAATCATTCGTGGATTGTCCTGTTCTGACTGGAAGAGTATTCCTTCGCGCAATGATGACAAATAGCAACCTTTTCGTTCAGGTGAGACAGGAGGTGACGAAACCGATTGATGAAGGTGAGGATCTTGTCACAAAAAATGCAAGCGATTTGGTGCCAGCGAATTTGAGAATAACTGTAAATAAAGTAAATTCCACACATAGTTATTACCATGCATAAACTTAGTTGTCGTAAATACGGTTAAATCAAAATATTGTTTGCTTGTGTAACAAATCTACAAACAATTGCATTGTATAGGAATTTGTGACTCTCACATACCCCATGATTCAGTTGTGCAGAAATTACGCGTTACCGAAATCGGCGATACTTTTGGCACAAAAAATAATTTGCTAAATGGTTGATTCATTTGATTGTTTTTCAGTTACAACCGCTTGATTGTCAATATTACTGGATTGAGTTCCGGTTGCTTCTCTCGTTCATAAATTACCAGGGCTTTGTATTTCTTGTGACAATGTAAATCACACGATCGAGCATACTCAAGTAGTGCGGACGTTCAATTAGAATTATGAACGGGAAACGAAAATGTAGGAACCAACCACTTGAGTAAAAAATGTATACATGCTGTGTCGTTACGATAATGTAGAATAACAAAGTTGGGCGAAGTATTTCTCAGAAGTCCCACCTACCAACATATTGTTGTAAACGTATGGCTATTTATTCAGACATATGGTTTTGTCACAAAGATGCCCAAGGTAAATACTTAACCGGTATAGGCAAGTTATCATGTGCATACTGTGCTGCCAAATGTTCTTTTGAAAGGGCGTACGCTTTTGTGGTATTGCATCTCATATTGTTAGATCCCACCATCTTATATATATGGCGACAAGCTCGGCTCTAACAAGAGGGTTTTAAGGTAACAAGAGATGCTGAATCGGGTGCGCACCCAATCAATATTTACTGCTTACAAATGATAGTTCATTCATTATCCTGAATGCAGCAGTCAAATATAAAGACAACAACTGCACAAATGAAGTCTGTCACCCACACCTCCAAAAGTTGTCGCATCCGAATAGTCGGGCTTGAACAGCCATGGGATAAAAGGGTTCATTTCTCTGGAATTGTTTGCAAATTTTTAATAAAACTTCAACATAATAATATTTATTCAAATCTGGTTCTCCCAAATAATCCATCTATACCTGGTTCTCGCTAAACAATTATCTAAGTCTGGTTCTCCGACAATGTTCATCGAAGTATGGTTCTCTAGTATTGTTAATCGAACCTGGTGCTACGATAATATTTTTCGAATGATGGTTTTCCAGTATTGTTGATATGACCTTGTTCCCGCAAACCAAAATACTTATTCCCGCATAAAATTTATCTCAATCTAGTTCTCCATTCATATTTATTTATACCCGGTTCTCCAGTGGGATTTATCTAAATTGGTTCTCCCATAATCTTCATCTAAATTGGCTCTTCTCCCGTAGTATTTGTCTGAATCTAGTTTTCCCGAAATACTCTGTTTTAAAACAATCTTTTTACACATGTCCTTCTGAAGGTGACGTATTTTTTGTTAGAAGTGATATCCAATTTAAACTGCTTTCAGAAACTTACTTGCATGTGTTGCTGGCGTGCACTTGCAATTGCTGCATTACATCCTAGTCGTTCATCACAGCAAGGAACTGTAGAACATGCCTAATTATATATTAGAGGGCCTGAGGCCACGTTGGACACACATGTCAAAATATATATAAACACAGCCTTCTCCAGTGTCAGTAGCAGTTGTTCCGTATCCTGGAGTTTTCATTGCTTTATTTGAAGTAGCGGTCTAAATTGTCCGCTGCATCACGCAGTTCCTGATTAGACTCCAGACGGTCATCCTGAACACCAGCAGTTCGACAACCATGCGTCCTGAATGAATTTTACACAAGAGCAGGATGTGAGGTACTGAGGATTTGAGATATGTTGATGTATTCGGGTGGAGGAATCGCTGTTAATTTTGCCAAGGTGTTTGAGGAGATCTCTACACCTTCCAACGGATGTAGTCAATTCAGTTATAGATATCTAATTAAAAATGGAAAATTCAATTTCGTTTAACAATTATTTTCAAACAAATTTTCAGTTTGCTGACTAAATGTGAAATATGTTTTCGTCAGAAAAAGTCCAAAATGAACTCTTTACACTGGTGTTAAATTTTTATTACTACTTTAAGTACACAATTAAAATGTTACATATATAATGGTCAAACACGTTCAAAAGTGTTGTTAGTTTATATGTAAATGTTATAATAAAATCATCTTCACACAAATTTCCATAAGCTCCGACTCACCAAATGCATTGGCGACGTACTCCACATAGTTAATATTTATTTTTATTTTTTTGGTCAAGTATAAAAAAAGATATAATCATTTAAATTCCAACATCACAGAAATTACTCCATGCGGAGTCGTTCAGCGGCTTAGTTATCTGTATCCTCTCTGCTGACGACTATATAGTTCTAGGAGACCGCAAACGAATTCTTTCTAAGCTACCGGAAGCTAAAATGAAAGAACGAAATTCAAATCCAAAAACAGAAAATTTCATGGCCCAAAATCATTACTGATATTACTATTTGTCCCCGCTTCACACCGCCAATTCACCGGTAGAGACCTGGATTTATTTCCACCAGGATCCCAGGTCAGTGTAATGCTATTATATAACAGTGTCGAGTAGGTTAGCAATAATTTAATAAAGTTTAGTCGTACCATAACACCTTTTCCTGTCTCATCTGCTCCAAATCAAGATAATGATCAACGACAACAACAAGGATGAGAAAGGTGTGTGCGGTGCAAAAGACGCTTCAACTCGATTCACCCCATAGCCCACCAGAACTACTTTCACCAGATTAGAGACAAAACTTAAGACATAGAGACAAGATCAAATAAAATAGAAAGACATATATTGATTATTGAGAAAAATGCATTTGTGATTTGCAAAATAAAACTTTAACGCATTAACAATAACCACCAAATTCTTTAATCCTTTTATAAACGGTCTATGAAAGGGCTCATTTTATATTCTTCTATTATGCCTGTTTTAAGTTGTTATTAACTCCAATGTGTTATTAATGAGAATTCCAAAATTGTATGCGGAAATTGTACGCCTCAGTTAGTCTGTTCATTGGTGCATGAAGTCCAAACGTATTTGCGATATTTATGATTATTTTAGTGGTTCCATTGGGTTATGCATTTGCATAAACCTCCCCATCCGCTCTGAGTTTTCTCCATGCTTAATCCATTCCATCAATATATATGAGATACTACACTATCAGCACAATGTATACTCTGGTTGCTTCTGTGGCTCTCAAATCCCCAGACATGGTGTGAACTACTTAAAATACTCTCATACTAGTGAGAGGACACACGAATGGTCCGTCTGTTCGAAGGATAGACGTTTGCTTTACATAAACTTTAAACAGCAGTTTGTGCACACCAATGAAATTCTGCTTAACTTTTATTGTACGAGAATTCTGCTTACAGAGAGAGAGAGAATTCTGAGAGATGCTTAATTCTGAGGAAAGGGCTTACTGCTTATTATTGTTGATAAAATCAACTCGAATGAGCCCGGTGAGAAACATAATGATATCGTACTGTGGGCGAATGATACTCTGAAGGACCGCGCCAAACGGCCAAGACACGTATTGGCGTAAGGAGTGGGCGGTACGCCACATTGGATGCTCAGCAAACTGCGAAGAATGGCGGCAAACCCTTAGATAAATCCACACCCATAGTTATCTACCGGCAGGTCTGCGTCGATGGCGCGTACGTCATTCTGTGGCGTAGGTGGTTACATGATGATGAGAAAAATCAGGCACTTCTCGACGAGTGTATTCGCTGGAGCGGATTCCATTGCCAGCTGTTAATGGACGGAAACTTGTACAAACAGGTGGACGATGGAATTGATGCATTTACGGAGAATTACTATTATGGTGGCCGTCCAATGGAGCAATTCGCTTGGCCGATGGGCAAAGTATCTCGCGTCAGATACTAGAAGAAAAGAATAAAATAAGTAAAATTTAAGGACGGCTTGTAAAAGCCAAGTTGTAATGTCGGAATGAAAGACCGTAGAGACAATACACACCTATTTACTCCGTGGGACGGCTCGGCAGCCTGTTCGGATTGGGAACAAACGATACACGGATACTGTCTCTCCGCAGTGAAGCTTGTGCATGTGCAAACAAAGTAATGTTGATTGGGCAAGTTCGGCCGTTATTCGTTACAATCACTGTGTGCCCGTGTGTAATACCGAAGTTTTTACATTTCCATCCAATAATAATCCCGGATACTGCATTCGCCTCTACAAGGTAGTCCTTGTAGCCGTTACCACCTTGGTATGTCGAATTAGTGCTCGGCCTCATCCCGTCGTGTACGCTTCATATAGAGTGTTAGAAACCATAAACTTACACCGCTGCAGGTTTCTGCTTCAGTAACAAGTTATCTCCAAGGCTCCAAGTTCATTAACAGGGCTCGCGTACGCACCTTCAGCTGCGACCTTATGCATTAATTCCGTATGTTTTGGACGAAAACATCGATTTTCGTCTTTCTCCACGCATGATAATTTCTGGCTCGTTTATCTTCGCGACATTTTATTAGAGCAGGCCATGTACTATTTTGCTTGCTTCATTACGTGCGCCAGAAGTTTGACCAAGCACCCATGTATGGTTTGCATGCATTATTGTGTGCTGTGTTCATAGCAGTTTATGCCAGTCTACACACGATGACTGAGCAGGACGGAGGTGATCTGTTGTCGTCGTCGCAAGCGTTTTCTGCTCCTATTTATCTAACTGGGATTCAGTATAAGTCTTTGAATACACCCGTTACTGGCAATTACGCTACATATTTTGTTATTTGTTGTTTCCAAGTTCTTGAGACAAGGTGCCCCGGATCAGTGAAGGTGAACGATTTTGAGAAAGTCAAAGAGAGAAAGAGAGAGAGAAAGAAAATCCGGAAAGAGGAAATTTCACATGCGAAAGAAAACTTGTGAAATAAACTCCGCCCACAGGCAAATCATTTGTGGCCACTCGTGCAAACGTGAATCAAATATAAATACGATTTATCTAACTTATCAAGATGACAGCGTGTGTAGTTGCTTGAAAAAAAATTATATAGATGTAGATTATATAGACATGTTCTTAGGAATGTGTTTCAAGGCAACGTTAAAGGATACGCCATTAGAGTGTCATAAACGCGTTTAAAGAACTTTTTAAGAAACCAAAGAGGAAACCACTGTAAGTTTATTGAATCACAAATATGGTATGTAATATTCATAACTTGACAGTATGCGTTCATTTACTGGTCGAATTAGCAACAATCGAAACTTCTAGGCTACAAGGAAAGATGGTTTTCCCCTGGAACAAACGTAGCAGAAGAACCGTATTTGGATTAACGATTTTATAACGATTTTTTTGATTAACGATTAACGTGTTCTAGGTACTGATACTCCCATTGGCGTGTTTAAATATTGGTTTTGGAGGGATGAACAACTTGAAAACACACGTATTCATTGAAAGTGTGACGTATTCTTTCCATTGTCAATGAGGCGATGAAATCTATCATTTAACTATATTACTAGTTTCTTTGAACACGATTAAATCAATTTTTTTTGTTTATATTTCAATATTCATAAATTTTCATTTATATAGCATGCACATGCGTATTTCCCCTCGCACGCTTCGTATTTGGCGTCGTTGATTGTCGATTGTTTGACAAGTCAAATGGAAAAAAAATGCTGTGTACTGTTGCTATTTGCTGCGATCGGTTGTAAAACGCTTCCAAGGAAAGTGAAAGTTTACATTATTAAAGTGGAAAGAATTGGTGTCTAATACCACACGCTCGATCGTCCGCAGTACCTTTTTAACCCATGTTAATTTCATTTTCAGAGTTTCCGGTACATATGTGCTTGTAACTGCTGCAATACTGCATCAATCGTGCCTTTATTCTGTAAGGATGTCTGATTGTTCCTTCAATGTAATAAATGCGATTAATGCTTTAGTAATAGTCGTTATTTTTAGAAGGGACATCTTTTGTTATCTACTAACATTAACATAATATTAGGTATGGCATTGCTATGCAAATGCTATTAGCATAATAGAATGTCTTATTTTTTCAGTCGCACCTCCATAATATTGAGACCGAGATTGAGATCTTTTTGTCTGTTACATTGGAGCTTCTCAGTTTCCTCTTTGAATGCTATCTTTCCATGCCCCATGATATTATCATCTTCTCTTTCAACAAAGGCTCTAACTTGCATTTCCATTGCACTTGCATCATGTTTGTCAAGTTATGTTATACTATGTTTGGAAACATGTTTCTTCTACCCTTTGCGCCAAATGTATCAGTCGATGCAAATTCATTCCGACCTAGATCATCGACTAAGTCACTATTATACTCCTATAGTTGAGAACCACCGTGAATCTGAATCAGTGATCTGAGGATTGATGGTGCATCACTTCTAATGTCAGGGTGTTCTTAATCATCACTGTTAACGCTTTTTTAATTGTTGCCAATTCTGTATATGTTCAGAAAGTATGTTCAATAACATTCTTCACTGGTTATTCACATTTACGTAATTTTGAGTTGACTTTTGACTTCTGAGTACTATATCACCGTCAACTACAATATGTTCAACAAGTCCTTTGGTTTGCACAACAGAAGTACTATATAAGCATATATAATATGTTCAATACAAAAGAATATTCACTTACGATTGTTCAAATTGTTTCACGGGATGATTTTTATTGAACTATGGCACTAATAACTTGTAATAGTAATTGACTTTTGGGATATTAATTACTCTCAAACCTTCTGTGATTACAGATTAATCGAATAACAGATAACAAACAGTTGATTCCACTCACTGAATGCAATCAAGGAAATGTGTGACAATATCAATTTTTGGGACACGTACAAAAATTTTATTCATAGAACATTTGAAATTCATATAATGATTTTGATTTAGAAAATTTATGTTACTGGGTATTAAAAATAATTAATTTTGAAATTGCAAATAACTGATGCTAGTCTCTATTTAATTCTACAAAGCAATGCAATTGAAGACATTATAGTTGATAATTCTGTTAAACCAGAGATTATTCTTATTAAATTTAGTAAATTCTTGACGCTCTCTTACTGTTGAGCTATGAGCCGTTTTTGCATCCCGTTTCGCTCGTGCGCTGTGCGTGCTTGTGCTGCAGACAGGGCGCTCTTAGTTCTTCCACTTTCTCCTGCCCTTAAGTGGTCGTAATCAAGTACTGCATCAGACAATATATCTTTTGCCGTCTCCGCAATTTGTGCTGCGCCTGGTTCGGGTGAGCTGACCGAATTGTCTATGCTTTCCCATTCACTCAGATCAAGAATGGAAAATACGCTGTTCCTTGATTTCCTCCGAGTTCCAATTGTTCTTTCGCTGCAAATGAGGCAAGTATACTACCTCTCATCGGTTTAGTATCTGCCACGGGATGTTGTGGGCTTGGCTCAAGCGATCCTGTTTCCGCAGAAGCTGCAAGTGAATTGCCAACCCCTGGATCTGCTGGTGCCTCACTCTCAAAATTGTTCAGCTCAATATCGCTTTGGGCTCTATACGAATACTCGGTGATGCTCGCTTGCACTTAACTGGCTTTCCTCCAGTGAGTCATTCGTCTTGTTACACTAAGGATGGGACGAATCCTGCTCCGCAATGCTCACACTTGACAGCTGTTGTACCAGCTCGGATTCGAAAACACTGCTTTGAAGATGGCTCGATAGTGATACGATTCCAACATTGCTTGCACTCATGATGCTTAAAATAATAGAGTCTCACTTATGTCACAGGGGAGAGGCGAGCATTTATGGCACAACCACAGTCTCACCGTTGGCAAATGCGACATCTTTAAAGGTCCATCTAAGTAACACCCCGTAAGCTAAGTTTTCCTCCAGCATGCAGTGCCTATAGCCACAAATGAAACATTGGTATCGCTTGATCCGTGGCTCTGCGTGGACAAGGTGTCGTTAAGTTTGGCATTTGAGCATTGCTGCTCGGTGTTGCTAGAGCATAAGATGGGCCCGCAACAGGACTCGTACTGGTTGGGCTTTGCGTTCGTTCACACTTGGAAATACCAATTTCAGATAGATATGGCTCCGCGGAGGAATCAACAAATCTTACATTTGTCAGTCGTTCTCCCAAACTGGCGTCTTGGGTGGCTCTCCAATCCTCAGACATGGCCGCACCAGTGACCCCATCATTCATACTTGTTTGACCAGTGTGGCAGCGCCTACTCCATTTTGCTGTCTGGGAGAGGTTGATTGGTTTTCTGCAGACGTCGCACTTTTTGGTCTGCAGAACGAATATCATTTACTAACAAAGCAATATTGATTGAGCATGCGGGGCAGTTGTTCGTTACGATCACACCGTGCAATGGCGAAATCTTTAAATATCTAGCCAATTACAATCGCGTAGACGAAATTCGCTTCTACAAGGTAGTCTTTATAGGCGTTACAACGGAAATCTCTTTCTTTTTTTACGTTTTTCTTGGGGAACCTTCCACATTGGTGTCGCAAATTGTTCCCTGGGTTCCCCACCTTTGTAGTAGGCATAAGTATAAGGCTTGATGTCGTCGTACACGGCTTCATAAGGACTATTCGGCTGCAGCAGCTCACACAGAGGACCGCTCCAGTGTCGCATTAAGAAGTTTGCGTCTCTTATCTTTATGATGCAGCCATGTTCGCCAAAGGCTCGCGTAGGCACTTTCAGCTGAGACCTGGATGAAAATTACTACTGGTGTAGATTTATCCATGAACTTCAGCATTGACTTTAGTTTGCTGGATATTTATATTGCGTAGTTTTAATTTCTGATGATTTCTTTTGTATGCTTTGCACGAAAGTCGATGTTTTCGTGCTTCGACGTCGGTCAAATCTGCTTTGACTGTACATTCTGCAAGACTGCAAGACGCGCACGATTAGGTAGTGATACATTCAAGAATATAACGGCTTTCAACGTTGTTCAGACAAGAGATAAAGACAAGCTTATCAATAGTGCGATTAGTACTGCAATTTGTGCAGCAAATTGGGTTTTCCACAGAATAGAACACAGCTAAATGACACGAGTGCTCACAAACTCTGCACGAATCTTATTCTGACTTTCAATCTAAAGAAATGACTTTGTCTTTGACAATATATTTACGACGAATAGATGTTAGAGCTAGAAACACTATTTCCTAACATCTACTACTCCACAATTTTGTACTCCACAATTGTTTTGTAATTATGAGAAATTTGAATAGTTCAAACCATTTTCCTAAATATAAGAATCGAATGACTCTAAATGCATGGAAGTGTTCTACAATAAATGTCGACCAGATATTATCACAAACAAATTAAAATTACGAATGCGAATTTAACTAACATTTGTCTCAACTGATATCATTGTTTTTCATGGTTCTGAAAACTACAAATGCCTATGCGATGTTCAGTTCAGAACAAAAATCACTTTCACAAGGACCACTTGAAGTGTATTTAGTATATTCCAGATTACATAGTAGGTATTCGGTCATCGGTAACACCAAAAAAGTAATATTAATGGATATTTTTTACTGATAATCTGAATGTAGTTTAAAAAGAAAAATGTGTAAGCGTATCCAACTGGTACTAACAGTAAAAAGGAATCGAATATCGACATAAGAATGCATAGATGTAAAATACAAGTTGCCCACACTCATAAGTTAACAAGTAGAAATGATATCAAGGCATCCGTACAGTAACGGCTAACCTAGTAAGAGTTGTGAGATAAATGGAAAGGTCAAAATAGTAATAACAATAATAATAATATGTATGACGATAATATTGAGAATGAAAATAAAAACTTGTTCATTATGAAACTATGTTTATCTTGGTTAGTTGTTAGTTCAGAGCCGTCTGTTCCTATAGCCGCTACAGAAATCTCATCCGACTCCATGGCTTCCGCTCTACCAGTCGAGTCATTAGCTGCAGGTATAGCGCTCTTAGGTGGCTCTTCCGGACGAACCTCAACAGGCAAACAAGCTTGTCCCCACAGTGTCCCCGTGTAAAATGCAACAGTCCGGCCACCGCCACCCATCTACCACTCCATATACTGAGTTGTCTTCGACCTGGAGCAGGATGCTTTGTCCATCGGATAGGCAAATTGCTCGATTGGGCTGCCCGCACAATAGAGAGTCTCCGTAAAAGCATCCATTCCACAGTATACGTGTTCGTAAAAGTAGTCATCCATTAATAGATTAAAAATTTCTTCGACTAAACAAATATCGCTGATGATTTTTATTTTTAAAAAATTTGCTGCAGGATGTTGGTAGTTGTGATTTAGGATAACTTCGAAGAAGACTAAAAAATGTTAACTGGGTTTTGAATTGAAAATGGTTGAAAGAGTTTGTAATAATTGATGATAGTTTTGGATGCTCCAACTGCTTTCCTTCCCTGTTCAATTTGGTTAGCGTATAATTAAGCGACAGCAATGGGGTAAAACTGACACAACATTGGCTGTTAGTAGAAGACCCGAACCGTGTAAAGGACGACCAGTTATCTAAAGTGGATGTAACTTTCCAGATTGACGCCCTTTAGCATTTTGATTTCTTCATTATCAATTACAGCTGCGACATTAAACTTTAACGAGTTGTTTAAAGTTCGTAAATATACTAGCAGTAGGGCATTAGATATGTGACTGATATTACAGGAACTCGGGGATTGTATTCACGTTATCAAGATTTGATTAGATGCAAAACCAATGAAACGCAGCAAACCCTTTGTGCACTTTTTCAGCATTTGCTGCAACAAAATACAATAAATGTAACATATATCATACGACACTACAATGGACATTCCACCTTTCCTATTTTTATTTACAGTATTTACTGTAGTATTTATTGAAATCCCAATGCAACGCTTTGTGTATAATCATACATATAAGCCTCAGCAATGGGCATACATACGTTTGCATTTTCTATGATTGAATTAATTAAAGGGTGGCCGGTTAATTGGGACACAAATTTTGATCTCACATTGCTTCCAGCGATACTATAATATGAGTGCGGTACTTGTGCCATTTATACTCCCATCAATACTCTTTCTTCCGGTGGGTGAATCATTGCTCTACGATAAGCCCTTTCGAAATGGCGGCGAGAAATGTCAAGAGTTTGAAAATCTGACATTTCAAGGTTGCGTAGGGTAACATTTTGTTCACAATACGGTACAAGTGACATACGCATTAAAATTGACATTTGCCAACCTGTGGGAGATAGAGCGTTTGATTCTGATTCTTTTACGCCTAATGCCACTACATGTTGTTAACTGTAACGCTAATATTAAAAAGTTCAATAATCGTCAAGGTTTTGAGATTTTGGTTTGGGCACCAAAAATGGTCTACCAAAACTTTGACGCCATTCGAACTGATTAATAGCAACTATAAAGTTGAGAATATATTCTTGGATTATGCCTATGAGAATCAGAATCGAATGCTCTATCTCCCACATATTGGGAATAATTAATAGTACGATATATAGAACTTGTGCTGTCACTGGAATACAATGTTATAATACACACATTTAAATGCGAGATTTTCAACCGATTGACATTTCTGGCCGTCATTTCGAAACGGTTTATCGTAGAGCAATGATTCACCCACCGATAGAAAGAGCATCTATTTGTGTATCGATGAGCGAAATACCGAATGCATATTATAATACGGCTGAAAGCTATGCTAAGTAAAAATTTGTGTCCCAATTAACCGGCCACCCCTTATTATTTCCTTAACGACACATAATCTCTGATTGCATTCAACGAATCCAACTACGTTCTAATTGTTGATAGCATTGAATATAATATATCAAGATTTAAAACAACCATAAATCGCATTTTATTTCGATGTTCACAGTGGCGACATAGTAATGTTATAGTTTTTACAGTGACGAGTGTCAACACCAGATCGATCGCATATTTGGGGATTAAACAGTAATTGGGGTGTACATGCCTTGTAAACAGAACATTATTCCATAACAATACCTTGTAAAAGTTATTGTGCTGTTCAACTATACGCCGCGAGTTACAATTTTAAGCATTGGCGAGTAATCTGAAACCGGATCTCGACGCGGAGCTACGAGGCTTGCAAAATGCACAAGAAATAATTGAAATAAATGCAAATTAATTGAGACAATTCTTCAACGTATTTCAAAATCAGAGCCTTGACGCAAATATATTCGAAGATTTGATATGAAGATAAGCTTATTTTGAAATAATTAATAAAAAGGTGGACCAGCATCAAGTTTTTGTTAACTGTCAAATCTGGAAACAGAAGTATAGTACTGTGAATCTATTGAATGTTCCAATATATACCTCCTGGTAACAGTAAATCTTAAATCTTAAATCCTTAAAGGTAACTCTTAAATTCTGGTAACAGTAAATGTTCCGGCATGCAGGTCTGATTGTTACGCGAGCATAGTTGCAAAATTTATTGAAAAATCGAAATAGCCTAATTTTAATGGAAGTGGTGACTATCTTGGGATGCCGTCCGAACTGAAGCTTGGAGTTATCAACCTTTTCAGGCTGATATCGGACTTGAGAAGCTCCTCATCCTAAAGAGACCCATCTGCTGATTTGGAACATACGATAGAATGATATGGCTGTTTCAATATTGGACTAACCAAATTTAGGGAATGTATAATTCGTGCCATATCTTGATTGTGAAGCAACTAAAACACCTGGTATGGAAGACTCAGAAACATAATATGAATATTACAGTATTATTGGATTGATATATCTCACAATTTTCATATTAAGCTCTGTCCCATTAATGGACGACATATGTGAATAATTCTATCTTTCTAAAAAGACGCGTACGAACATGCCCATAATCCTACATTATAAGGCCCCATTAATGCTAAACCTGCACACAAATTTTCAAGAGATTCCAATGTGGTGTCTACGAGCTGTATCAGTTTGAATGAGATGTGTCAATTTGAGCTGTCCCAAAATTAACGACCGAAATTGACATAAGGCCTTACATGACCCTTCATATTTGTTGAGGGTGGTTCCAGACAAAGAAAAATCTTCATACTACATCCCCAAATTTATACTTAGGGGCCATGGGATACATATCGTTGGTCAAACGGCGACTTGGTCAAATAATAGGAAAGGTAACGACTACAATGCATTTTAAATGCAGTTTGGCCACCCTGACCAAGAAAATGGCGGCCACCATTCTTCCACAAGTAGACAGAATATGGGCAAGTGGTGAAAATAATGCCCAGAAAGCGCGCTAAAAATAAGGGTATCTACTGTTATCCCACTACATTTCACTGCCAACTATGACTGCGTAAACCATAGGTTAAATCGTTACAATGCATTTTAAATGGAAGAAACCCGTTAAACATTAACGTTAAGGTTTAACCCAGCATAATTATAAGAGAGATGCAATTGGATAACCAGTAGATACCCTTATTTTTAGCGCGCTTTCTGGGCATTATTTTCACCACCTGCCC